>BMAV01012394.1:322455-388727 GCA_019973955.1 Trichonephila inaurata madagascariensis | reverse complement strand
TATATATATATATATATATATATATATATATATATATATATATGAAAAAGCTTTTGGTAAGTTATTGAATTTATGTTTCTTTATTGAAAATATCATTTTGAAACTTTGACCAATTATACTGTAGTCATAACCTTTAGTTTAATATCCTTCGTCGATCGCCCTTCTGAGCGCAACAGAGCGCACTCGGCCTGAGCGGCCACCAACATATTTTGACCTCCCTTCTTACTCCTTATCAATTTTAATTCAAAACACCGGTAGGGCCTCCTTGGGAAAGGCTTAAAGAAAGAAAATGCACTAAAATGTACGAAAAAGAACCTGTTTAATGAACAAAATATGAAGCATAAACTAAAACATTTGAATAACATTGTTAATTTGACTTAAAATTGGACTAATAAAGTATGTTAAAAGAAAAAAACCTGGAGACACAAGTAGTATAATGTCTTTTCAGATATGGGACCACAATTGAAATATGTTGTAATACCTATTACGATATCTATGAAGTTATGACGCAATCAAGAGCACTCGGTTTTACAAACAAGAGGGAGTTCTGGACAAACCGGATGAAATATGAGGGCAGACTGGACAGTTGAGTGTTACCCACCACCAAGAGTCAGAAAACCATCCCATAAAATAAACTTAATCCTGCTTTGAAGTAGGATTAACCTTATTTTATGAGATCCCAACTCGTGTAAAATGTATTCATAATCTGTGACAGCTCTCTTATGTATGCATAATCTGTGACCCTAAATATGTGACTGCTCTCTTAAGTTTGCATAATCTGTGACGGATCTAGAAAAAAAATAGTTTTCCATTTTGGTCAAGACTTTCCTTATATAATATATTGGTTTGTGGTTCTTAGGTTTCGATTACATAATTTTTCCATTCTAAATTTTACACTGTTAGCACATTGCTATGTATTTTTCTTATAATTCTTTATATATGTTTCGTCTAAAATAAACAGTTTTATACTAATATTTATTTTTAGCAACCTTATTGTCTTGTAAGGGTTACATTTTACATTTGAAATTTCGAAAGATTTTTTTTCCAATGTGTAGTATAGATTTGTAATTATCAGGAAATGAATTAGAGGCTCTGAGCAATATAAATCTAAATTTAGTTCGCAGTTTACCAAGGACGTCTTAAGGCAAGGGCCAACTGGGGCCATGCTTAGGGCCTTGCCCTTGGTGGGGTCCTCGTTTCGTTTTCAACTCTGTCTTAGTAAGTTCATGATACGGGTAGTTTTAATCTAAAAATATTATTCCTGTACCTATTCTCCGAAAAGCAGGAAATTTCAAACTACATGTCAACTGGCAAAAGTGGTAAACTATAATATTATGTGATGACTGTTGTCTATGTCTAGGCTTAGACCTAGTATCATAAGCAACCATTCAACTCATGTAGTCGAAATGCGTCCATCAGTCGAGCAGTTTTGTACCCAGGTTTTTGAGATTGTAAATCATGCAAATTTATTTGTTTCAAATTATACAGGTTGAACGAGTATTTGACAACTCATGCTATATACTGTCTACTTTTAAAGATGTCACTTAGGGTCTACTTTTGTTTAGGGGCCCAGGGCCTAAGAAAATCTTAAGATTTATCTGACCCAGTGCCTCAAAATGTCTTAAGACGTCCCTGAAATTAATTTTTTTATTCCTAAAAAGAGCAAAAATATATCATTAACAACAAAATGCATCACAATTTTAAAAAATGACACAGCAAACAGATATCTTACATTTTTAAAAAAATCAAAAATGTTATATCATTATTTCCTTTAATGACCAAAATTTTTTAAAGAACGTCAAATTATCAAATTACTAATTTGTTTAAAGTTTTTATTTTGTGACTTATAGCTTAAAACTTTTCTTCACAGCAACTCAACGAAGAATTAAATATGGCATGTTCTAATATTTTTAATTTAATATTTAAAGTAAAAATATTATCATGTCTGTAAAAGTTCTGAAAATCAGAATTTTCTGATGTATATTTGCATAGTATAAACATTATGCAAAATGAAATGGATTTTAATTGTAATTAATAATTTACTCCCTTTGTTTGCAAAAGTGTGTAGAATTATGTGTTAAGATTTAACGTACTGCACTGAAAAATCATAATTTAAATCTCCTTTTTCAAAAATCGAAAAATCTTTTCGCATCGTTAGCTTAACTACTCGATGCCATATTCTGAAGTAAATTTGCATGAAAATATAAATTTAATGTTTGAATTCTTTGTATTCTTAGTATTTAACTTCGAAAACTAGTTCCACATGCATGAATATTCTAAAAGGAGTTTCAAGTTTTACCGTCCCTAAAAAAAAGGCTTACAAAGAAAGAGACTAACAAGACTCCATATCTACATATTTTAATGGCCTTTTGAAGTTCGTATAATATAATATGCCATTTTACCTTATATATTTCAAAAGTTAAGCTCCAAATGAGAATTTTTTTATGTTTGTATTTTTTAAGTCTCTTTCAACACCCACACTTTCGAAAGTGTTCGTTATATTCTAAACTAAGCTAAACAAAAGCATATATGGTTTTCAAAAAGTAAGGTAACAAGTAAGGTACAAAAATCCCTTCGCGAAGATAAGGAATCACAGCATTCAAACGGTGCCGGCAGATGCAGGTGGTTTTTCAGTAACACAACAGGTTTTTCAGTAACTGTCAGAATCTTTTACGAATTTCTAATTCAAAAAAATCATTAATTTATTACAGAAAATTAATATACATTTTATTCTTAAGTGAAAAATGCAAATTGTTTTTATCAGTAAGCAGTTTTTTACTTGTTTTATATATAGGTGGTTTTAAATTTTAAAAAGTACTCTATAATAATATATATGCATACATTAACTCTATTGCTTTGAGGTGTTTAAGAGAAATATCAACATAAAAAATTATAAAAGTATTTGTTTAAAAATATTTGTAATTATTTATTTAAAAAATATTTTGTCAAATAGTACAATACCGTTAAAACAGCATTGAAATCTTCCTTGGACATCCGAGAGTAAAAATCAAATTTGTGACAAAACCTAAGCCATGTATTACATATTATATTTTGCTTTCTTTGACAAACAGAATTTATATAATAAATATTAAAAACACAATCGAATGATTTTTTTATTTGAAAGTTTAACAGATATCACGAGATTCAAAAGAATTTATTAAAATTAGATTCTATGCGGGAAATCTCACAGCGATAATTGTGAAGAAAGTAATACTAGTTGCGCCATCTCATAGAAATATTCAGAAATAAAAAAATATAGTGGAAATTAAAAAGACGTGTAAGTAGCGACGAATTCAGTTTCAAGGATAAAATATTTCTTTGCGTCGCATGTCATGCGACACCGACAATACAGGCATAAGAACTCCAAACGCAAGAAAAATTTACGCCAAACATTTGACGCTGACAGACAAGGTTCTAAGTCTCAGTTAGAAAAAGGTAACTTTGACGGAAACATGGTCCTCGTTTGAAATAAGAAGCGAGACACGGTATTTCTGCTTAAAGAAAAATTCTCCAGCTGAAATTCATATGCAGTTGGTAGAAATGTTCGGTATACGTCAGTGTTTCTCAAACTGTGGGGCGTGCCCCCCTAAGGGGCGTTATAACTCTACGAGGGGGGTGCGAGCATATTGAAAAGTCGAAAACAAAAGATTATTTTAAAAAATTATTAATTTACTGAAAGCAAACAAGCAAAATGCATTCTGACATAATAAGAAATAAATACACATTTACACTGATATAATACACTTATAAATGTATTAGTACTGCATACTATATTTTACAATTAATTTAGGAAAACTAAGTTAAGAATGAGTTTAATAACTACCATTGACCCCATGGGCTCGTCAAAAATAAAATTATATACAAGCATTAACACTTCTCTTGATAGTTTGAACGGTTTATAATTAATCTCATTACTGCTGATTAAAAGATAAGTGATTCACTCCCCAACACTACCGTTTTCCACGCAGGCGTGTGCATGTGATGTATTGAAGGAGAAGGGGAGAAAAGGAATGAATATAAGCAAATCCTCTGAAATAAGTAAATCCTTTGCATACACTGTCAAGGCCTTTTTGATGCATTCCAAAGACTTTTGAATAATTTTATGAATGGCAGTGCACAGAAAAGATCGTACTTCGAAAAGACGTATATATACGTCCGGGAAAAGTAACGTTTTGGTGAGTAAGAAGTTTATATACGCCAAGAAGTTAAAGTGGCACTGTAGTCTTAGCGTCAAAGTATAGTATTATTGAATTCAATGCATTGTAATTGCATGGAAGGGGGGCGCGATGAAAATTGTGTTTGCATATTGGGTCGCAAATACTAAAAGTTTGAGAAGCACTGGTATACGTGTTAAACCACGAAAGCAAGTGTAGTCTGAGTGTTTGGCGTTTCCCAAAGGCAAAAGAAAAAAAAAAGAAAAAGAAAATATGCGAAATGAGAAAAAGGCATTGTCGGTGGGAGATATTGCACCATTGTTTTCTTTCTCTTCGGACCTTTATAGAAACATTTTAGAATTCAGCAATTTAGAACCGATGCTGAGGTTTAGAAAGTAGTCTTCACGTGGTTGCATAGCCTTGAAATCAATTTCTCTACGATGCTGGTTTCGATGGTTTGATACACCGATGGGACAAATACCTCGATAAGTATGGTGACCATGTAGAGAAGTAATATGTACATGTGCCTTTTCCTATACTGTTTATATTACTTTTTATTTCCTGAATAAACGTTTACTCTGAATAGGCTTTTTATCTAACTTTTTGAAACCCTATGTATAAAAAATTAACAGTAACACAGTTATTAAACTAGATAAGATTTTATAAAGTTTAAGGTATCCGACTACGTTTGGAACCGTGATTTTGCAGAAGCCTACAAGCAAATATTTTTTAAATATTTAGTAACACTTGGATTAGAATGCATGTATAAGATTGTTTTCAGAATATTATTATAATAGAATAGTTTTTAAATGCAATATTTTGGCGAAAAAAGAAGATAGAATCACTTATTTCCAAACCTCCTTTTAGGAAAAATGCTTCTATAATAGTAATATTTTGCCTATCTGTAGCTCAGGTCTTTGTACAGGACATGAATTAAATTTTTTGAAATATATAAATTAGGAGTGGATTTATCCATATTTTAATACATCTGAGTGAAAAAAAATTAGCAAAAATACAAAGGTTATTATTTGAAATGATAGTAACTGTGAAATAAACCTAAATGTTTCAAAAATTCTAGTTCATGCTCTCTGGAGATGTCTCAGCTATGTATAGGCAAAATATTATTATTATAGCAGCATTTTTCATAAAATAGAAATGTTTTGAAAATAGTTAATTATATGTTCATTTTTTGCCAAAATATTGCAATTAAATAATTTTTTATAGTAATAATATTCTGAAAACTGTTTTATACCTGTATTCTAATCTAAGTGACACAAAAAAATAAAAAATTCATTTGTAGATGTTTGAAAAATCACGGTTCCGATCTTAATCGGATACCTTAAAAAATATTGAGCTTTTTATCAAATTTTTGAAATGTTTCTATAATGTGAATTAAGGGGGGTGTGTGTAGAATTTCTATATATTTTCATTATAAATCCCTAATTTATGTAGATAGATTTTACAAAAAATCTAATTAAAAGTACTATTAATTCGAAAAAAATCTTATATAAAGCGAATTGAGATAAATTAAATTTATTATATATTGTGAGACTAAAAAAATGGTTTTGATATTTAAAAAACCCTATAATAAGCCTCTGGTGTTTTTTTAACATTACAACACAATAAATAAACTTAATTCAATATTAGAAATTGATGTTCCTGGAGAAAATTTTAAAAATGTGAAGTCAGGCTAATTTGGAATAAAAAATACATTTAATTAGCGTGAGCAATTTGTCTTAGTTCAGTTCTTTGCGCCAAGTTGACAAACTGAGTTGTTTTGGGAAAGGAAAAAAGATTCTTCAAAAAATTAAAAGAAGTTTAATGTGATGGCGTAGATTTAATTACTTTAATTGCTTGGAATGTGTATTTTTTCAGCAGAACATGGTTTTTAGAAGTTTCTGAAAATAGTGGTCGTTGTGATGTATTTTTAATTTCGAAGTCAAACTCACATTTGATTAAAGTTCCTACGAAATTATATTTTAAGTTATACTTAGTTCGATTATTGCAAGAATTTCTTTTGAAATTGACTTTTAAAATTAATTAAAATCGCAAGATACTCGTAAGTTTGATATTGCTTATTAATTACTGATACTTATTTTCAATCTTTTTTAAAAATATTACCTTGATATAAAATATCCTTTATTCATAAGGACAATATAACATACTGTGAGCAGTGAATAAAAACATTTTTTTATTTTTTTTAATCAATACAAATTATTAGATGTGTAATATTTCTATCTTTTCTCTCTCTCAATAGGTTGATTATAGTTAAATTTGCTTAAGAAATTTTTAAACTAAAAAAATTATTCCTTATTACTCTTGTTTTTTAATTGTGTTTAAGTTGCATACATTTTTATAAGTGTTATTTTATATATATATATCTAATACAAGATCAAATATTTAATTAAATCATGCATTTAATACTTCCTTGAGTGAAACAAAATCATAGTGTTAACTTCTTAAAAATAGAATGACTTTTGTTCTTCAATTATGAAAACTCGATTATGATCTTAATAAGAAATGAAATACTTATAAAAATTAACAGTACTTAAGTGTTATCGCAACAATCGTCAAATCTATTAATATCTCGCCCAGTTTGTAACCCCGATTTCCTATGCGTCATATGGGCTAAACTGGCATCCATGTGCTTCGTTTCATATAATATCGCCAATATGTTGCTATAATACGTACCAAATTAACAGACTACTTTCTTACACTTTTAATACAAAAATTTCGCTTGAATAAAAATCTTTGATTTTAAGAATTTGTTCCGCGATATTCCATAATAAAGTGATGTAAATAATGTTCAAATGAATAATATACATTTTACGTTATATGTTCGCTGTGTGTCTACTTGCAAATGGTAAAAAAAAACAGCGGGAAAATTTACTTAATTGATTAAGTTATCGATTCTTAACTTCTAGCTATGAAGTTACACGCACCCTCCACACTTCCTCTTCACGACAACCTGATGACTTTCAGCCTCGAAAAATTTAACGGGCATCAAATTCTCTACTCAGCTTGTAAAACTCACCGAAGAAGATCAAAATGTAAGCTTATGTAAATTTTAAATGTTGTGTAGGCATCGCGGTTTGGTAATTCATTTGAACATAATTGGAAACCAGCTATTCATCATAAATTATAAAATATTTAGGATTATAGATGAGTTCTATAATAATTATAAAATGTCAGATATGTGTGTGATTTTTAATCAGACATGGTTACTGGTGTTTGTGTTGCCGAATTTCAGTGTCGAAGACAACCAAAATTGTGGGTATAAAAAAAAACTCAGTCTAAAAGTATGACCAGATACCATAAAGAATAAAGTATTATATCTAAGTTGGACAAAGTGATAACGAAGGGAAAGAAAGTTGTCAATTCAGCTTAATTGTCAGGTGATCAGCAATCAATGGCTCCAATTCATCATTTAATCCATGATCCCACATCTGAGCAAAAACAGCTGATTTAAAGATCAGCCGAGATCTCATTTCACGCAGAAAAGGCCATTACGGTCATTAGAGATTAGCTTTTTATGGCTGTTATCGTAACCCATCATTACTGACAGCATTGTTCAACTCCTCTAACTACAGTGTGCAATTGATCAAAACTGGAACACAGATGATTGGAAAGTTGTAATTTAGCTTGATAAATCACTTTAGTCTCGCTTAGTCTCGGTCTCTTTAGTCTCACTTAGTCTCGGTCTCTTTAGTCTCACTTAGTCTTGGTCTTTTTAGTCGTTTTAGTGTTACTTTATTTCTCACCGCAGAAAAAGTTTAGTTTTAGCCATGCTTTACAAAAGCCTCTGACTGACTGGTCCCAACCGTAAATCATGGAGTTGGATTTTTAGTGAACCTATTTTTCTTGAAATTCTTTAGGACCAATAATCTCTCAGATTAGCTATTAGCTCATATCAACCTAAATATATTCGAATACACTCAAGACCATGTTTATCATTGACCCAGATAATCTTCCGTTATAGCTGTCTATTGTAACAAGTGGATTAGCCTCATATCTATGCAGCAAAGAGCATCACAAGTTAGTTTAATGATTATGGGGATTAACTAAAGTTGAGAGATTTTGTATGTCTTCAATCACTAGATCTTAACATCATACAGAATATCTTTAGCTTTATGAGAAAGTATATTCTCTTCCCCCTCATTAGAAGAATTAAGATATATTTTTATAAGAAGATTGCTGCACAGAGCCTTCTATCTTAATCCCTGGTTGGTACGTACACCATACGGTTTACCAAAAACTTTCCACAACCGGTTTGCCCGTACACTGTACGGGTATTTTCTTGATTCTATCCTTGATTTGCATATATTTTTAATTCTTATAGAGAGATTATTAGTGCTAGTGTTTTTAATAAATGTAGTTTGTTCACGGTACTAAAATACACTTATGATCATAAATTAAGGATAATTTATAGACTCACACGGAAATCGAACTCTAAAATATGTATATATATATAAATATATCCCCCATAAAATGACTACATACATCTTCAAGAATCATATGCAAATTGCAGGAGTTCACCAAATGACACCGATAGCACGTCACAATGACGAGAGTGTAAGACGGGGATATATAAGGAATACAGGCAAAGGAAGTAAAATTGTTTGCAAGTGCTTCATAAGCCATTCAGTGAAAAAATAGCATAGTAATGACACAAAGGACGCATTTAGATGATTTTTTACGTGGTAGAATTATTGGCTGTCTGGAATGTTGACTTACCCACCTGGAAGTATCCGAAAAACATGGAATCGCACACATTGTCACCTCCAGGCTTTGGCAACGATTCCAAGATAATGGTTATGTGAGTATAAGTTACAGCAGAGGTTAAGTTGTAAAGTATAATCACGTAACGTCACTAACCTAACGTATATCCCGAGTTACAACGCCGAGTGAGGACTGGTATTTGGTAGTTACTGCCAAAAGAAACAGATGGAGCACAGCATCAGATCTGTCTCGTCAGCTTTCTTCAGCTACTTGTAAGGCAGTTTCAAAGGCAGACCATGTACAGACGCTCAGGACAGATTGGCCTATATGCTCGTAGAGAGGTCAGATGTGTTCCATTTACTGCAACTCACTGTCGCCTGTGGCTAGCTTGGAGTAGAGAGCATGCATTGTGAACACCGCAACAATGGGCTTGTGTGGTGTTTTCCGATGAGTCCAGGTTTATCTTGCAGTTAGATTCTTGACGGATTTTCATATGGAGAGCCCAAGATATCCGTTACCACCAAGAGAACATCATTGAACGACACCATTCCGTTGGTGCAGTATTGCTCGTTTGGGGTGAATTATTCTGGTTTCCAGAACTGACCTGCGTGTGTGTGTGTTCAAATTGGAACCATGACAGGCCAAATCATTCTGAAACAACATATGCATTTGTTTCTGGGTGCCATGGGTGCAGAATTTGTGTTTATGGACGACAACGCCCGTCCTCACTGTGCAAACATCGAAATCGAATGCATTCGATCTGAGGATATCACCTGTATGCACTGGCTGGCATTCTCACCGCACTTGAATCCAATAGAACATGTGTGGTACATACATGATCGATGAATTGCAGCCCATCAACCATCTCCTACAGGTCTTCCGGAACTTCGAAGAACATTGCTTGATGAGTGGTGCAATAGTCCCCAAGATCAGATTGATAATTTGGTACTCAGCATGCTTAGGCGTTGTGCTGACTGTATTGCATCGTCTGGGAGACATACTATGTATTAACCTTCATACCAAGCATGCAGTATTAATTTTTGTAAATAATTTTTTGTTATGTGTTTCAAGGAACTAAAATCTCAATTTTTATTAATAATATCAAAAATATACCATCTTTTTTGCTCTTTACCTTTTGTTTAATAAAAAGGCTTTACAAATAAGCCACATTTGTTTTGCTTCTGACTCTTTCTTTGCCTGAGCTTGTATTTTCCTTAATTTATGGACATGAGTGTACTTCTCTAGAATTTTCTTTATGGTGAAGGTGGGAATTTTTCATTGAAGGCAGGAGTTTAGATTCTTGAAAATATTCGATAAAGAACAGGGATTGGCAAGGTAATGTGCAATTTGCTGCTTTAGAAAAAATACAAATTCAAAGATAAAACAAAAAAAAACAATATTAATTCTGTCTCCATTGCAATGTAAGACATAGTATTATACATCATGCCTCAAGTTGTTTGTGCATATATATATGCACACACACATAAGATCCTTAACTGTTTGAAAAAAAGCTACGAACATGACATTATTTTATAAGTATGAGAGAAATTCTTTTAAGATATGTGTGAAACATTGTTCATAGCATGTGAAGTGTACTTACAGAAAACAAACATTTAATGTTTTTTGTGTTCCGAAGTTATAAAATAAGGAATACGGTGAACACTTTAAAACTGAAAATTAAAATAAAATATTTCCATTTTCAAAATTGTGTTAAATATTATTATTAGTTATATGCAATAAAAAATGTCTTTTTCTTAACGTTTTGAATACAAAAATTGACTCTTTAAAGGGCTCAGTGAAAATGTTGATTTTTTGTGCCTGTAAACACATGACATCATGGAACGTTTATGAGAACATTTTGAGCCTTTTTGTGAAAAGATAATTATCTTTCCTCTCCCCTTAGATCAGTAGAATAATTCACACAGATACATTTTTAAATGAAGATTGATACAAAGAGATTTTTATTTTAAGTGAAATATCTAAAACTTATTGCACACACATCGTGTTGCTTTTGTACATAACTTTCATTAAAAACCAAAGTAATTTTAATAAAAATAATACAAATTCTCTTTTTTCCTTAATTTTTTCTGCTATCTGAATAATTTATAGTAAGATAATATCGCACATTTTTCAAAGTCATAATAATTAAATTTATTTGACTACGTTTTTTATTTGAAAAATACACTGATATCTATGCACTGACAAGGCAAATTTTGGTTATGACCAAATCATAGAACTTTGTCTATATACAATACCGATTAATAAGGAAATAGACTTGTCCAATATTTAATCCACCTTCTACACCTAGCTGAATTCTTTTTTTTATAATTTCAGAGTTTTCAATTTTACGATTTTCATATTTAGGTATTATAACACGTGGTGAAAATTTTGATTTAGGCACGATTACTTCCAAAGTATTTATAAATTTCACTTAACTGGTGATAAATAAAAATAATAATATCGATTAAAATTACTTGAAGTTTTATTTATTACTAACTGTTTTCAAAACATAACACTTATAAACAGTGCACTTGATTAGTTTTATTAAATTAATTTCTCTTGATTGTTCCTGAAGAATAATTACCAACTTAAAATAAAAATTAAATTCAAGGTAAAAAAATAATGATAAATTGATTAACAATTAATTAAATATTTTCAGTAGATAATTTAACTTAATTTAATTTTACATTAGTAATTAGTTGAATTTAGTTGGATTGACGTTGATCGTCATTATTTAGGTAAAAACTGATTTTCTTCCGTTCTTTTAATTCAATTAGTTAACAAGGAAAAATGTGATTTTATTCGCACATTACTACAGTAATTATTTTTGTGGTACATGTAATTAACATAAAAAAAATTTCAGTGTGTTCTGAATTTCAGACACAAGTCTTACATCCCAAATTAGTGGTTTTTGTTTGTTATATTATTAATTGTAATTTAGTTTCATAAATATTTTGTTCCGCAGGGTTTGTGTTGTTGAGAAAAATTCAACTCAAATTAACACATGCATTAGGGATTTGGAAAACAATTTACAGCCTTTTTGATAACGGTATAGAGGAAGAATCCAATGCTCATGAAATCTGAGTTAATTTTAAAAGTCAGTTTATGTATGTATATATATATATATATATATATATAATCCATAAAAATATACAAATAATTATAAAACTAAGCATAACCATTCAAGACAGAAAGAAATATTAGCCCCAGAAGTACAATAGCAAGCTCTTGGCCTTAGGAAAAAAGATTTCAGGTTTAAAACAAGTTTTTTGATTAGTCAACAATCCCCTGTAATTTACCTATACACTGGGCCATAAAGAAAGGAAGAAATATTAAGAGAAATGTAATTATTATAAATAAAGTACACAATATTATTAATACATAACGATGAAGTTTAACAGACTACGAGTACTTACTAGTATAAAGTTAAAATCTATGAAATAAATCTAGAAGCTAAAACCTTCGTAAGCACAGCAACAGGTTATTGTCTCCCGCCAAATGCAAAGTAGTATTAGCAGTACCTCAAAAAAGTAAAATTAGTAAATTATGATAAAATAATTGTAAGTCTACAGGTATACATTTAAAAACCTTAAACATTGATATAAAATCAGTTGAAAAATAAAAGGACTACCTAAGCATACAAAATGACACTAAAATAAAATAAAGTATAATTAATTTCTAAAACATGTAGTGCTATCTTTTGATTAACTGTATAACTATTTTTTTTATAAAAATCCACTTAATGGAAATATTATCACATTTTGTCATTTCACTGAGAACTATTAGAAATATAATTGTAAAGAAAATTAGCAGGATATCCATATTCAATACAAAGACTAATAAAGTTATTAGAATTTAAAAATATATTAGATTTATCGCTAACTAATTTATAAATACAATAAATACAATTAAAAATAATATTTCTATATATATGGAAATTGATATTATATATATATATATTAAACATGCACACTATATATATGTGTGTGGGTGTGTCAAGTGAATAAATTTTTCGCTTTCTGCATACAGCTACTTTATTTAGTAACACTTACAAAAATATAAAGTTTAATTTTGGCAGATACTGAAGCATTTCGCAAACATCGTTACATCTTACAAATATCGGTTACATATATCGCTTTCAAGTATATCTTCCGGATCAGTAGGGAGATTGGAACTTATTTAATCGAACACTGTGGCATTTATTTCAACAGCGAAACGAGAAAAATTTACTTTTGAATAGATTGGTTGCTGCGGAGGAGATGTGGATTTTCTTAGCAAGAATATTACTCGTAAATGTTATTCAGGTTGAAGGATTAGAAACACTTAATGCTAGAAAATACTGAGCTTCACCTAAAGAAAGTTTTGAGGTACATTTGATGGGATTGGAAGGGTGTCATAAGATGAAACAAACTATTCAGGGAAATACCTCTCCTAACTGAACAAATGAAAGTAACGATGACCACAAATGGCCAGGATTAACAGAAAGACGAAGGGGTGTTTTTCTGCGTGATAATGTAAGTCCCCATGTGTCTTTAATCATCTGGAACAAGTTGTTCTTAACTGACAGGAATGTTCTATCTCGTTCTTCAAACTCTCCGAATATTATTCCTTTTTATTATACTCCTCTCATTTTGTAGAAGGTTCGTGTTAAAATACTTAATAGAATAAATGACACAAAATGTACTTCAAACAGTAATTTCAAAGATAATCCCAGAAGTCATGGAGAGAAGTTCTGAGAGAATTTTTTGAAGAACATTTTTATGAATGAAGCAATTAAAATTTTTATAAAATTAACTATTGATATTGGTATTTTTAAAACTAACTTATGACATAAAATTCGTTAATTATTTAAGTAAAAATAATAGTTTAGTATTTATTTTATGAGAAAATGATTTTATAAATAATAGTAAATTTGTAACAGCATTTTTTTATTGGCAAGAAATATAAAATCATATATAGAAATTGGCTTTTTTACTAGTCTATTTATTGTGACGTTGAATTATAAAATTAGATTTTTTCATATGTACATAATGTTTTTTAAAAGTTATTATTAAAAATTAATTTCGATAAATAACTTGGGAAATCTATTCTTTACAACGTTTTCTGCATGACATTTATCTCGTATCTAATATTTATGTCTCCAAAACAATTTATAACTACAATATCTTTATGTTATAAGTAATTAGAGGTATCATATCTAAGCTTTTTTAAAAATATTTTTCCCAGGATATTATTTATGTAAACTATTTTAAAATATATACATTTAAAAATTAATTATATAAGCGTTGGTCATTACATAAGAACATAAACATAAATATACTTCTTTCATGAAGTATATTTGTTGCATTAAATATATAAGCTACCGAGTCATGTTTTACATTTGACGTTTAGTGTGACTACTTTTATGTAAAGGACCACTGCACTTTTCTGGCCTTTATTTAAATTATAATTTATTGCACTGTTCTAAATTTAAGCATTGAATAGTATAGTTTTTAAATACTATACAAACTAATCTCAACATATTATATTTTTCCTTTAGAAATGTATAGATACAATTGTAGATTTAAGTTTCACTATTTTTAGCATTAATAGTTTTAATAGTTATATCTTCACAGATATTGAAGCAAGTATTTTTGAAAAAAAAATCGTTACATTTGGCTTAAAATGTTGTAAACATGAGGATTAAACGGTGATTTTTATTGAAAAATTCATTTTGTGACGCTATATTTTTTTGTTTTTGAAATAAACTTAGCACAATATTTAAAAGTAACATGTCGACATAAATATAGTTATCAATAAATATAAACATAAACTATATGTTTCCCATTTAGCTATTATATATTTCTAAATATCTGGTTATTTATATTTATACAATATTTTAAAAGTATAAATTTTGTTTCCTTCCACTGTATCTTATTCTTTAGAAAAAAATTGTTTTATTTATTCTTTGCTAGGTTTGAAAGATAATTTTTTTTAATCCTACACTGTTGAAGAAATTTTATTTCAATTTAAAGTACTTTTTTTTAAAAAAAACCTAAAAACAGACAAAGAAAACCTCCTTGCTAAACTGTAAGATGCTGCAAAAATTATTTCGCCTCATGTCCCATTTTATTGCAAGATATGAGATTACAGCCTGGGAGGAAATGACATGGAATAGGTTTTCTGGCAAAAAATGAAACGTCTTTTACCATTATATTTCCAGTTTAGAAAAAGCGCACGAAACATTTTCTCTCACTTTAAAAAAAAAGCTATCTCTGAAATAACAAAAGGGAGATGAAAATAATATTTTTGTAGCAAAATATTACTGAAAATGGTCTGTTGTTCGAAAATATGAGAAGAAAAAAAATAGATTGGTATCGTTTTAAATCAACAAGTATTGAATTTCTTCATAAAAGACGTTAGATAAGAAAGAAAATGATTTTTCTTCTCTAACATGTTTGAAATCATCTTCTGCTTCAAATGTTTGAAATCACATTCTATTTGTGACAAATTTCTGAAATTTATAAAACTTCATTTGTAAAAGTAACCATGAGTTACGAAGAATATATTTTTATTATATTGTTAAATACTTTTTATTATATTTTATTATATTCTTAAATAATACGATGAAATCTAAAGTACAATCTTCAGAAAAGCGAACACATTTCCTGTTTTGATGTTCACTAGTACTTTTCTCAGTTTCGCATGAAAGTACTAGTAATTTAATTTTGATAGAATTACATTTTTGCTTATGATAGAATTATATTTTTAGCACAAATAATAATATACAGAAAATAAAATTATTCCTTCGGAACTGAATAGAAAACCGTTATTTTTGGCGGAACAAAAACCGCAACTGAACCAATATTTGTATTTTTTTAGTTGAACCAGAACGAAAACTGGAACGAAAATAATTACGGTTAAAATCCCTGTATAAACTTTAAATATCTTTAGTTTTAAACGTTGTAGCAACATTAAACAAAGTGTTCATGTACCTCATAAGAATACACTGGTATATGTACATAATAAAGAATTAAACTTAAAAGGGGTCTCAGGGGTGTTAACTTTCTCTAGAAGACTGAGAATATAAACAATATTCAAATATATATAACTCTATGAAATTAAAACTAAATAATTCGAATCTTTTACACATTATTTATAAAGAAATGGGGCTTCAGAAAAGTATAAAATGTTTAAAATATAATCATAATTTAAAAATTATAAGCATATGAAAATAGGAAACATTTCTATAAGAAATATTAATTAAGTTTTACGTTGCGCACACTATTTTCTAAAAAAGTTGCTTTGATTACTAGCTATAAGTTGATTTATAACGTTAAATGTATCCTTATTACACTGTAGTAAATTTATATTCGTAGAATAATAAATTATATTTTTTAAAAAATAAAAACCTACATTTTCAAATTTTTTTTTAAGAAATTTCAATATTTCTCAAATATTTTGAAATACAAAAAGTATATTATTCTTAAATGATGTAGGGCTTAAAGAGTATGATACATTTTATAATTCAATAAAATTTTATACATCAGAGGATACTATTTTAAAAAATAGCTTGCGCAACGCAAAAATCATTTAATATTTATTACATATTTTCATATGCTTATAATTTTTAAAATTATGATTATATTTCAAACATTTTGCACTTTTTTGAAACCATAATCCTTTATAAATAATATGTAAAACAATCGAATTATTTAATTTAAATTTAAAAGAATTATACCTGTTTGCAAATTGTTTATATTTTCACCCCTCGAGACAAAATTAACACCCCTGAGACCTCTTTTAAAAAGATCCAACCTTCGTTTTATTACATAAATACAAGAATATTTAAAAGAAGTGATGAAAAAAAGCAAATAAATTACTCCCTCCACAAAATCCGAGCTGCACGTGTACGAAAAAAGTTCAAAATAATTTTCATCAAGAAAATAAAAATAAACTCAATCAACTTTTCTTCTTTAAAAAAAATGAATCGTCAAGTTTCGAACTAGTATCATTGGACAGAGTGTACACAACTTTCCACCGGACACCGTACCCTCTCTAATGAAAACTGAAAGCAAGAAGTCGATTAACATATTTCAAACCAAGCCACCGTCATTACCGGTGTTATGAACAACTCGGGCAATATTTGCATAAAACTGTTAAAACTCTCCAAACTTGGAGTAAGTTCCCTTCTTTGAAGACTTTTGGGAATTAATAGAGGAACGGGGAGCCCTGTAAATGGCCACACCTTTTTAGTCTGAAGCTCTTTTGACGTTTTAAGATCCCTACAGACTCGTTAAAGTATCTTGCATTTGCTTTTAAATGTAACCTGTGACGTGTTGGGACGTGTCGGGTTGTTAGATGTAAAATCACCGATAGTGATGGAGTAATTGAAGTAAGACCAGATGTTGGATCTCTCGAGGTTCCACAAAATGCATTTTCACGTTTTCGGGAACCACTTCAAAAATCGAGGAATGTATTCGTGTTTTTTGAATTTATTATATCTCAGAGGAAATGTATTTCAAAAATAAATATTTGTAAATTTATGTGCGTTTTGTATTTATAAATGAATTTATGTTTGGATATAAATATAATATTGCAATGGGCCTAAAGAGACCTTATATGTTAAACTCGGACAAAAATACTGTTGTATATATTTTTATTTGTATAGATTGAATATGCATGTTTCTCATACTGTAGAAATAAATTTGTGTCTCAAAATTTATTTAAGTTTATTCCATTAGTAGGAGTTTTGTTTCGAAAAAATGTCAGTTCCTTGGTTAAAAATAGTATTAGCTGTTAAAACTGTTTCCAATATAAAACTAAGTTATACTTAAAAAAAATTATCAGTTCAAAAATAAATTTCCATATCATATTAATTCATAAAAATGAATCGTCTCAGTTTTAAATAATTTTAAATAATAAGAATTAATAAAAAAATAATTAATTCTTAAAAAAATTAAGAAGAATAATAATTATTATTATAGCAGTTCTAAATAATAATTAAAAAGGGTTATCTTTACTTAAAATACATTTCTATTAAATTTTAAAAAAATTTTATAAAGAACCAGTACTTCGAATTTTTTTTTTCAAATGAGCAGCATTTTGTGGCACACAAGCATTTGCAAACATGGTAAGTCCCCCAAGTGCGACAGCCATTTCAGTGGTGGCACCATCTAGTGGCGACTCTTACTACTAAATGTTTGATCCTTAAATTAATTTTTGTTCAAATTCTCCTCAGATGCTAAATATTGTTGTGATTTATTTTTACCTGAGTACCAGAGCCAAACTGATACTCAAGAGATCTTTTACATGCTACATAACCGTATAACATACGTGCCCACAATTTTCGCATTCAGAAGATCTATCGACTCCTACTGGGATTGAACCCGCAATCTTGGGCGTACGAGGTGAGCATACTAACTTAGAGATATTTCTATGTCCTAAATTAACTGAAAATTTTTTATTATCTTTAAAATAACTCATTTTGCATTTTGAAAAAAAGCAATCGTTTCAATAGCTATCTGTAAACTTTTCTTTTATTTATTACTTATAGAAATTTGATTTTAATAAATATAAATATTTTTTTAAAAGGATTATTTCAATTATTTCATTACTAAATAAATTCTTTGTTAATTAAAAAGTACATCGTCTATTATTTTGGATCAAAATACATTTTAGAAACATTTTTAAGCTAACTATATGTAACGATTGGTTGATTGATTCATGAAAATCTTAAATCTATTTTATTATTTTAGATTCTTAGAAACTAACTATTATTAAAAAATGATGAACGTTTGTTGTTTTACTCTTAGCACATCAGAATCGTTTTCTTTTTATTGTTTCGCATTAATAATTTTTTAATTCTAAAGCAGTATTTTTTTAATAAGTCATACATCGAAATTTGAAATGTTATCTTATCTGTGAGAAGGAGGGGAAGATAGAACAATAATTTTACACTAAAAAAAACCGTGTTCGGGCTGTAGAGAGGGGAAAGAAACCTGTTATAAATCAAAAATAAGTGGAATGGAACAAATTTCGAAAAAGTGAAATTTTTTGACATAATTTTAGAAATCACTCACATTGTGCGCGTACAAACACACACACAGAAATGCTGGTATCATGAGGAAAAGAGAAAACCCGAGGAACGCCGAACTAAGGGGTGGAGGGGGGAGTCATTTTGAAAAAGAGTATTAAAAGTGCTGATTTTGTGAAAAAAAAGGGAAAATTTATCAAAGCAGAGAAAGCCCATGCAACGCCGGGCCATGCAGCTAGTATAAGTACATAATGTGTTCAATGTTTTAAGCAATCTTTTGGTTCAGAAGCGAAATATTAAATTTTTTAAAAAAAAGTAATTTTTTAATTAGGAGGTCATTTTTATTTCAATCCCAACTCTATATGATTTATAGATGATGAAATATAATCTTTTACCATACACACATTTCAAATGGTATCTATACTTTTTTTAAAAAATTTTACTCACATACGCAGAGGTTGTATAAATTTTCCCTATTGCTTTCATCACTTACGTCAAAATCGAATGCATTTTACGCTAGATATATTTCTGACAAATTGCTCAAGTATAACGGGTTCATTAAACAAATGAGTAATTTTGAAATTCAGTCACTGTTGTATTTTTTCATTTTTTAGTTGTGTGCAACCAATTTTTCTCTTTCAGCTTAGCGATAAATTTTTTCATGTATATACAGTTTTTATTTTATCCTACCTTATAAATTCTTTAAGGCACTTAATTTCATACTAAATTTAAAAGGAATTTTAAAATCATCTGTAAGACGATTCTATTGTTCTTTTATGTTTATTTGCTTTATTGTTTTTACTACAATGGGATCCGTGACAAAAATATTTACGATACGTTTTGCTTCAGAATTATCCTTTTTAGCCAACTTTTTAAGAAAATAAAGATGAACACCTTTTGATAAATATTTTTGATTTTATGAATGATTTTAATAATTTTGGAGTAATATTGACTTGCTCATAATAGAATATTACATGTTTTTCCGATGTTGTGTACTTTTATCAACAAAGTAGAGCAGATCAATATTTACTTGAATATTTTTCCGTGATTTATCTAGCAATTTTAAGGTCTTTCCCTAATATTATTAAATAAATTCTCATTTTTTATAAACATCCTTGCGTATGTACACGGGGGACAGTATGGATTATGATTTTTTCCCTAAAAATGTGTTTATTAGACATAGGTTTTATGATGAAATTCGTGAGAGTATAAATTTGCTCACACAAAAATGTTTTGAGAAAAAAAGACAGTTGCATCATAAAATTAATCATTGGTTAAAAATTAATTCGAATGAAATTTTGTTTTTTGTAGAGAACATTGTTACATATTTTGAGATTTAAACTTTTCTAAAATATTTGTACGGGTGCCTTCATACATTTTATTTAATTAAGCACTTAAAGTTTCAAACAGGCACGTACATTTTAAAATTTTAATTGCATTAATATAAATAAAAACATTTTAATTTAAAAGTGTTATAGATAAAATGTAATGCAAAAATTTCTATATTTGTGATACAATACGACAAATGGAATTTATAGAATCAAAACACAAGCAAATCGCGTGCGCGTGGGCCTTTGTGTGAGATGTGTGTTTTTCATTAATATTTTGAATATTTCGTTTTACATTTCAATAAATTTAACTTTTTCATTAAAGAAATAGGACATCAAAACGAACGAGATTGTTGTATTTCTATTTCATTGAATATTGTATTTACGAAACTAAGTATAGAAAAATTTATCGTTTTTAAACAAAGTGATTTCCTTTACAGATTGACAAAACAGTTTCTTTCAAGAAAATATCAAGGTGTATTGCTCAAGAGGAAATTGTCCCCATTCTTTGGACCGAAAATTCCTTTAAGTGAAAAATCACTAGAAAAACCAAATTATTCTCCGGAAAACAAATCAATAAAAATCTCATTAGCAACAACAGTAAAAATACAGTTTTAAAATACCAGAACATTATAAGATATTCTTCTTATTTCTCCTTTTAAGAAACGAAGAAGTTGGTTCACTTAGAAAATAGCAAATCAATTCTTTTTTGAATTCGGTTTCTCATGTTGCCATGCTACATCGATCTGGAAAAAAAACCCAGGGCTTTTAAGAAGCCATTTCGAAAGAGGTTTTTCTTTCAAAACTTTGGTATTATCACCATTTGAGGACAGCTAAATATTTCGACGGTAAACCCTCGAACACAGTACAAAATTTGAGTTTTATTGGAAGAATTTTATATTAGATTTAGGAAAGAAGTTGAATGGAATGACATTCAGAAAGTGTAAGGGTATATTTAATTTAGTTTTAAATAAAAATACATTAAGAGATTTGCATTCCAATTTATTTATTCTTTCTAATCTTATTTGGATAATTATTTTAACTTGAATATTTTCACTTTCTTGAAAATTAGATTTTTGAACAAACGGCTGAGATTAAAAAAGGTAAAATCTCGAATTCTATTATACATGTATTCTCCGTAATTTTTACAAAGACAAAATCTGAAGTGAGAATATATTACTATCGCTTAAAGTTAAGTTTTCTCAAATGTGTTATCAGATATAAAACTAAATAAAAATTTAAAACATTTATCCTGGAATAAAAAAGTTTTTATAAAAATACAGACTGAAAAATTTTTCTGTAACGCCTTATATGTAAGTTATTCTAAATTTATGTATCAAAGCCTTAAAACGTATACATAGACTCTACCATAAAATTATGCAAATGTAATGCGAAGTTATGTAGTAATTATGAAAGTATAACGCACTTTGTATATTTTAAAAGTTAGTGACTATAGTTATTCAAGATTATCATATTTTGAGCTTGCTTAAACATAAATAATATTGAATATTTTTTAAAAAAAACCCCAATTTTAAAAAAAAAAAAAAAAAAAAAAAGAGGAATTTAAGAAAGGCATGTTTTTTTCAATGGTTTGACGTTATTAACCTAATAGCAAGATTTTTTGTCGAATTTTTTTTGAAATAATACTAATTCAAACAAATAAAAAATACAGTAACTTTCTTTTATTAATTTATCAGTGACTTCTTTTGCGATGGTTCATTGAAATGGATTCTTAATGTACCAGTGCGATATTAATCTGAGTTTATTCAAATCCTATTTATTAAGTATTTCGTTTTGCCTACAAAACAAAAAAATAACCAAACGGTCAAAATGTAATTTAATGAAAACATATTTATATTCTTGTACTGTTTTAATGTAAGATTATGTGGTCTGATAAATATTTATTTTAATAGCCCAATAACATTAATTGTAAAGTTGTTGTTTCAGAGAACTAAATTTTTTAACATCTATCTTTTTAGTGTCTTTACAATAATTTCACTTCAAGTATTCTAAAATATAGTTCTCTCTTTCTCTGCGTGTGAATGAGCTTATAATCTTTCAACAACTATTACAATTTACTGTGCCATTCGTAAGAAAGAAAAATAATACTTTATTTTCGCTCTCTTTCTAAAGCCCTCACACTTTATATTGAGCAAAAATGAATTCAAGTAATTTTTATCAAAAATGCATACCAAATTTCGCCTTCTTTTTTGTTTCAGTGCTCAGAAAAAAAATGAAAATATTATGTTTTGTTTTTCCCTTAACGTCATCCAGATTATATTATTTATTAAGGTAAATAATCAAGCAATTTCCTATTTCACTATCGAATAGTAAATTTCAATGTTGATTCTCAGCGACTATGACTTGGAGTAAACATTTTCCTTTCACTTATTCATAAAATGTGCAATCTATACAGGTAATGCACATATACTTGAAAATAAATTAATAAATGTTAAGAAATAAAATGGAATATTTGAAGGGGGCTTGACCAGTGGTCTCTAACCCCCGGGCCGTGGACCAGTCGGTAAATAAAATGGTACAGAACCACCCAAGAAACATTAAATTATTTATGTTTTATTTACTATGGTGTATTTATTTTTCTCGGGTTTCTGTACTTTCCACGGAAATCACTTAATATTTCATGAGAGAAATTATTTTATATTTAGCTTTTGGTGTAATTGTATTTTATTCTGGAAGCATATTTAAATACAATTAAATTTATTTTTTTTTTGGCAAAACAGACAAAAATATATACAATCAAGTCCACCCGTGGTAAAATTATCAAACGTTGACCGGGCTGCAGTGATTAAAAGGTTGGGTATGACTGGGTTAGACCGCACATTTACAAAAATCATTTTTTCGGGCTATAACTCGAACTTTTTTTTTATCGAAAACTTATTGTTAAACATTATTTAGTTCTTATAAAAATGTTGAGGAAAAGAAATATTTTTAAATTATTGCTTATCTAGAAAATACCTAAATTTAAAATTTGATTTTTAAGCTGATCCAAAGTATTTGTCGCTTTTAATAAAATCCATCAATATGTAATTATTTTAAAGTAACATTTTCTCAAGGTTTCATAAGTTTTAAACTTTATCTTCAAAAGTAATTATACATTTATAGAACAAACTGTTTAATACTTCCAAAACATTCGTGTTATCACCCTCAGCTTGATAAATCAAATACAAAAAAAGAAGGAAAAAACATTTGTCTTTTTCATTTACAATTATGAATATAATGCCTTAGACAATTAATTCTTTATGATTATTTGTTGTGAAATAAAACCAATGTTTTCATTAAATTTTTTTATAACAATAACATTTTTTTTCCCTTTCACCCGGAAAATTCTTCTTGTTCCACTTACATTCAGGTCAAATCTCAGAACATTATGACTATGGATCTTTTTAGAACCGTTTGAAAATAATATTTCAATTATAATCCTGAAGTATAATATTGCTAACAAAGGATGACTTTTCTCTTTTTTTTATTCGTATTTTTGTAAGAAACTTTTTCCAAAATTATATCATTAGTAACTTTTTTTACAATATGAAAATTAAATTATTTCACTTCTTATAAAAACTATGGAATAAATTCCTAAATTGGAATAATACTTCTTCACAAAAATGTGTCACTGCTATTTTTAGTTGTGCTATTTTTTAACAAATGCATAAAAAAGAACCTTTACCTCAAACATTTTTGTTTTAGTCAGTTTTTTTACTACTATATAAAATTCCTTTAGAGATTTACAGAATTTTTCTTATGGTCTCCATTTTTTTAACCTGGAAAATGGACATGCAGAGTACTTTTTTAATTACTTATAATAATTACAGAAAAACCCAAAATCGTGTGAAAAATGTTTATTTAGTTCAGAATATACGTTACAAATAACTTTTTAAAGAATTCATTGTACATTCTTTTACTAATTTCATAGTTCAAAAATCTTTTGAGTTGCTCGAAAAACAAATAAGAACTATTTTCTAAGCTTCAATTACAGCTGTTCCCAACCACTTGTTAAAAAGCGATTACCCATTATAAATCATTACTCTCTCTGTAAAATGTGATTCATCAATTAAGTACTTTCTGATTAAGGTTAAAAGTCAAGTAGAAAAATGAGTGCATGCGATATAAAAATCTGCTAATGACCATGTAAATATTGTACCAAAGGAATCTGATGACTGTCTAAACATTCTTTCCACGTTTCGATGAATTTAATCTGTGGTTTTTTACATTGTTTGAAAATAATCCTCAGTCGTTGAAAATTAGTGCTTGATTAACTTTTCAGAAATTAATAATTGAAGAATTAAGGATCGAGAAGCTCTTCTTTTTCACCTTTTTTTTTTATTTGAGAATATTTCCTATTTTCTCCTCTTATATTTCGTATTTAAGCGGAAGAAGTATTTAGTTTAAGTAAATATTATTATCTTGTTTTCAGAAGTTTTAACATGCGTTTAAATAGAAGCTTTTTGCATGCATTATTTTTTGTCAAACTGTGTTGTTAAAGAAATATTTATTTAATACGATGTTTTGGGGAACTATTGGAAAATATGTCAATTATTATTTGTTGAAACGAGTATATACATCGGTTGGCTTAGAAATGGTTATCAATTTTATGTCATTCAAAAACTTTCGAATAGTTTTTCTTCTGTAAAGTGTTCGGTAAGCATGTTATTTTACTAAAATTGTAATAGTTTTCGAAAGTAACCATAAACTAAAGTGTTGAATATCTTTAAAATATTTCGCAAATAAATAAAATATTTCCGGTTTTCGATTTAGATGTATGTATTCATATTGGAATACAGAACCGATTCAATTTTAGAATTATTTTTATTATAATATCTTTTGTTGAGCTATAAACTAAGATTTTATTTCGAATGATAATCCAAAAAAACAGAATTTGTCCCAGTGAAACTTAAAAAGGGAATCTAATCTTTCGTATTTCTGTGATATAAGAAGTACTCTGGTTATGCATTAACTTTAAGAAATGCCTCATGCTATTTTAGTGGTTACATTTCAAAATTATGCTTATTTATACTCTACAATCATCAACCAAAAAGATGTTTTGCCGGCAAAATTGAGTAACAATCACAAAATGTTTTTGAAGAGAAGAAAGAGCAAAAATAATTAGCTTTACTTCACTTGTTTTGAAGTGTACATAAAATGTATTTGTTAAATGTATAACTAATAATGTGTTACTAATAAATATATGTAATTTTTAATACCACTAACAATTTGGTATAGTCTTGATTTTCGTTCTCTTATAACTCTTCTTACTGAAGTTAAAATATTTAGGGTAAGATACCTGAACTACATTCTGTAGATAAACTGACAGGATGCTGAAAATCTAGGTAGAAAAAAAAATACCGATTCCAAATTTTGCTGATTTTAAGTGTTTTTCTTATATTTCAATATAGAACGCAATTTTAAGTCCGTGCGCAAGGAATACACGCAAGGAATTTCAAAACGTGTGCATTGTTTATAAGTCAAGATATGCTTTTTCAGATAATTATATTGACAATTCAGAGCATTTAAAAGTATGACTTGATTTGTATTAAAAAATTAAAATGTTAAATGTTGAATAAACATAAGGAAAAATAATTTTTTCATCGCGTAAGCCTTTGTAATAATAATTTCCTGACAGTTTTCTTTTTAAAAATTTCATTAAAGTTAGAAATAATCAAAAATTTGCTTTAGTTCCTCTCAAACATAAAAATAAAATTAGCTTAACGATGTCTTAATCAACCAATTGAAAGCAAAAAAAAAGTCATGAAATAATGTTAACATTATAAACAATTGTGATTTAAAAAATCTGAAAGTTAATTAAAACTTAAGTAACTTTTTCAAAATTATGTTTAACATTTAAATTTTATTAACTTTAAAAATATGTGGTAAATTCATGTCTCCTTTTTCCTAAGACAATCATATAGCACGTATGTTGTGGAACCTAAAAATAATAAACTTTCTGTTTTGTAGCCCGTTAATTAATCTTTCTTTGGACACTAATTTTGTTTAACACATTAATTACGAAAGCAATTAATGTCATGCAAAAAAAAAAAAATAATTTACATGCCTCACACTTCATGTATACGTTAAATATAATTCTTCAGATTTGAAAAGAAATGAATTTTTCAAAAAATTATTTAATGCATTTATGTAAATATGATATACATAGTTAAATACATCAGATGCAGTAGTACACACAAAATTTTTCAAAGGGAGGAGGGAGGTCCTGGGTCGAAAGACCACCATTCTCGTATCTTACCTCAATACACCGCTAAACATATTCTTTTGATTTTGTCGATTTTGGGAACAAAAAAATAATAAAGAATAAATTATTGAATGAATAATGAGAAATAGTTAATAAAATGAATTGTTTATTCCAAACACTTAATTACATTTTACTTTTTACTTAGGATTATAATCAATAGAAAAAAATCAAGGGTTATGGGGGATTCCAGACCCTTGAACCCCCCCCCTTGTGTTTGCCACTGATCATATCTAATAGATAAAAGCTAAACACAATAAAATGCTCACTTGGTCTAGCATGCTGAAGTTTTTGCATTGTCGCTTAAACTTTGAGCCACGTAGCTTGACCGTGGTAACTAAGTGGTCATGGTCATTAACTTGAGTCACAGGTTCAATACGTAGTGACCCCCCCCACACACACACACTTGTAGAGGGGCTGATGCACACTAAATCTGTATTGGCTCAAAGTCCTCCCGCATTGGAGTGATGAGGAAGTTTAGAGGGGGACGGTGCCTTATTATATTTACTCGGGAGTGCATACACGTGCCACCTCAAGTGTCATTTTCTTCACTTGACTATGGTTGAGCATTGCGAGATATGTTGCCTGTAGCCCTCGTGCTGCTTCAGAATACGCTATAAATTAAAATCAATCAAATATTTGATCCATTTAGTTTATTCAATCGCTGAGAATATGATTTAAATCAGGGCATCTGTTTCAAGTCCAATTGTGACTAATCTAAGTTTGCAATGTAGTAATTCAACAAAATTAACGGCATTTGTTCTTAGATGCCTAAAAATGAGTATTTTACATATAACTAAATGGATCCTAGCTATTGACAACCCAAGATTATGTACAAAGTCAATTGACAAGCCTTAATAACATCACTTAGGCTCTGAGCCAACTGCTTCTTTTGGGAATCCAAATAAAAAACACAATTGGTACTTGCAAGACTTTATACTTACACCGACAAATTGTGATCCTTAGCAATTCTCTAACATCTTTAACCTGGGTCCATTGCAAAGCCCGGTTGGGCAATCTCTAAGTACTTCACTTAAAAAGTTTCCAACGATCGCATTTCGGCTTAATGCTCTAAGATAAATGCTGCCTCGGGCTGCCTTTTAGAAGCACTAAGCTTCATCTAATGGGTTCGGACGCCTCAAAATAACTTAAGACTCTTCAGAAGAACCACATAATATTTTCCTTTATTATTTGCTGATACCCATAAGGGCGAAGATGTTGTGTAACATGGTTATTTTAGATGTCTGCTCCTTTTTCTATAATCTGCAATAAAGGGATGATGAGAACATCTTAAAGTGTTTCTTTCAAATTCATCGTTAAAAAAGGAGTTTTGTTACAGGCCCTTTTGAAAGAGAGTTTATTGTGTATTCAGAAATATTATCGGAAATTCTGAGTCCATCTCCTTATTTAAAAAAAAAGACAAAAGACTGAGAATCACGAAATGATATTATCAGACATTGTTTCGATAATGTTTTCTGTAATGTCGTTCTAAAATATTTGAAAACTGAAGAGATAATTAGTGATTATGATGAAGATATTCAAATAATCTTACTTGATAGCACATTACAGTGTTGATTCAAGGGCATTAACTTGGAAGTTTAACAAGAAACTTGTGAACAATGAAAAAGTTTATAGTTCTTTTTATTGAATGTATGCGTATTTACATATTGTAAAAGTGATAAAATAGAACTGATTACTTGTATAATGAGAGTACTTTAAAATCTGAATGCACTTTAAAAGCTAATTGAATTTGTATATTATCCTAATAACTTTAAATACATATATATATATAGAAACATTGTAAATAATAAATTATTTTAATTTTCTTTTTCCATTTTACTTTATGTTAGCTCTTAATTAAATACTAGTAGTTATAAAATCGTCGTACAGATGGCGCCATAGTTATTTTTTCGGTTTACAGACTTTCATCACAAAAAACACAGATATTCATATTTTTTTACTGTCTATACAACTTCATGTATGTGAAAAAATATGTTGATAACTTATTGAATTTATGTCTGCTTATTGAGTGAATCTTTTTTAAAGTTTAACCCTTTATACATTAATCAACCTTTTTGTTTTAATTGTTTGATAGATTAATGCAAAATTGCACGTCAGTAGTTAGGTTTAAGTCTTTTTTTTCAATCTTGGTTTATTTTCTACAATTTTTTCTACACTATTATGTATAAATTTCTTGCTGAAGGGGAAGATTGGGATCTCATAAATCAAGCTTAACCCTACTTCACCTTCCTAACTCGCTGATAGTTCTATAAAGATTATATTTCCATGTTGATTAATTGGTTTGATATATATATTTGTTCTTCGTTTCGATTCTAGAATTTTTTCCTTCTCAGTTATGTAAGATAATGTGTTATGTGCTTATATTTATTTTATTGTTATTATTAGACATATATATTTGAGTTTGAAAAAACATTAACACCTTGATGGAAAAATTGAAAAGAGAGAATTAATAAACACTTCTAATAAACTAAATATATTGCTATATTAAAAAAAAAATTTAAAGGTTATATACAACACTCATGAAAAAAAAAAGATTCCAAAATGTATGTACAATATTCTAATTTGTAAAAAGAATTTGCTTCGATTATAAATTTAAGTTTGAACTTCATGGTACTGAGGAGAATAGAACTCGATACCCCTTCTGATTCATAAGCACCTAACATATCACTGGACCAAAATTCATTCCGGAAACTGTTACTGGCTTATATAGTTGATACCGCTACAGTAATAAATCAGCATTATTTTAGTTAAGAATTTCAATTTAGTTTTACTTAAAATAATATATAAGTTGTTGATGAATATATTTTACTTGCATTCATATATACATATTGTTTGTAACCACCTATGTATCATAAAATGAATCAATGTAAAATATTTCAATAATATATGTGTAGTATATTCATCTGAATGCATAAAATATCTGTTGCACGTATCATTAAATTGTCGCGAACCATAATTTGAGTACATTAAACACATGTATCACTATCCTCAAATATCACTGCTGAGAATTAACCGAAGCATAAACTCTCTCTGGGTCAGGATAGCATAACATTATTGTGCAGCTTCTGCTCTGTAACTGTATATCCTTAGATCAAACTGTTATTTCGATCCCAAAATATCCGATACTATATGAAGTCGTATTTTATAAAACTTTTACCAAATAATTCAGCAGAATCAATGCATCTTATTTTATTCAAATTAATGTTTCATAGAATTTTAAATGTGTTTCTACATAATTAATTTTGATGCTTTATAAATTAAGATTTTATTGTTTCTTATTATATCCGTGATTTAATGAAGTCTAATTATATAAAATAGAAAAAATTTCCAAATGTTATAAAATTATTAGAGTACGATTTTGTATAAACGTATAAGTTAGGGTTTCTTACATTATTTTAAAAAAAAAATACTTCCGAACTTCTGAATTTGGCATTCTAAATATATGTATATATTAAATAGTATATATTTTAAAAGTATGATCCAAAAATATAGAGAGAGAATTTGCTGAAACTCTTAAATTTCGCTTAGGATTTATGCACTTTTATTTTTAAAAACTTTCATTTACATTCTGTTATTATTTATTAATTCCATTTTATTGAGAAATTATCAATCTCGTAGCATTGCACAGTTTTAAATTGAATGATAAAGGCTTTCATTTTATAAAATCCTTGGCTTGTCTAAGTAATATTCTAGTTGCTTTTAAAACCTCTAAATACACAGAAGTTTGAAGAGAAAATAATATATATTATAAAATCATATTTCTATGTGTTTGTAGTAAATTCTTCATAAAAACTTATTATTCACTCAAACTCATCATTTATTATCCTTGTTTTTAATTATAAAAATACTTCTTTTAATCTGTTGAAATGTATGTGATATCTCTTTTGTTACGAATTTTAGAGAAAAAAACCTTTATAAATGCTGTTGAGGTTTTATAATTCTTTTTTATTTAGATATATATATAAATTCGCAAAGAATAAATATACAAATTAACCAAACATGAATGCAATAAAAAACTACAAAAGCTTTTTTTTAACATGTTCTTTTTCTTTAATATTGCAAAAATGCCACAAACAGCAGGATTTTAAAACTTTTTACACGAAAATATGAAAACATTTCAATTATTATTAATAAGTGAATTTTAGTGTTATTTTCAAATCTAAAATTTCCTGATGAAAATTTAGATAATGCTTAAAAGCAAATGAAAATAAATAATATTTTTTTGATAATTGACTTTTAAAACTTTGAAAACATTAACAGTAGCATAAAAATCACTTCTTGAAAATACCAAAATTTCTTTGCTCTTGTAGGATTATTATTTAAAAATCCAGTTGTGTATAAGTTATTAACTTTCTATAACATAATTAACGCAATGCTTAATTTTATGTTTTTTTAAATAAATATATTTATTATGTTATCTTATATTTTTCCCCTCCAATCAGCTATGAAAAAATTGCAATATTTGTGTTAAGACTTCTATAAAAAGATACATATATATATAGGCTTTATAAATATTTTCATATTATATCACACAGCATTTTTTTCATAATCCGAAATATTTTAACAAGGAAACACAGTATTAATTGACTCAATTACTCAATTAATTAGCAACTCTATTGACAAAAATCAGTGAAAAATTCAAATAATTTTTTAGCCTAAATTATTTTTTATATAATTCTTTAATATCCCATAAAATTTGAAAGCTCTAACTTGAAAAATTTCAGATATGATAACTTTTATGTTCTTTTTTATTCACATCCTAATAGGAAATGAAAACTTTAAGCGGATTTATCTCAGAAAGAAAAAATATAACTTATTTATCTTCATTTAAAATGCTAATTCTATTGTGCCTAATATTTCCAAATTTTTTATCTAATGCTAATAGTACATGTAATAAAAGTTGGTATGCATTAATGCTAATAGTACATGTAATAAAAGTTGGTATGAATCAAAGCAAGACTTAATTTTTATAAAATAGTTGAATTTAGAGTTTACACATTTTGCAAGGAATTTTCAATAAACATTCAGCGAAAGAAGTATATTTTACATATATCAATCATGCTAGCAGTAATCACTTACCACCTTTTGTTATGCATAGCTTAGCGTGTTTGTAAATCAAACTTCATGTGTGTATGTCATTTATTGTAGGATGAGTAGTAATTTAAAATAACGTCATAGTTTTTTAAACTTTTCTGTAAAAAAATAAATGGTTCGTATTCTGTAGTATTTTAAGAACACACACATACACAAAATCTGTTTTACGTAATCTATATTAATTGGATATAGGATAAAAATTACAAAGATAACTTTTTTTAAGATTTTGTATAAATTGTAACATGTCCCCTTAAAATAAAATACATAAATTTAATTAAAATAAATATTTAACTTTAATACAATGTTATGACACTACATCTGATCTTATTTTAAATAACACTTGATTCCTAGCCCTAAAATTTCAGTTCCTCTTTTAAGTCATTTGTATTAAGAAAACATTGTTGCAATTTTAAATACAACATTGAAACAGTTTAAATATTAGCTTCCTAATTAAGTAAAAGAATTATAGCGTCATATTGAAGCCCGTTAAGTCGTGTCGTTTGGTTTACTGATCATTAATCTTAAGCAAACCAGTGATGCTAGAGAAAAACAAATAATTGCCATTGGAATTACTAGTTCATTTTGTTAATTTTTTAGTTGTGGATAAGAGAATAGGGTTTTTATACTTTCCTTCATTAATTTGAAAATAAATTTTATGTACAATAGCATTTAAATTTTCTTAAAAATATGTTTGTTTACTAAAATGTAAACGAATGTATGAACAATAAAATGAACAATAAAATTTTACTAATAGTCGTTTTACATAAATGCAATGAAATACTGCAAATCGAATTTTTTATTACGGAATATTTACAATATTATATTTTAACAGAAAGATTGTTTACCGTTTTGTGTTTTTAGCAAAACAAAATATACTTATCATATATTTAATACAAATATTTACTAAATTAGTAGTCATATAAACATTATAAAAGCATGCATTATTTTTAAAGGGATTAAAGGTATTCGAACACGTTCAGAGAATTTTTTAAAAATAGCATTCTAAAGCATTATAAACACTTTTTTAGGCATCAATATCAATAAATGTTAATATTTAACTAGCAATATTCAAAAGAAATTACTTAAAGTTTTACAAAAATCCTAATTAAAAGTGAAATTTCTGCAATATTTTTAAAATTATTGAAAGCAGTTAGAGAAAAAAAACCTTTTTTTTTTATATATCATTAAAAAAATATATAAACTACATACATTTATACAGTGAATTTACTGAAATTTTAATGTTTTATTAAAATATAAAAAATTTACAGTTTATCGAATAGCTATTATAAGAAATGCGATATATTTATGAGGCTTTTATTGAAATAACAGAACGTTACAAATAAAATGTTCATACAGTAAGAAAAATTTAGTGCATTCTTTGTAAAATAATATAAATATCAGGTAAAAAAGGTTTCATAGAAATACATTTATAATATTTTGAGTTCATCTTGACAGATTTTGAACAATTTAAACGCCCACTTCTGGTAGATTTAAGACCCCCTTCTGGTTTTTCTAATTTGATGTAATTTATTCTAACTCGGCTTCTATGTAACATAAGAACAAAATAATATATGTTTTGTAAGGCCAAAGGATTATTCTATTCATAAAAAAATATGGACTTTGATCGAAATTTCTCGTTTCAATGTGTTCGGATACCTTAAACGTTTTTAAAATTGTAATTGATTTTGAATAATGCCTTTAATAACGTAAATTAATATTATCGTTTTCATCAAAAGGAAAACTTTTTTCTGGGTGTTTAAATGTAGAATGTTTCATTAGGTTCGCACTCTTAAGTAATTCATTTCTCACATTTAAAGTGTTTTTTGATTGAGAACTATACAAACTAAATATTTCCACAGAATTTCTTAGCGCTGCACTAAATAGCAGAGAATCGATAGTGAACTGTAACAATAAAATGTTCTCTGGATCATTAATCTAAATTTAACGTTTAGTTTCACAAAACGTATCTAAATCTTTTCTTAATGAAGTAAAAGTATTGTTATTTGAATTGATGCAAGTTTAAATTCAGTATGTCATCGAGTACAACTAGCGAACAAAGATAAATAGATCTGAAATACACATTGAAGAATACAATTTAATTAAGATTTCTGATTTATATTCCTAAGCTGTATAACATCTACTATCTGATGGAATTGAAAACGAACATCAACCCTTTTTTAAATATTCCATCGATTCACTCTCAAAAAACAGAAATTAAACTTTAGAACGAAAAAATGAGCGCACATTATGCGTTATGAATTTATCATTTTTACCTAAACTTTCCAGAGTTCTGCATCGCTGAATAACTTAAGCAACAACTCACGTAACATTTTTTTTGTGTTTGATTTAATACTTTTTCGCATTTTATGCGACCGTCGTCACCACCGTAAGCGTTGACATCTAATGGAACCAACACTTTTGTACGCTTTTTTTCCCATCCCTTGGCGAAAAGATTAAACTTCTTTTTCTCTTATCATCTATTCGGCATGTTTCTTGCTTTTTCTTCATCCTATTTGCATTTATGGTGGCCCACTTTAATTAGATTCTTATTCCAGGGCTTGATTTAAAAGAAATTTCTTTCATGTGGTGTGTTGATTTTTGCCTGAAAACTTATTATACGGATAAAATAACTTTAGTGACGGTGTTTGGAGATGCATTTTTAAAGTACAATGATGAGATTTGGAAAAAGTGGACGTTATTAAGTTCGGAATTATAAGCAAGAGAAGTATAAATTAGATTATTGGAGCATTATGTTCATCCTTGTTTTATCTTTGGCTTTATCAGTAAGAAGAAAGAAAAATGAATTAAGGCTGAAATTGGAATATATAATGGCAAGCGAAGTTTTATTTCTTTTATAAACAGTTTACCAAGTATTGTATATTAGAATCTAATATTAATTGCTATGTTTTATTAGTGTTAATTTTTATACCATAATACTTTAAAACACCATATATATATATATATATATATATACTAAATTATAAGATTTTCTTTTAATTGTAAACATTTTTAAATCTCCATGCTCCACAAAGTATCACAATTATCAATCTATTATAAATTGCTATGTTTTATTAGTGTTAGTTTTTATACCATAATACTTTAAAACACCATATATACATATATATACTAAATTATAAGATTTTTCTTTTAATTGTAAAAATTTTTAAATCTCCGTGCTCCACAAAGTATCACACTGGGCTAACAGAAGCAAGTATCTCTTCATTTAAATTGCTCGCACTGCAAGAAATGCCATGTATCAAAGTTTTGTAAATCGAAAGATTAGGTTCTTAATTCGTAAAATTATTAATCAAATTAGACTATTCTTGATGGAACTGTTCCATAGCTTTTAAGATTTCGATTAAGTTTGCAGTTTATGAAATAACTACCAGACAGAGAGAGAGAAAGAAAGAATTAATCATCGGGTGTTTCTCATTAAAAAAGTAATTAATTACAATAATTTAACTGGAATACATACCACTTGTGTGTGTGAAAAACAAAATTCAATTCACTGGATTAAATTTTTCTTTTCTTGATGTATATTTTTTTCCTAAGTTAATGGAAATGTCCTTTATTTAAAATTCTCTAAAAAGCGATGGAGAAAAACTGAGAAATCTAAAAACCATACTCTGCCATTTACGGACTAAATGCAACAATGTCGGTCAGGCAATCGTTTCCGATTTCTGTTCAGTACTTATGAGCTGTGTTAACATATTTTGGCGGTTATTATTCATGAATAAATATGTGAGCATCAAGAGACTAATATGCAGGACTGAAGAATTCTCCAAATAGACTTAAATTGTTTAGGAACACTTTAAACGCATTCAAAATATTCATTTAATGAGCGGTAAATTTAATTTACATGTACAATTTTTCAGAAAATTCTAAAAATTAATGCAAGTGAAAGACAAGTGTGCAATTTCTTTTTCGAAGGTCTAGCAACAGTGCTAATATCCAACCCTGAATGAGCGGTAGTCAGTAACACTTCTATTCAACAGTGCTTCTCAAACTTTCTGTATTTGTGACCAAATTTTCAATCATAATTTTCCTCGCGACCCCCTCCATACAATAACAATGCATTGATATATCAATAATAATATACTTTAACGTAAAGCCACAATACGACTTTAATTATAAACTGTACAATTTATCTATATAAGTATTAAATTGTGTATATAATTTATGACTTGCCCTTAAGTCATTGGTAATTATTAAACTTGTTCTTAACTTAATACTTGATTATGAAACACATCGTGCAGAACTGATACATTTATAAGTGTATTATATCAGTGTAAATACTCGTATGTTTTTTATTTTTTATTGTGTCAGAATGTATTTTGTTTTGCTTCTTTTCAGTAAATTAATATTTTTTTAAAGTTATCTTTTGTTTTCGACTTTTCAATATACTCGCGCCCCCTTGTAGGGTTAGCACGCCCCCGAGGGGGCGTGCCCCACAATTTGAGAAACACTGCTATACAATTTGTTACACGTCTTTTCTTGTAGTTTTTGGGGTGTAGCAGACTATTCATCATGACAACTACATTGTTGATCTTCAACAAGGAGGACATTGATTCGCTTTTTGTTTGCTTATGTTGTAAAACCTGCGGAAATTATTCCTAACATCTAAGCTCAATATGGTGACAGCTGTTTATCGCGAAGAAAGATTTTCGGAAGGATAGAGTGCTTCAAACAGGGAAGAACTACTTTATGTGATAACAAAAGATTGGACACTCCATCCACATCAACTATTGAGAGTCGACGTCGTTGAGAGTATAGTGAAGGAAGGGTCGATTTGTATCCAGTGCAAGTGCCAAACCTTCCAGAAACAAAAAGCGAATCACTGTGTGTGCCCTTTTTTCCTCCTTGTTACATATCAAGAATGGTGCTGCCATGTTGAACGGTCTCCTACAATCCAACCTCTACGCGAAAAGACGAGTGACATGTTGAGCTAAAACTTGGAAAGAAAAATTGTAAAAGTCCATTTACTTTTTGACTTTCTCTCGCATAAATTACCTGTAAAATATGTTTTAGTTAAGGGTCTATGAAGTGAAAGTCTTGCCGCAAGTGAGAATTAGGAACAGGCAAAATACAATTTAGTAAACCTAACTAAATGCCTATTTAATCGTTTGTCTGTGTCGTCCTGCAATAACTCTCATTTTGGAGTACTTTTGTTGATTTCTTTCAAAGGAAATTTAAGCAACTTTTTCTGCAGGTTGCTTTGTGATTATTTGTTTAAATATATGTCTGTTCATTTAGTTTGATATAACAAAAGAAATAATAATGAAATTCAAAATTTTGATTTTCATGAAAGGGGTATTGTGTGAATTTCTTTGACAAGCGATTATTTAAGAGTTGATTTAAATAAAACAAAGAAAGATGTGTGTGTTTAGAATTATTAAGTTAAATAGTTACATTTTTTTAAAAATTGAATATAATCGTTCACAAGAAAATTGCGCTTTAAAGAAATGAAGTGTTGTAGCGAAATAAATTCATAATATTTCGTATTGTGGTTACAAAGTAAACCATATATATATATATAGCTGGTATACCCGTTTTTCGCACGGGTAAATTGAAAAATTAAACAATACAGACTGAAGGATAAAGAAGTTTTTAATGAGTTAATTTTACGTGTATTGTAAGTTAAACAAAAAAAAAAGCTTTTTGCATTTCTCACCTGAACGAAAAACCATGTTTGCTAAATTTTAAGTCTGTAGATATAATAGCTGATAAAAAAGATTTTTTTTTATATATATAACGCCCCGTAACTCTTTTGTGGGTAGATTTTTAAAACATCTTCCTTCTGTTCAGCAAAAGTAACTCATTGCTACAAATTTTGTGTAATAAATGCTTAAAATAGTGTAAAAAAATTTGTATCTGGATGCATAATACGTTAATATTACTTTCTGATGCATTTATTTTATGTTAAATAGCTATTACCCGCGACTTCGTTCACGTGGAATTCAACAAAAAAGTGTTTATTCAATTCGCAGAGTTAACGAAAACTTAATAATTATGTATTCTACGTAAAGAAATACCTATGCTATAAGTATGTCATTTTTCTACTTTGTGAATCGATGTTTCTTTTTTGTTTTATTTTTTTTTCTTTGTTTTTTGTTGACCAAGGAGAGAGACGCATGACCTTTGATACTGTCGATTGGATGAGGACTGTAAAATCATCAGGATGAAAACAGGTCTAAGTAGCAGTAGGGTGAAACGAGCACAAAAGGAGACGCAAGCAAGGGGTGAGAGGAACGCATGACCTTTGGCACTGTCAATGGAGTGTGGACTGTAAAATCATTAAAATCAAAGGACATGAACGGGAAATATCGCGAGTGGCAGCAACCTAATCAAACAAAAAGTTTGACAGAACTGCTAGAAGTCTTTGAGACAGAAGACTCACTAAATAAAATAATCCCTATTTGTGAATCGGGTATTGTTCACTATTTCTTTGGTTTTACCTTTATTTTCGTGGAACCCTAATTTTTTTTTCTAAAATAAAAGTAGCCTAAGTTACTCCATATAACATTAACTATCTGCCAGTGAAAGTTCCGTCAAAATTGGTCCAGCCGTTTCAGAGATTAGGCGAAACAAACAAACAGACAGACAGGTAGACAGACAAAAATTTTAAAAATTGGTTTTTTCATATGAGTACCGTATATACTTTTAAATGCATTTTGTAAAAAGATGTTAATTTCAAATTACAAACAGACACTTCATTTTTATTTATATGTATAGATTTAAAACTTTTTAATCTTACTATATTAGTTCCTAATAGTTTGCTATTGTACTACTACTGTGGCTATCTTATTTTTGATCTATACTGTCTTGTATTTCAATTTATTGTTTTGTTTTATTATATTTATTGTAATTTACCATATGAATATTTAGGATAAATATAAAATCGAGTTTATGTTAAAGATTAGCAGAAAAATTAGCGAAAATCAGTTCCGCTCAAATACAAAAACAACAACAAAATGAATGTGAAAAGAAAGTCTGTATTTATAATATTAAAAAATATTTCTGTTTTATAAATATATTTAAAGACATTGAATGCTTGTATGTAATAAAAAGAGATAAACGTCATAAAACAGTTTTGGCAAAAGTTGCATTGGATATCAAAAGTGGAATTTAATAAATAAGAGCTAAATATTTTCTTTGGCTTGTGTAGGAAAACTAAGAAAAAATTTCAAGAGTTCTTTCAAGGTTTTCCATTAGCAAAGTTTTGAAATTTCACCATCATATATGATATAAATGATTGATGATGGATTTGGGGTAAAACTTTCGAGAAATATTAGAATACCAGAAGATCAATCTATGGATAATAAATTTTAAATTTAACTGCCAAGGAGATGGAAAAATATTTGTTTATTTTTAAATGTTTGTAAATGTTTAGCTTTTGATGGAGGGGGCTTTATACAAATACTTCAAAAGTTTTGAGGTTCGTTTTATTTTTAAATAATTTTGTGAACTTATCTTTATTTACATTTTTATATTATTATTATTATTATTTCATCCATCTGCTATATTCGTTATTCATCTTAATTTTCAATAGAGCATTAATGCATTTTTGTTGACAAACTAATAATAGCCTTCCACTGTACTTTAATTGTTTAATCTTAATTTGTAATTATCCTCTTTTAAGACTTTCCATGTGGTAAAGTCACATTTTATCTTCTATATTTACAATTGAAGGATTTTGGTTGCAATATTTTTCTATAAAAGATTTTAAATCATTCTTAAAGTGATAGAAACTTCAATTATTAGGTAGTTATTTTTATCCCTTTTAACTTCCTGCATTAGCGTTTTATAATTGAAAATGTAATTTTAATTTTCTATAGTAATTTTTACAAATTATAATTGAAAAACATGAATAAAAATTAATTTGCAATAGTTTTTTTTTTTTTTTTTTTTTTTTTTTTTTTTTTTTGCATTTAAACCCTGGTATATTATAAAAACAAGCATTAACAACACCACTAATGAAACACATTTTATAATTATAGCTTTAACAGTTTTAAATGGGATTTTTTTTAAATTTAAAAATTGTTGTAATTAATTTAATCTTTTAAACGTTTACTTTTTAGCAGTATATATATATTTTTAAAACAAAATTTCAATTAAATAAAATATTTCAAATTTTTTGAAATTTTCTAAGTAAAATATCTTAAATGTTTTATTAACTTAAGAAATACACACGATAAAAATACATCAGGAGCAGCATTCTGTACACATTTTATACTTCAATATATATATATATATATATATGCGTACACCTTTTCATACCCTTAAATTTATACCTTTCACCCTTAAATTTAAATTTTCCCTAATATTTAGTTGAATTTTTCGAAAATATTGCACTAGAAATGGAACAAGATGCAAATTTTTAATGACGATCATTAAAGTGTATGCCCGCGTGAGAGTGCATTTAAAGAAAAATATCTCTAAACGCATATACCAAGTTCACCGCTTTGTTCATTCGTACGTATATTTGACTGAGACACCCTACGAAATTCAAGAATAAACAATTAAAACGAATAACCAAATATTTAGGTTTAAATAATGTATTGAATTGGTGAATTGATGGAAAACTTGAACCAAGGTGATGTGTATCAAGTACAAATTGCAAGAAATCTTAGTGCAAACTCCAGAGTTGCGTGCCACTTATACATACAGATTAATGAGAACAGATCCATAAAGAGATGGGCTGGGCAAGGTCTTCCAAGAGTCTCAAGAATCAATGAGGATCGATATTTGTCTATTATAGGGAGGCGTGACAGGCTTGGAGTAACGCAGGTGTCTCGTGAACTTCATGTTGTTTCAAGGGTTGCTATCTCCAAAAAGGGGCGACTGAGAGAATTCTGCATGAAAGAAGTACTCTTTGCGCCCCACTAACTTTAGAGCCTAGAAAAATTCTTCAGTATGGTGCAAAACAGATCGATTATTGAGCAGGAATCAGTGAGTTTTCTCTTTCCATTGATGAGTCCAAATTAAACATAACCAATATTTCTCAATGTACCACTTTTACAGGATGCAAGGTACTTCTTGGACTCGCATATATTCCTATATTCACGACACTTAACGTAACTGGAGGTTTGATAATCTAGCTAATCAAATGTTCTACAAGCGCACAAACCTCTATGCCATTGACCAGCTCTGTAACTGCTATGAGATATAGGGATGAAACGGAACATGCTTGCTTTTACAGAAATGCAGTTAACCCTTATTTGGTTTTACATGGATGCACTCTAGAGCAGCTTTTGTAAATATCAATGCTCGACCATATAGGACTCTTTTTATTGAAGTATGTCCGGAATATCAGCATATTTTCTAGATGAATTAGCTAGTTAAATCTGCAGACCTTAACCCAAAAGAGCATTGCTTCTCAAACTTTCTGACTTGTGACCCAATTTCCAATCATAATTTTCATCGCGCCCCCCTTCCAAACAATGACAATGTATTGAATTCAATAATCATATACTTTGACGTAAGGCTATATTACGACTTTAATTATAAACCTCACAAATTATCAAAATAAGTATTAAATTTTTGTATATAATTTTATGACTTTCCCATAGGGTCACTGGTAATTACTAAACTTGTTCTTAACTTAGTACTGTTAAATTAATCATGAAATTCTTTATGCAATACTGATACATTTATAAGTTCATTATATCAGTGTAAATGAGTATTTTATTTTTTATTATGTCAGAATGTATTTTTCTTTGCTTCCTTTCAGTAAATTGCTAAATTCTTTTAGCATAATCTTTTGTTTTCGACTTTTCGATATACTCGCTTCCCCCCTTGTACGGTTAGCACTCCACCCTACTGGGGCGTGCCCCACAGTTTGAGAAACACTGCAATACAGCATATTTCGGATTTTTCGGAGAAAAAAAATTGAAATTGCCATTTTTTTCTCGAAGCCATTTTGGACCTTAGATCCTTCCGTTGGTGTGGTGTGGTAGTTAGGAGAGGGGGGTGCCAGCTCAAGTGTCGTCCACGTCACTTGACCATGGTTCAAAATTACGTGGTCCGTCGCCAAAAACCCTCATGCAGCTGAACAGTGCGACGTTAATATTCAATCAATCAATCACTTGGACCTTAGAACGTACTTCTGCTTGAAAAATGAGAGAGATTCCAAAGGGACTCATGAACTGTCTTATTTTCAACATGAATTCACATTATAAAAGAGGTGTAACCTTAAAAGGGGACGTTACTTGCAATTAACAATTCTTTTTCTTCCATCTTGTAGCATCTTTTTTTAAAAATTTTCCATGAAAACTTTGAAAAATGCAATGAATAATCTGGATGGCTTAAATTATTATTCGCATTATTAAATTAGTTTTAAGCCGTCCTTAATCTTAAACAATATTGGTAAAAAAGACGTTTATTCCATTAATTATAATTTCCTTCATAAATTATCATATAATGGTAATTTTTCTATATTTTTCATTAAGAAAAAAAAAAATATTGTAGACACTGCTATCAATGTTTAATATAATATGAAAATTCGTATGAAAAAGTTCTATATTATTAAACAGTAAAAACATATCTTGAAACAAATAAGTTTTACAAGTGATGCTAAAGGCTGATTTTTATATCTTATTCTTAAGGGGATGATGTTTCGAGCATTTCTGTACTTTTTAAAGCTAAAAAGTGTCCTACATTTATTAAAATATTATAGCTAAACAAATGTGCATATTAATGTATCGAATTAGTTCTATTATATTTATTCCAGGCAACAATTTTTCTTTTATTTTTACTAAACGAATTGTTTTTTTTTTTTCATTATATTAAAATACAACAATTTCAGACATTTAAGTTAAACCATTAATTGTTATAATTTAAAGATTTAAATTAATTTTCATTTACAATTTCTATCATATTTTCTTACGAATTACAGAAAAAAAATTGTTAAGAACAAATTTCTAAAAGCAAACTACTTCAACGATTTTTACTATTACAAATGCAATTATAATTTCTTAAAATCATCCAGATACATTCTTTTTAATCGTATATTCCTGATTTTTTTGCTCCTATAAACAAGTTCCGGTAATACATGAGTTTTACTAATTGGATTTTGTATAGAAGGTTTAAAATATTATAAATTAAAATGATTGACACCTTTGAAATAAATAATATGAGGTTTTTATATAGCGTAAATTTCTTTTCTTTAATTTAAAACATTATCATTTCGTTAGATGATCACCTAAAGTAGCAAATATTTTCTTATCTAGTTTGAACCATATCGATATAAGAACAAATAATATTTCAAACAATTTACTCAGTTAAAACCTTTTTTTTTAAACTTTCTTGAAAACCAACACAATGCAACTGTTGATACGAAATAAATAATACAGAACGAACGTGAAACACAGTGAGAGAGAGGAGTTAAAAGCTAATATAAATATATTTTTCTGCAAATTCTAAGATGTCTCGCTCTTAGAAGTTTTAAAATATTTTTTTAGGTCAACAAAGAATATTTTTAAAATATGAAACACACATTTTATACGCGTGTATTTTTTAGTTACAGCTAATTTTCTTATTTAGTCCATGAGTAATTTTAAAAAATGATGTTTAAAAACACAACTCGATTTAATATATATTAATAATATTTTACAACATATAATTATGTCTGATATTTTGCTGAAATTTATTGTGATGTATATTGAAAATAGATGGGAAAGACAAATTAACTGTAGACCTTAAATATGCGACTTTTTTCCCCACAAAAACTTTGTACACCATTCACAAGTAAATGTTTTAATACATTTTAAGTGTCTCCATATTCAAATTAATTTCATATGTATTCGTTTGTTTTGGTTCCTATTATGTACAGATATTTATTTGAGATAACTGTTAAACATATTCTTAGTTCGAAAAATTCTTGTTAGCTATGCGCACGCTGATATAAATGAAATAATACTTCAATGTATTAAAGATTTTTCGTTCATTTAAATTTAAAATTGAAATTTAATCTTTATACTTCAAGATGTTAGATTCTGTTTAATTTTAATGCACAGTGTTTTTTAATTAATAAAACTGCCATATTATATAGATGATAAAAATCTTAATTTATGATTTATATAAATCTTATTAGAATATTAATTTATTTGTTAATTTGTCAAAATATGAGGTTTGTTTCTCCTTTTAAAATATACTATCAAAGTTTTTCTAAGTTACTCAGTACCTTAAATATCTCTTAAATTTTCTTAAAAAATAATTTCTAATAAAATGTTTTAAATTATCTGCTATACAAAGCATAAAATTATATGTATTCCTGTTTTTCGGAACGAGAATTTTTTTTTAATCTTTAAAGCTGTTGTGGTTTTAGTGTACAACACAATTATTTATTTATTTTATAAGAGCATTTCATTTTTTTTAAAAAGAAGTGATTGTTAAAAAACGATTTTCTCAGAAATAATAGTAATTTCTTAAGGGGGGGGGGGGTTTAATATGTTGATTTCGAGCATTGTGTTTAGTTTTAATTTAATTACACGTGATATTTTCATTTCTTATGGTTTTAGTGCACTATAAAGCTCTAAAATTGTTTAACCTGAATTACTTTTCAAAATGATAAATTAAAATGATAAAAATTCAAAAAAATATGATAAAAATAAAAATAAAATAAAAATGATTAAAATTCAAAATGATAATTTGAATCTAAGACGCGCTTTTTTCCCAATGTTAATACTACTGAAAATTGCGTGCGGCTTAGAATCAAAGGGGAAAAAATTCGTTGGATGGGGTGATTAGAGAAATTACGGGTTCATGCACGTATTTAAAAGTTAAAAATACAGGTAAAATAACAAATGATTCACTTCTTACTAGTTTAGATTTTAAATTTACTTTAATTTTATAAAATTGGATATATAGAGAGAGATAGATAGATAGATAAACCATTTTACACTATTTTTCATTTTTCACAAAAGCCTGTTGAGAATTAAGGGTGTCGCATAGATTCGAATAAATACGGTGATTTAATATAATTTTCGGAATTTTTAACTATACACATAATTACTTAATAAATTCCAAAGATTAAGAGTATCAATATGATATACTAGCATTAAAACCGAAAATTATCCTTTTCTGTTTCATTTTACTCGATAACTGGCTTCATTTAATCTTGGCCTTGAAAATTCCCAGGCCTATATCTTTTCATTGTATTCTTTTTTTCATAATCGAATTAACTAAAGATCTCCCTTTGTGTTCCGCAGGCAAAGGATCGATGGTTGCAGCCCAACTATGGAGCTATGGCTTTCGATGCCTGCTGCCATCTATTGGACGATTCCTGCACTCGTCTTTCTGCTGTCGAACTCTTCGGCATTTGGTAAGACAACACAAAAAAATTTCAGACCTCTCATTTTACAAATCCTTCAAACAATTGAGGACAAAATAAATATTGGTAATATAATTAAATGTTAAATGCACTTAATAAAGTCTGGAAATGTACATAGGAAGCATTAAATAAAATTAAAAATTAAAATGGAACATAACATAACATAAATGCATCTTCTTAAATCTAAATTGAAAGAAATCATTTTTTTTCTCATTGTCAACTAATAAAGAAATTATATTCAAACTTTTTTAACCACGCTACGGCTTTTATAAATGGCGACTCAATTCTAGAAATATAGTTTTTCTTTATTTCTGAGGAACATATGTTAGTTTATTTCATTGCCGGAAAGAAAATTGGTTATAACATAAGCAATATAATATCAATGTCAATAAATTCAGCAGAATTAAAGGTGATAGATAGAGTATAGATAAGAAGAATGACTATTTTTTTTCTTGTTTATTGCATTATCACATATACATACTTTAATTCATAAATTTATTTAACCAATATCTTAGAGTTTTTTATTTTTTTATTAGGACTATAAAAACTGAGGCATTTTGAACGAATTTTTTTATGAATTTAGACACATTCAATATTGTATATATTTTTATTTTTTGATTCGTAGTCACAATAATATGATATGATTGTAAGCTTCAATGTAACTTTTTAAAATCTTCCCACGTGATCTTTACATATTTTCAATGATATTCAAATACATATTGAATTTCTATGAGTTATGTTTTAGTAATTACAATTGTTATTTAAAATAAGTCCTTTCTAAGATGTCAATATTATTACTTACAATGTCTGAAAAATAAAAAATAAAAAATTTCTGAGGAATTGTGAATCATATTAATAAAAAATATGGGAAATTATAATAATAATTATTAAAAAAGTATTTCAGCTTTATATAAATTTTATTATGCAGTTAAAACTGTTGGTTATAACCAAAGTAATGAATAAAAAGTATCGATTTATTACTAACACATAAAAAAGTATTTTTAAAAATTTTCTGTGGAGGGTTGTTTGAATTTCGGGATATATATTTCATTTAGGACTCAACTTAAATTTAGGAATCTGCAAGATGATAAGACATTATTTTAAAGAAAAACTAACATTATGACAAAATTTCTGCATTGATGTATTACATGAAAAAATTCTGAACTTTTGAAGAGCATGAATTCTTTTCTTGCATAAAACATGTGAAGATATTAATTTCCTGATTTAAATTTCTCATTATGTAATAGAAAGTCATCTGCGTTAAAATGCAATAGTAACTAATAGAATTCAAGATATTGAAAAGAACGAATATGTGCTTTACAAGGGCTAAAAATTGAACATTCTACAACAAGTGTTACAGTTTGTTGTCTTTAATAGCATTGAAGTTCATACATATATTAAATACTTTTCATTATCCATAGATTACCACTTTTTTTATGCGATTCCATATTAAATTTTTGAATTGTTATAGTTTATCAACAATTTTTTTTTTCATCAAATCATCTGATACGATTGCAATTCAAAGCTTAATTTTTTCATATATTCAATAATGTTCGATAATTTTTTGATGATTTCTTTCCTAAAGAATTAGCCTTTTTAAAAAGTTTTGAGAATCAACAGAAAAATAATTTGCATCGTTAGGGGTCTTACATTTAACTTTAAAACTAAGATTTTTAGTACAAACTTGCATAGATTATTTTTTGAATAATTTAAAAAAAAATTTTTTTTTGTTGCTAGACTGACTTCTATTCTATTTCAAAGAACTTTGCAAAATAGAAATTGTGAGTGTAAAATAAAGTTCAATCCACTGCAAAAGCTTTTTGTATTGCTTCGGAAAATAGTGTATTAAGCATTATTTTCTTCTGAGTAGAGAATAATCAGTTCCTTTCCTCTAGTTCAGATGTCAAATATTTTAACACGGTAAATTAAGCAGTATAAATATATTGGCTTTTCTCTGCCCATTAGTGTGAAAAATTACCCAAAATGTTCGACATCGTTACATGGGCTTAGGAATTAGATGCAGGGCTGAATGACCTTGAAGAACGAAGGTCCTTTTTTTCCTCTCTGTGGAAGGGATGGGGGCAAAACTATTAATTCACATTAAGTCTGGAATTGCGTTAAATAAAATTATTATTAGATCATGTTATTATTAGGTCATTTTTTAAAATTTAAAACTATGAAACTACTTCTTAAACTATTTTTGCAGCTGTGTTCTCTTCTGTCTGCTCGATCAGACCTTCGTACTATTTATTTATTTATAATTTTTACAATGATATTCTATAATATTTAAAAATAATCCGAACAATAATTTAGCATTATTTGATTTAGAATCCCTTTTATTATTATTATTATTATTATTTCAATTCGTATGTTGAGATAAGAAAAAACATTCATAGTCAGATATTTATTTTTTATTGACTATTTTATGAGAGAGTTTTCATTGTTCTATGCATACAGTTTGTTACTTGTTTCAAAATTTCTAGTTTTTGAAAAAAATAACATGTTAAGTACTTTGTTTTTTGAAATGCATTTGTTTCTCTGCGTGAGTAAAATCCAATAATTGGGATAATTTTCAAATAAAAATTTAACACTGAATTACATATTCAGTCATGTTACGTACTAAACATTTTACTAAAAAATATCAGTTTTTTAGCCGGTTTTTTTAATATTTTGAACATGAGCTTCTACTATCCATTTTACTTTTCTCATTCCTGAAACAGATTTTGGTTAGAAATTACAAATTTCAGTATTTGAACTCTTCTGCAAACATGTTTTTTTTTTAAATCTACGAACTTTATCTTTATATGAATTGTCGTCTATAAATGCATCAAAATTCAATTAATCTCATAGAACTAGATGACAGTATATTCCAGTGAGCTAAACATATATAATAAATGCAAACCGACATATTTTTAGCAGCTCTTTATTTATTTATTTATTATTATTTTTTTTTCTTTGACAATGGTTCATGTAAGTATTGTATTGATTTTAATTTTGTTCTGTGCACCTTCTATTATTTTTATTTATTTTATTTTAAAGTACTTAATCTTTTTAATGCATGGAATGTTTACTCATGTACCTTGATCCTTTTATAGATTATTTTGTTTGATACGGAAGCTAAATGCTCCAGATTAATGTGGTTCTTCTGTATTGAAGGTTTAAAATTTCCTGCGCATAATTGATTTTTCAATATTTTGAAGATCTTTCATATTTCATCAATTAATTTCAGCAAGGAAACTTGATAACTAAAATCTTCTATCGATGAATTATTCAGAATTAATAACGATATTTCACATCTTAACATGACACGAAAATGCACATATTGATAAAGGATAAAATATCAAATAAATATATTTAGAAAATCTTTCATAAGTAAATATTACTTATTTATTTTTGTTAGACGAAATCATGCACTTAAAAGTAATCAGTGATCCAAAATACAGAATAAAATATGTGTCTAGTTCTGCATCAAACAAAACTATTTTTAATCTATAAATTTTTAATATTTTTAAAATAAACATAAAGTAATTTTTTAAACATATTTGTAATTTCAATAGTGTATGATTAAGTAAAATTACTGGAGTTGCAAGTGTCCATCTCTAAAAATTTGTTTAAACGCTCTTTAAATAACTATTGGGAATTGGAAGATAAGAATAATAATTATTTACCTATTGGGTTTGTTACTGTAAGTTTTGAAAGTAATATTTTTGTTTAAGATAAAAATAAAACGTTCTTCAGGATGGAAAACTGTATAAAAAGCGTTAAATGACTTTTCACTTGTGTATTAATTTCAATAAAAATTTGAATTATATGCATTTAAAAAAATAAGAAATTGTAAAAAAAAATTTTTTTTTTAAGAAATACAACAGATTGTTTGTGTAATTTTAAAATTTTAATAATTTTAAAGTATAAAAATCTAATGTTACAAAATTTTTACCTAAGTGAATGGAAAATCAAACAAAGATTTTTTAATTTTTTTATCAACGAATATATCAACAACTTTGTGATAGCTGTTTCGCAGTCTATTTCGTATTTTATTTTTATTATTTTTTTTTAAATGTTTGTAACATGGAACAGTTTGCTTATATTTGATTAAAAAAAGTTAATTACTTACGATTATTTATTATTTTTAGTATTTGTCTCCTTTTTAAACTGCATTAAAATAATTCAAAGGATTTTAATTGCATTTTATTTTAAAATTAAAACTAATTTATTTATTAAATAAATGAAAAATACTTTAAATATGATAACAAAATTATTCAAATAAAAAAGAATTGAAATACGCCTAATTTTGGAAGAAGTATAGAACTATGTAATCTTATTTTTGTTTTCTGTGCTTTTATTTGTATCAAAAACTAGGTTTAAAACAAAGAAAACCCGAAATGCACTTTTATATTAAATCTTAAATTTCTTTTGGTCCCTTGATCTCTACTAGATGGCAGCACGTGTACAAATATCTCTAAAATTCGCTTGGTCGAATACTCTTCTGTGCTTTTAAATATTCAATATTTGCACGAACATTATGACGTTTTCGCAGTATGATTAAACATTAGAATAATATATGTAAGGATTTTATTATTATATGAATAAGAAATTTTCAATTTTGCTTGTAATTTAAAAGTATTACTGCATTTTTAAAATTTTATTTTGGATAGAGAAATTGTAAAACTCTTAATTCTTTGTTAAAAGTGGTTTGTAAAAAATATTTTATCTGAATTTTTTTTTTAATTTGCACAAAATTTTCGTCTATATGTGAGTAAAAAATTAATTTTTGCCGCAATCCACTTAACTGTAAAAGATGTAATGGGCACAAAACCAATTGTTCTATAACAGGTATAATATATAAAACTACGTTAAAAATAATTAATCTTTGAAGTGTAATGGATGAAAAATAAATGAAAAATCGTCGGAAAACAATTAGAGTACATGAAATAAATTCCGTTTTGGTTTATAAATAAATACCGTTAATGAATAAAATTTTGCAAAAAAATTTTGAGATAATATGTCAATAAACTTAATATGCGTATTGCATTTAAAAAACAATTGCATCACATGGTCATTTTTAAAACCTATTACGGATACACTAATATTTTGAACACGTGTTTTGAAACCCATGATTCTCAGTATTAAAAACTAAACTTGAAAATCTTGAAACACATCTTGAAAATTTTTTGCGAAAATAGAAAAATATAATATTATTAGAAAACTTAAAATTCAGGTACACAAAGAAGTAAGGGGAAAGGTGAGTTTTAAACATATATAACGAGGCAATAAAACAAGAAAAAGAAGAGAGGAGGAACTTAAGTAAAATTTATAAAGAGGCACTTATAACAATGTAAGACCTTGAAACATTAATGATGTCTGTATGTAAAAGGGGTAAAATGTTAAAACGAATAAAGAGTGTAAAGTGTGTTTTGTTATTTATGTACAAATAAAGTTTGTTATAAATAAATATTTTAACCCCCTTTTTTTACATCACCCCAGTTTTTTTTTTTTTTTTTACACATTCCAGAAGGAAGAATCGCGGGTCTATTTTATCATATCATGCAAAGACTGATGTTCTTTTTCTTATGAGCTGCATATTGGTAGCTGAGGCTTTGCAGACTCGGGAAGTCCTCAAACGTGAGAACCATTTCAAGGTGGCACCATCTAGTGGCGATTCTCACTACCAAATTTCGACACTTCAGTTAATCTTAATGCAAGCTCCCGTTGGATGCTAAATATTGCCGCAAATTTCATAGACAAATTGAGGCTCAAGGATCTTTTACATGTCATATAATCATATAACATGCGTGCCTACGATTTTTGCATCTAGAAAACCTATTGACTCCAGTCTGGATCGAACCCGTAACCTTAAGTTTACGAAGTGGACACGATACCTCTGAGCCACGGAGTCGACACAAACATTTATATAGCAATAAAAGACTGAAATAGTATTAACGACTAACTGCTCTTGCTTTACAGTGGGTCCCAAGTCATGTTGGGGTTCACGGCAATGAAAGAGCCGACCAAAAAGCCAAGCAGGGAGCCAAGTCGACTTGTCCCCTTGGGAAGGAAGGTCAAGGGGAGGAAGTCCCCTTGACCCTCAGGAGAGCAAAGAGCATTATCTTCACATCCATTGATAAATATACTGCCGTAGCCCAAAAAACGAAGAGTTTTGGAAAGCCATGGCCATTGTAAGCTCAATCCCGAGGCACCTGGAGAGAGCTGAGGCTGTTGCCCGCTTTCGCCTAACTACCGGACATGACTTTTTGGGAGTATACATCCACTGGCTTGGCGTGGTTGCTAACGAGGCCCGCCCAATCAGCGTCCATTCCAGAATGGACGGCGATCACCTGCTCCAATGCACTGGACTCGATGAATACCCGGCTGTTGACATCGTCAGTTGGTACTGGGAGGCTCGGCGTCAAATAGTCAAGAAACCAAGCACGGTCGTTGGATAAATAAATAAATACTAAATGCTCTTAAATGATCTCCTTTTACGGTGTTCTTCACATTCCAACAATGGAGAAGGCAAACACCTTACTGATCCATAGGAGGAAGACCGAAAGACTTTTGCTACATATGTTTTGAGGGTAAAGTCTAAAGTCTAGAGCAGCGATACTCAACCTGCGGCCCACAGAGCCTTTTTAAGTAGCCCGGTCATGGCCCATTGCTCTGAGAAATTCACTTATTTAAGATCATTGTATTAAAAATTGGGTGGGAAATTCTTTGTCAAGAAACTAAATATATCAATTTTGCTGTTTAGTGTCAGTGTCGTAAAGGTAAGAATTGTTATTCTTTTTTCTATTTGGAACGGTTACGGTTAGTGATAACAGACAACAGTGGAATAGCAATAATTTTATGGGTGGAACTAATTTATAACAATCTTTCATACCTTGCAAGTGAAAAATATTCGAAGAAAATATATCGTTTCAAAACTATTGGGAGGTTGACTATTTTGTAATGAAAAACAAATAATGATCAATAATTGTTTGATTTGTCACGAAAGTACTTTATTTAAAAAATACCAATAAACAGAAATCACTCTATTACACTTGTCTTCGAAGATCTCTTGCAAGAAAGGATAAATAGGCTTTCTTGAATATTCTTTGCAACAGCAACAAAGTGTTTTGCCAGTGGTAATATCACAGTGGTTACAAAGACATTCTATGAAGCTTGTTATATTATTGGTAATGATATAAAACTGTTTACTGATGCAGAAATTGTGAAGGAGTGTTTCTTAAATGCTTCTAATTTAGTGTTAGTGGCAAAATAAAAAATAAAAATATTAAAAATAATAATTAAAAAAAGACAAACTTTAGTTATAATATTTTGATGAATTTTCCACTTTTTAAATTTCCAATGTTATCTTGGTCGTAAAGCATCCCCCCCCCCCTCCTTATTTATCCTGACGTTGCGGCCCGCGTGAGACAACTAACACATGTATGCGGCCCGCGTGAAATAGCTGACATATGTATGCGGCCCAGCAGAAAAAAAGCTTGAGTACCCCTGGTCTAGAGTCTAAAGACATCAAACAAGTCCTTTCAAAATCTCTTGTGACGCAGGAGTTATACTTCCGTTCCCTACTGTAGTCAATCGATACAAAACGTTCTATCTTGTAGTTTATGCAAAAGTGTTGCCAAATCCACGTTCCGCACTGATGCTTCAAAAGTCAAAAGTGAGAGATGTATCAAACGTTCTCGAAAAGGAATATCTTCATTTTTTTTACAAAAGTCCATAGCCATTGTATTCTCGAGAGCATATGCCACCTAAGCTTTAACATAGATTTGTATTGCAGATTATTTGTGCAGCAAGAACTAGAAATATATTTATTTCACGTAATTTTGCTGTACAATTAATGTGTAGTTAATATAGCATGTTCATGTTCAAAGGTAATGATTTAGGGATTCCGCATAAACCCATAATATCATTTTCAATTTACTCTCCGTGGCTTTCTTTCCAAGATAAAATTCAATAAAGCAAATTTGTAAGATGTTTTATCATAGTCCTCAAAGAAAGATGTATTATACTTAATTTATCTATCAAAACTTGTAGATTCAGATACAGAATATTGCCCGTTTACTTTCTGTACTCACTAATAACACTGGAAATTCTGTTTTTTTTTTAAAATAATTTAGATACCTACTAAACACAATGTTATTCATTTTAACTTCAAGTTGTTTGTCCCTAAAACCTTTCGATGTAAAAGGAACAAGGCGAGAAAATACTACTTTTTATTACCAATTTTTTTTTTATAATGCCTTCTTTATAATATATTTATATACAAATATAATATATATATAATAACACCCCCCATCTAAAAAAAGGATAAAATATGTGAAATAAATAATTGTAGTTCCGAAAGAGCTTTGGAATTAAGTCAGGCTAGATTACACACACACACACAAATCTTTTGACAGTTGTTTGAAAAAAGTAAGAATTTTTGCTTTTAAAAATTACATTTAAAGTATTTAAAATTTATTTTTAGTTCTTTTCTACTTCATATTTAGTTGTTTTTAGTATGTAATATTTCCCTTGAACACCATATATAACAATGGATCACGTAAGATAGTGCCAAATCTAATACACCGTGTTTAAACTTTGAAAATCTTCCATCAAAATTGTGTAAAACATTATAGCATGATGGGCAACTTGTTTCGGATCTGGGGGCCCATAGTGGGAGTGGAGGATATCGGAGGGCTGCAGCTTTTTAAAATGATTGCATTCATTATAACAAATAAAAAATATATGAAATAGTAGATGTTTTATTCAATTTGCTGTTGTGCTAATTTTATATTATCTGCTCGTTTAATTTCAGAATCAGTTTAATGAAACAAATGTACCATGCAACACTTTTCTAGATTTTTTTTTTAAATCAGGAGAGAGATTTCTTATTGAAATTCTCATCACAGCCTGCAAGTTTATGTCAGCCACACAACTTGCATTTACTTATACTTACTCTTATTGAACTTAATGTAAGGAAAACTGCTCACAATAATATATCGACTATAACATAAAGAACAATTTCCCCTCACATTTCTTCATACATATAAATTTTTTAGCTGCCAGAAATTTGTAAAAGTCAATTAATGTCATAGCGTAAAACATTTCCTTCACACTGTGATATAACTTCAAGTCATTAAGGTATATCCGACTAAGTTCAGAACAATGATTTTAAAAGAGCGCATAAATGGATAATTTTCATGATATTTAGTTTCACTTAGATTAGAATATATGTATAAAGGTGTTTTAAGGACATTTTGATAAAAAAAAATTATTTAAAAACAATATTTCAGCAAAAAATTAACTTAGAATAACATTTTTCAAAATGTTCTCCTTTTGTGAAAAATGCTTCTATTACAATAACATTTTGCCTGTATATAGCTCAGACCTCTGCACAGCTCAACTATGATTTTTGAAAAATTCACATTATTTTCCGAGTTACCACCAATTGAAATAATAATCGGCGTTTTTTTTCTTAAAATTGCTCCCCTCTATTGTCGTAAAATATGGATAAACCCACTTCTAAGTTATATGTTTCAAAAATTCTAGTTGAGCCTCTGTAGAGAGGTCTGAGCTATATACAGGCAAAATATTATTAGAATAGAAGCATTTTTCACAAAAGTAGAATATTTTGAAAATGGGTCATTCTATGTTCCTTTTTTATCAAAATATTTTTCTGAGAGAGAGAAATATTTTTTTATTGTAATATACTATTCTTAAAACAATTTTATATACATTTTCCAATCTAAGTGACACTAAATATCATAAATATTATCCATTTATACGCTTTTGCAAAATCACTGTTCCTAACGTAGTCGGATACTTTAAGTTCAAGCTGTAGCTCATGTATCAATATCAGTAATAATGGGATAACTCAGAAAATTGAATTTAGGCTGAATTTTTTACTATCCTAATATCTTGTGATCTCCTTCTCCAAATCGTGCACGTGATCTTTTTGTAGAAACATTTTCAGGTATTTTGTTTTCCTAATAAACGAATTTTGTTTTCTTAATAGGGAAAAATACAATACCAATCTTTGATGGCGCATGGGAAAGAAATTTCGATTCAAAGGGGATATTTTGACTGTCTAGGCGGACATCATGGAGCCCACAATTCGCTCAACCGTTCGTTTACAGTAATTTTTAACACCTGAAGTGGTGTTGTACCCTGAGTAGCCTGAACTCAGAACCTTCGGTTCCATAAGCACGTAACAAACCATTAGACACAAGTGACCGTACCTGTCCGACAGCTGTTACTTACTTATATAGATGATACAGCTACAATACTCCCCTGAATAGGCGAACAAACGGGATTTTTGTTATGGCGAGCGTTTGAGTTGTTGCTGTTGCATCAAGGGAGTTTGACGAACTTGGTTGTTGCGTCAAACGGATGTGACGACTTTTGATTGCTCTTTTTGCTGTTAGATGCCACCACAGCAGTTCGGAAGGTTGCCTTTTTCTTAATTTATCCAGGGTCACCAATCAGGAGGAAAGAACTTGATACCTTCTGATTCGTAAGCACCATTAGACAAAAGTGTGATCACCCCTGTCCGGAAATTGTTACTGGCTTATGTAGATGATACCACTACATACCTTTAGTTCAAAGTTTGAGATTCACTTTTAACATCGAAATTAATTGGTGACAGCAGTCTTACTGAATCTCACTTCAATTAACTTGCTTACATGAGGAACAAATGCTGGATGAGAGAGTTGTAAGTTTCCAGATATAGTGCATACAAATTACATTTTTGAAGCTTTCACTTCATAAATAATTCGGTTAAGCAACAAAGGGTTAAAACTAAATCACGTTACTATTGCTATATACTTTTTCAAGTGACTACGATCATATTTGAACTTCTACAGCATTCTCCCAACTTGCACGAGGACTTTGAGCTTCTATAGACTTAAAATGTACTTAAGAAATTTAATGTTCCAATATTTATTTAAGTTAAAAAAAATCGTGATGGAATCATATTGTTCCATTCCTTAATGAATGAAAAAACACATGTAAAAATATTGAATACATTTTTACTTTTAGTTTGAAGATTAAATCCTGGCAGAGATTATAAAAGAGTAAGTATCAGGATTTTAGAAGTTTCAGGAATTCTCTGATTTTTTCCCCCTCAGATCTTCAGTTATATGTTTTTGAAATGAAAATTTTCTGCTGACAGAGATGAAAGATCTCGGATTTTCATTTTGAAGCTTTCAACAGATCCTTTCCCTTTTTTTGTAAAAAAAAAAAGTTTCTTTCTTCTGTTTGACATTTTACAATTTGAAGAAACACTATTTTTCCCGTTTCGAGTAAAACAAGCATCTAGAACGAAGAAAAATTGGACTTTACTTAAAATTTTTACCAAAAGAAAAGTATGCAAACACATTCATTCTGTAATAAATATAATCATTTTTTATTCTCAAAATATATTTTAATATGAATACATACTATATAATAATAAATTTTATTTTAAAAAATATAATTTTGCTTGTTTTTATTTTCTAAAAGGTATTTGATGTTTTTTTAATTCAACTTAAAGCATGAATCTATTTCTATTTTAAAACCGCTATTGCAAACTGTATACCACTTTCATCTGTGAAAGGTTTTGGGGGTAATGTGATTTCAATAGACTTTGACAGTTTGTGCAAAAAAATGCAGTCAAGTTACTAAATATAATGCATGGGTTTGTGACACTTGTATCACAAATTAATATTATTACTGAGTAAATTGTACTAAAATTAGATTAATTTTTTTATAATATAAAAAAAATACAAAACCTTTTTTAATTACCTTTGTAACATCGATTTATGTTTTTTTACTGAGTTGAAAGTAACGAACCGAATCTCGGGGTAAAAATTAATACATTTAATAAACTACATTTCACCATTACAAAATTCTTGGTTATACAAGACAAATACAATTGAGCATTTAGAGAAACAACTTAGAGTAAATTTAATTAAATACAATCCAGGAATTGGACGGTGAAGTGGAAGATCCTACATGATTGGGACCCGGGCTCTCTCTGATGTTAAAAGCAGCGAGTTTCGAAATCACACTACTGTTTACGTGTGTTCATAGCATAGCGACATCTATATTCCATTCTGAGAACTATAGCGTGGGTTACACCTTTACATTAAGTACCTATAACGTGTAGATCTACTTTAAATATTATTTTAAGATATATTCTTCTAAATGTGTGTGGGGATGGGATGGAGTTCCACGAAAACACCTAAGAGTTCTAGATCAAAATTTTGAAGATCACCAACGTACACCAACCAAAGACTTCCCAGCATTTTACTTTTCTGAGAATAATAAACCTGCTATCTTCTCCTATCTTCTCTTATGTTTTCCCAGTCTTTCTTGTGTTTTGTATCGTCCCTACAGCTCCAGGAAAGAGTTCCCGCCCACCCAATCCTACATGATTTCCCATTGCTTCCCATCTGTCCAGAATGTTTGCAACAGCTATACCAATACACCCTATATATTCTAAATTCAACTATTTTATAAAAATAGTAAGTATTACTTTGATTTTTTAAATGCATATTAAATTCTCATAAATTATTAAATATCTATTTATTATAACGTGGTTTTAAAATATTTAGTAAATTGCAAACTTATAAACTGAATGTAAAACATGTAATGAAAATGTGAGTTTTGACTAAAATCAACCTGTCAACTTGTTGGGAAACTTTTAACTGAAAAGAATCTTAGCAAAAAAGTCGATAGATTTGATTTTATCCAGGACTCTCACATTTAATTAATTTCATACATTTTTTTTTTTTAACTACAAGCCTTCTTGACTTCCAAAAAAGGTTTTAATTTACTTTTTACAACGATTAGAAAAAACACGAATCCTTCAAACTACTCAAAATTGAGATTTTAATGCTCTTTAAACGATCATTGATCGATCAAAAATAGTTTTTTCCGATGAATGTATTTCTTCATATTTTATTAATGAATTTATAAACAAAGTAATAAACATTTAGAGAGTGAATAATTTTAAGCCGTTTGTTGTATATCTTCTGAGAAAAAATAATGAAAATTTTAAGTGTATTTACTCCACAAATATATATTTTTCTTTATCTTCTAATATAAGTGGGGGTTGGGTTTCAAATGTAAGGTAAAAAGAGCTCTAACAAATGTGCAAATTATCCGTATGAATAAAATTCCCTCGGAATTTAACGAAGACGATCACAGCATTCAAAAGGTGCCGATAGATGGAGCTGGGCCACTCTTCTAAAATTCCAGACCTCTTACCAAGCGATTTCCGTCTCTTCGGACCTTTAAAAAAACACTTGGGAAACCAGCATTTCATATCCGGGTGATCGTCAAAGCCACTTATTATATGAGAAATGACGGTATCCGGAAAGCCATTAAAAGTAATAGTTTTAAGTTTCACATTCAAAAAATAGCTAAAGACTTATTTAATTCTCTACCTCATAAAAATAATGTAAATTTGTTAAATCTTCATGACTACAATCCTAATATTAATACTAAAAGGCCGAGAAGAATACTTCTCGATTCACATAATCGCCTCTTAATTTTTAATTTAATAGAACAATTTTTATTTATTGCACATTAAGTTTGCTAAATCTTTAACTTTTAATTTTTGTATCTGTATCTCTCAGTACTGGACTAGCCCCGGCCTTTCTATCAAATTCCACTTTCCTAGACTTTTGAGCAGCCAACGAGAGTCAATTTCCTCACGATCTAAGAACCAGTCAGAGTGCGAACACTCAGCTCTCTCCCATGCAGCCAAAATTACTTCATCGAGATGAGCTTTATCGAACGATTGACTCAACCAATCAGAAACCTCCACCTCCCAGCATGAAAAAGTACACAGTCGACTCCACATCTTTCACCAGATATGAGATGGAGGACCGAATGCGGCCTATATGCCCAGTTATTGCACAGTAGGTCAGCATTTCAGAACCGATGCTGAGGTTTAGCAAGCCATCTTGACCTTGTTGCGCAACCTTGAAATTGGTTTCTGAAACGCTGGTTTTGATGGTTTGGTGAACCGATGGAACAAATGACTCGATAAGTATGGTGACGATGTAGAAAAACAATATGTACCTTTCTGCCTTCCTACATTCTATATATATATTTTATTTTTAAATAAACGTTTACTCTGAATGGGCTTGTTACTTTACTTTTTGAAGTTCCTACGTAAAATATTGCTTAAACAGTTATCATGAACTCATTTGGAGAAAAACAATTGAAGCATGCATCCAACTAATTCTATAAATTGTAATCTAGTGCTATGCTGGAAGCTATTTTATACAGTAATCTAATTTAATGTTTTAATTTTACTTTTATTAACCGCAATGTAGAAAAACTGATAATCTTAAAAGCTAGGGTTTTTAATTCACATCTAAACTATATATTTTAAGACCAGCAATTTACTTGTAGTAAAAACTTAAGATAAAAACTTGACATTAAGAGTTTACAGTTGTGAAAACTTTTCTGAGAGACGAATTGCTTTTGCTTGGCTTTATTTAAATAAATTTTAAAACATTTCAACAAATTTAGATTTTAAACAAATTATAAAAGTTGTATTTAAGGTAATCTGAATCAAAAGTTGATTTTGACTGAAATTATTTTTAATTACCTCTTTGTTGAAAGGGAAGGGGGGGGAGGATCTCCCAACGTGAGTTCGCGGGTACCTAAATATATAATAGAAAACACAATTATTAGATTGTATTGTGAAAATAGATATAGAGTATTTTACTCTAGAAAAGACTGAATTGATCGAACGAAAGAATGCAATCTATCAAAATAAATAACTTTACTCAGCTTGATTATTTATTAACGTCCTACATTGAAGCAACTCGGGTTGTATTAACGATATATTACCTCCCATCCGCTATAGTGATTAGTGACACTGACTGCTGTGCCGTAGGGCCTGGTTTCGAATTCCGGAGGAGACATGAGTGTTTATTCACGGCTTCAAAATACGAGGTACCTTACCAAAAAATGGTATTAGCCTCTCATCATAATTAATAAGAAAAAAGAGAATAATTAATTAAAACTTCCATAAAATTTAAAAGATGCTATCAAAATTATTAACAACAGCTCAGAGCCGTTTTAAAAGAAAGCTTCTCACCTGTAGCTGAGGACATATTACCGGTGAGAGAGCGAGAAACAAGTCAATTGGCAATTATGGAACATATTTAATGAGGCACCATTCTGGAGGGAGGTGGCAGAAATCTGTGCTCTTCTCTGATTCGACCTTTTTGTGGAACGAAATCAGAAAGTAGACACCGAATTTGGAAGTTAAAAGATAAAAAGGAGGATAAAAGCAATTAATGCCGTGGTGCTTGTGGTACATGATGTTAAAATAAAGGGGAAGGACAAACACTTTTGAATTGTGTAGTGATGACAGGTGGGAGTGGCGCTGAACAGCGAACGAAAATAGAAGGCGTTGACACAGAAAGTGTCCATAATGTGGTGCCATCTGCTGGAAGATGAATAAAATAAAAGATGATCCACAAAAGATGATCCACAAAAGATGAGGAAAAAGGAGAATAATTGACATGGAATTAAACTACCACGCAAGACCGATTCAAAAGAATGTGGGTTTAAGTCGAGGTAATTTAATGGAGATGTAAAATCTTGCACAAAATGACGAAAGTTAAAATTAGAGAGAAATTTTTAAAATAACAAAAATAAAAATTTTGAAAAGAGTTACAAAATACTATATTCAGGATCTCGGAAGTCTATTAAGGACTGGAAAATGCTGATATATGTGGTGAAGAGCTGCTCTAGGTCTTTTTGCAGAGCTTAGGACCGAGTTATCATAAAAAAATTAATTATCCAATAAAATTGTATAGTAAAAAAGAAATCACATTCTCAGAAATTAGGCCATCCTAAATGGATTTCGAACCCAAGACCTTTGGATTAGAAGTCTAATGCGCTATCCATTGCTCTACAGGGACACTTGAGTGTTTGTATATGTATAACGCCTTCCCCGCATGGTGACACTACAAAAATTAGTCGAGCTACAAGTCTTCTCGTGAGGTTGGAGGAAGTTGAAGAGAAGTGGCCGTTAACCACCCAGTGTGCTGTACCTCAAGGGGTAGAATTGAGTCGAAACGTACTTTCACCTGCATGGTCGTCAAAGCTACGGCTAACGACAAGCGTGTAATTAGTTCCTTGATTCGATGAATTTGCGAGTCTCTCTGACGTTGTTGATCAGGTGGCGTAAGCAACAACAACGAAATATTAATTGATTAAACGTTTATAAAGGTCTAATTTAGAAGTCACATGATAATTATTGTCAACAGACCATAAATTTGAACCACTGTCAAATGTCAAGAACAAACACTTCAGCTGTCATCCTACTTTCCAACCTTCCACACTGCTTACGTGAATACAAAACCTGGACAGATTAGATGCGCATATCATCCCTTCTACACAGGAAACTTTTGTGGCACCAGGTCTTGAAATCTTTTATATATATATATATCGTACTTTTTTAACTTATAATAAAAGATTAACAACAAATATGAATTAGTGTATTTTACAAAACCTAATCAATAACAACATTCGGAATTTGTTTGTATTTTGTGTATTTGATAATGAAAACTGCACAGGAAATTTAAAATAACTTTACATACTAAAAGTTATGCGAGTAAAAACAAAAAAAATAGAAAATAGTAATAATAATAATGATAAATATCAAGCACGAGGCTACATAGTTTTTAAATTATATTAGAATAACTAAATCCTGAATACTTAGTGTTAAGATTTCTGCGTTATTACTTTTTTAATGGAACTATAATTTTTACTTGAAAACGAGCAAATATTTCTTCTAGGTTTCAATGACTCAACACTATTTGTCATTCAAAGTTTTGGAAAGGCACATGTGTATTATCAATGGCCATGATTGCTTACTTGATACTTCCTACACAAGAATTTGAAATTATTTTGATTAATGCAGCATTAGAGGCTCATATAAGGTCGTCGGCAAAAGAGCTTCACAATGTTTAGCCCGTGATAGGCTCTGCACAGAAATGTAATCCCAATAGGCTAAAATTTTGACAGTTGTTTTCTAATTTTCTCTTGATAATTCAAATCCAAACCGTATTTGGAGAAAACTTAAACTTTGTAACATGTGAAGATAAAATTCCACACCATCTTATTGCATCTATTTTTATACATATGAATAAAGAGTACTATTTTGTATTTAAATATGTAAATGTTGAATTCTGATAATATGTTGCTAAGATTTGGATAAATGTGTGTTCACCTAACGAATACAAATTTGCAACATTGTCTTAGTGCTAAAGTATCAGAAGAATTTCTGTGCTTCATCTCTCTCTTCTCTCTATATATTTTCTCTTTCTTATCTCTCTATTTTTCTCTCTTCTCTTTCTATTTTCTCCTTCTTCACTATTTTCTCTTTACTCTTTTCTCTCTTTCTCTCTCATCTCTATCTCTTTCTATCTCCTCTCTATCTCTTTATCTCTCTCTTTCTCTCTTCTCTCTTTTCTCTGTCTTATCATTATAATTTCTCTCTCTCTAGTTCCTCTCTCTTTTCTCCCTCTCTCCTCTCCTCTCTCTCTTTATAAATAGAGGGTATAATTAGTTGGGGCTAGTTTTCTAAAAGGATATCAGCTCTACATAACTTTTTTTCTACTGTAAGACAACATAAAATTCCCCTAATTAATTAATTGTCCATCTTTAACGATGACCCATAACTTTGTGTGTAAATTTCTTTTTCGGCATCATAAACATGGTCTTATTATCACTTTTCATATTATTATTTATGCATCCAAAACTCATGTTTCACTTTGCAAAGCAGAATTTCTAATTTTTTTTCTGAATTTTAAAATTTATTACAATATTATTAATACTAACAGTAAATTATTTTGTTAAAGTAGCACAATTTTATGACCTACTATGAGCTTCAAAAGAGCAAAATTACTACAGTTCAGCTGCAATAGGCATTGTCTTTATTTGAAATGGCATACAGTTGACGCGTATTCCTGTTTCTACATAAACTATAAATACAACCATATTAACTTTTTTATAAGCAACACATTGCTTTACACTTAGGTTATTACTTACTACTGAAACCTTTTACATTTATTAACATTTCAATCATACTTGTGAATTTTCAGAAAAAACTAAATAATGTTCGATATATTCATATCTTTGACTATATTCATATCAATTCAAGAGCTGAAAGTAGTGCGGTTTTTCTTTCTTTCATCGCATATACTAATATAAAATGGAATTAGAATTAATTTCATCTAAAATCTCTTCAGAATCTTATTTCCTGGAAGTAAGCAAAAGGCTCACAATTCTGAAGTACCCGTGTGATTTACCACATCTCTTCTCCGTTTATTACCTTTTCTCTAGACAGGCGTGATCAGCTTGCAGGATTTCCTTAACGCCTCTTTTATACTTCTTGTTTCGTCATTTCTTTGTTCTTAGGCTTACACAAGCGAGATCTTTTTTCTTATTTCCTTCGATTCTTATATTTGGACAGTTTTTGTTGATGATTATATAAGAAATCCCAAAGTGTGTTTGTGAGGTAGTATTCAAAAGTTCCCGGATTGAATCTGTAACTTAAAAAATGTTTTCAATTAAATTGCTGAAACACATCCTTCTTTGAAATGAGCAACAACACACTTTTGTCATAGCTTGTAAAGGGATTCGAAATATTAGATTGGAGAAAAAGAAATCCATCATTTTTTCGGTAGATGACTGTAGTGTTGATATCTCGTGAAGTTTCTATCAAACAATTTAAAATTTATGCTCGTTGTCAAGATGACATTTCCCACTAAAAAAGTTATTTTGATTTTTATTGTTTGGTGTATTCAGCTCTAAATTACAGGGTGTTATAGATGGAAGTCAACCAAGAGAAAATTCGGTTCATTTGACAGTTTTTCTTCGATAATAGCGAAAATGCAAGCCAGGTGGTTGAAATTGCGAATAATGTATATGGTGATGATACTGTAACAGCTAATTACGTGCAATTTTGGTTTCGTCAATTCCGTTCAGGTATTTTTGATGTTAAAGATGCACCTCGCACAGGCAGGCCCGTCGTCCAAAATGTCGATAAAATCACAGAAATAATCGAAGTTGACCGGCATGTTAGTAATCGTAGCATCGCCCAGGAGCTAAAGATCGACCATAAAATAGTTTTAAACCATTTGTGCAAAGTTGGATTCAAAAAGAAACTCCAGGTTTGGGAGCCACACCAATTAACAGCAAAAACATGATGGATTGAACTTCCCACTGCGAAGCCTTGGCCAAACAGAATGAAATCGACCCATTTCTTAAACGGATGGTGATTGGGGATGAGAAATGGGTCCCATACTGCAATATTGTACGAAAACGATCGTGGTCAAAGTGAGGTGAAGCAGCTCAAACGGTGGCCAAACCAGGAGTAACGGCCAGGAAGGTTCTACTGTGTATTTGGTGGGACTGGAAAGGAATAATTTATTATGAGTTGCTTCCGCATAGCCAAACAATAAATTTAGATCTCTACTGTCAACAAATGGACCGTTTGAAGCTAGTGATTGACCAGAAACGGACAGAATTGGCTAACAGAAGAGGTGTTGTGTTCCATCAGGACAACTCCAGGCGACACACGTCTGTAGTGACTCGCCAGAAACTCTGGGAGCTTGATTGGAAAATTTTAATGCAACCACCATATTGTCCGGACCAGGCACCAAACGATTACCATTTTTTCTCACATTGCAAAACTTCCAGAGTGATAAGAAATTGGGATGAAGAGAAGATTGGGAAAATCGATTACTAGAGTTTTTAGCCAATAAGGGCCAAGACTTCTATGAGAAAGGCATTATGAAGCTACCTTTAAAATGGCAGCAAATTATGCAACAAAACGGTGCATATTTGATCCAAATCGAACAATCGGAAGCATGTTCAATAAAGTCTTGATTTCAATGCAAAAGTAATCTATTTCCTTTTCCCCAACCTAATATTTCTGAAGTTCATTTTTAGCCATGTCCTTTAATTCAGCTTGCGATGCACTTTTAATTTTATCTGCATATTGGAATCGCCATCACTGAAAGTGACGTGCGAGTTATGGAAATATTCTGAAGCCGTAGGGGGAGAAATCAGGAGAGTAAGGGGGATGTGACAAAAGGATTGTTTTTGCTTTCACCCCGTCGTTGTTTGAACCTGTTCTTACGTACCACCGCAGAAACCTACTCATTGTTTTCAGCGATTTGGGAAATCTGTGGTCGTCCAGAGCGTTCGTCGTCTTCGACACTTTCCCTGGCTTCTTTGAAACGTCGATGTCATTCAAGAGCTTGCGCTCACGATAATGTACTACTGCTGATGCTTCAACATTTCGTAAGTCATCGTAGCACTCTACAAGATTTAATTTTCATTTTTTGCTCTACAAACGTCGTTTCTTTCAATCGCCGGTTACTAAATGCAACAGCTTTCAAAATACAATGCCGAGGCGGACCATTGACCACTTGATTTAGGACCAATCTGTTTCAGAAAAGGACAAGAAAGCAGTAACACAGAAACGTTTTTGTAGTCACTCTACTGCAAAAGATTTTCGCGTTGTAGGCTCAGTCCGGCAGCTTTTGAATCCTACCTATTATATCTTTACTGTGCGTTTAATCCTTCAAATTTGAATCTCTATTTTCAAAAAAAATCATCACGAATTCATTTTTTTACTAAATAATTTCGAAATGTATAACAATTATGAAAGGTTCTCAAACTTTTTGAAAAGATGTAAAAAAATTAAATATTTTGAATACTTAGATTCGATTTATTTTAAAATTTTATAACTGTATAATAGAAAAAAAAATTTATAAATCCAATTATTTATAAGCTAAAATTATATCAAAATAAAATTAATATACTATCACAAAATGAACGCGCGAAAAATGTGCAGGCAGACTATTATTAGGAATAATTTTATCAAATTATCAACATAAAAAATGCAGGGTATTATCTAGCATGCAACAATTGTTCTTCTTTTCAAAGGCAAACAACACCTTCGGAATCATACATCTCTAGGGAACGTAAACATGCAGCATTAATGTAGATGTTGAACAATTTTACGCTGTTGCTACAAAACCCATTGTTAAAACTTGAAAGGTATTTCATTCCCATCTTTCAATTAACAAAACTGTAAAAAAGCACCAATTGCTTTGTAATTTTTGGCTCATTTGAGATTTCCCTTGTTAATAAATTGAATTAAGAACACAAGCATATATACACAGAAAAGCTATTGCATTTTCTCAATCTACATGCATTTTCTGCAAATATTGCCTTTCATAAAAATATTTTTTTAATAAATTACTGGTACGAAATAGGCACAAATTAGCCTTAACTTCCAATTGATTACATTTAAATTTTGCTTTTATTATCTAATGGT
>BMAV01012394.1:302152-322266 GCA_019973955.1 Trichonephila inaurata madagascariensis | reverse complement strand
ATATATATATATATATATATATATATATATATATATATGCATGTATTTAATAAAACTCAATGATACAAAATTATTCACAAGAGCTTAATGAAATTTAATACAAAATCTTAGCAATACCAAATCTTTATATATTTCCTTTTTCATCTTCTGTTTTTGATCAACAGAGTTAAGAATCTCCATCTTTATTTTAAATGATATAGCCATTTGTTTTCTCCCCGAGCTCTTTGCCATTGTGCTCGTAAAAAAAATTCTTCTAAAATTGAAGAAAAACTCAAACCCAACTTACTGATTTTTACTCATACTGCGATGTATTCGTCACCGAATTCCAATGCCACCTGATGGGCTGTTTGTGTGTGGTAATTGTAAGGGTGGAGGGGGATAGTGCAGATAAACAAAATTGGCTCGTTTCACAGGCTTTTCCAAGGGTATCTCAAAGCTAAGTTAGCCTCCTTTCTACGAAACATGTGAAACCACCTCTCTTGTGCATTTCACACCCTTCTTAAATCTAGCCTACGTGGCTGGTGTTTGAAGTATTTTTCATTCCAAGAAGGCAAATCTCATGTTAAGTTATTTTCGTTTCGTGCTAAGAAAAAAAAAATGGATGAAAATACATAGTAGTTGATCGGGACCATTATATTATTCCGTGTTAACCAATATTTCCTCTTAAGCGTTTTCGCGTTAAACGTATATATTTCACTTTATTGTATGCTCAAGAAGTTTAAATTAGAAGATTTAAAGGAGGACAGTAACATTAATGTGGAAGTTAAAAAATTCTCTTCGGACTTAAGTTCCGTTGTTTAAACTGCCCAGGTTAAAAAATCATTTAACGAATTAGATTATATTTTGACATATACTTGGTGGCTGTATTTTATATAAGTATTCCATTATATATGTATAGAGAAATTTTGCAAAGAAGAATAAAACATGTTTCCCCTATTTATCTGGAAAAATATAACCTACAACATTACTTTTAAAGTTTTTTTCAATAAATTATTCTACAATTCTGTAAAATATGTCACTAAAAAATGAGAACTTACTTTTAACAAGTATAAATCTCAAAAAGACAATTTTTCTATTTGGAAATGTAAATCTTGCTTTCAAGAAAATTTCTTAATTCTTATACTTACAAGAAATTTTAATTTCAAAAAGTTAAAAAAATCGAATAAAATTAGAAAATATGTGATATTATAAAAACTCACATCAAATGTATAAATACAGATTTAAACTTTTGTTAAGAATTTTAGATTATTAAATATCAATTATTAATTATCTGTAATTAGATGTAAATTATACAGAATATGTAATACACATTAATATCTTTTTCTTTGTTTTTGTGTAATTAACTGTAAAACATCAATTTAATTGACAGAAAAATTAAATTAATCTAATGAAATCGTTTTCTGTACTATTTATACACTATTTTTATTCAAGGTGTTTAATGACATAATTACTTTTATAAAAAAAAATTAGAAGCACTTTAGATTTAAAAATTTTTACTTTAACTCAAATGGAGAACACAGGTCAGAGCTAACAGGTTCAATAAACAGTGACGGATTTAAGCTTAGATCCTCAAGGCCCGGTCCTAGATCGGCAAAAATTCGAAACTGATTTTGTTTTTAATCAACTGTAAGATCGAGTTTTAATGCTTCTATTCTTGCTTTGACAACCTCAAGATGTTAATATTAAAAGGGTAGAATTATTTTTTTAAATAAATAATCGTGTAATTAGTAAAATTTAGAATATCTAACAAATGGGTACTAAAAGAATGTTCTTTAAGTATAGCATTTATCTATTGACATTATATTTTTCATAATTGTTTCTTAAAAAATCTAAATGTAGCGTTTGTTTGCTCAACATTATAACAAGAAGTATTAATTCATTGTATTTAATTGTCCGGTTACTTAAAAACTTTATTATTTTTTTTAACTCGCATAAAAATTTTATGGGTTTAAGTTATGTGAGGCGTAATTCATGCCTAAATTCAATACCTAAATTTAATTCGAAACCATTGTTACTATTCCTTTTATTATTATTATTATACAGGGTGTCCGGGCTTGAAGTATCCAAAAGTAATGGCTGATTATTTCGGAACTACCCATTAGAATGTAATAAAGTGTTCATGCATGGATTGAAAAACTCACCTAGACATTTTGGGTCTGGTCCGATCGGCCGCACGTGCGTGCATTATTCGGCAACCACAGACGATAAACTTTTTACACTGACTTCATTAGTACAGATGTGGACGCCACAGTAAAAGGTGCAGTGCGTACTTTGGGGTGTTACGGAATTAAAATCAGTTAGGCATGTACAGCAACGTGTTCGAACAGAATGGAATGTCGCCCCTCCGATATCAAAATCTATCAACCAATGGGAAAGAACTTTAAAGGAGACGGCAACTTTGATATCTCAAAATGGCAAGTATTCTTAAGTTTTCATGATAGAAGACACTGCTGATCATGTGCATGATTCATTTTGTAGGAGTCCTGATAAGTCTATTAGGTAAGCCAATAACGACATTCCATTCGGTTGGAACACGTCGCTGTACACGCGTGACTGATTTAAATTCAGCTATCCAAAACAAACACTGCATCTTTTGCTGTGGCGTGAGTGAGTGAGTGAATATTAACGTCGCACTGTTTAGCTACACTAGGGCTTTTGGCGACGGACCACGTAATTTTGAACCATGGTCAAGTGACGTGGACGACACTTGAGCTGGCACCCCCCTCTCCTAACTACCACACCACACCAACGGGAGGACGTTTCAGCTCTCGACAGATTTAACGTGCATCGCTGCCCTACACGGCGGGTCTTTAGTGGTGCTGGGCTCGAACTCATGACATGCCTGCCATGGTCCGATACCTTAACCACCGGGCTACCGCAGCCCCCCTTTTGCTGTGGCATCCGCATCTTTACCAATGAAGTCAGTGTAATAAGTTTATCGTCTACAATTGCCCAATAATGAGCGCACGTGCGACTGATCGGACTAGAGCCAAAAAAATCTCGGCGGGGTATCCGATCCACGGATGAACAGTTTTTTTACATTCTGAGGGTTAGTTCCGTAATAATAAGCCATCGCTGTTGGATACTTTAAGCCTGGACACCTTGTATATAAGGGGTGTCAAATTAACTCGGGCCTTGAGCGCTATCGAACCTAAATCTGTCTCTGTCAATGGAACAAAAAAAATAATATATTTAAGTTAATTAAGTAAAAATGAATTAATATAAAGTAAAACAATTTATTCAGGATAATTTAACTAAAATTAACTCTTATAGTACCAACTAATATTGCTTTATATTCACCAATAATTATTCTATAGAAAACTCAACTATAATTTACAAATTTGAATCTTTTTAAGAAATTGATGAAATTAGTTGAAAGCCGAATGTGACGCTTAGAGAATTAAATTTTTTAAAACGATTCAGTTAAAACACCTTCCTGAGAAATTACTAACTCGGTTTATAAGAATAAATCTCTGTCACCGTGTTATATTTTACCACCAACACATTTCACACCAGGTTTACACTAAGTGCTTTTGATGCAAGCACCACGGAGAACTTTTGACACATCTTTGAATAAAACTGGTGTAAGAATTCTTCTCTTGATACAATATTTCTTTTCCTCAGGGCTCAGTAAATATTTTATTTTCTGTTGGAACCTTTTTAAATTTGTATTCATTACCATCAAGTATTGTCAAACTAATGGGAACGTTTTATACGTCATGTTCTTTATCATACTCATTTAAGTGCGCTTTAAATGTTATTGTAATGTCACTTTTATACTTACAGTGCGGTTCGAAAGTAATTCAGTATACTTCGAAATGAAACAAACGTCGCGGAACGTTTCTTTGATAAATGAGGTAATTCTACAGTGATGGGGCAACTTTCCGAATAGCTTTTCATGACTACACAGAGCCTTTGAGGAAGCCACTAGTGATAATTAATAAGAACTATTCTCACCTTTAACATTCTTTCATTTCCAAAATTTCTAGTGCTATTTCCGTGAACTTGATGTAAGTACTTTAACTTAATGAGAGTGAGATAAACGAGAAGGATAATTAGCTATACGAACTATTACGAAATTGTACGATTTGAATTCTTAAAAGTCTTTCATAAAAAAAAAATGAATTGCCAATCTTCAAACTTTTTATATTAAGTTTCAATAATACGATTAAATTATGTTTTAAAATATACTCTTTGACAATCGGTGTAGTTAGTTAAAAGTTTTTGAAGAGTAAGAATGAATAAAAATTCTATTCATTAAGGAATTAGTACTCTTTTTTCTTTTTGACCAATTCAAACACAGTACGTTTGGAGGAATTGAAATTTATTTTGTGCATCAAATGTTGTTGAGTATTTAAAGTTTGGCATTTTGAAAAAGTTTGCTGGAATATTTTTTTCCAAATAAAAACTTCGTTAGTTAAAAGCTGTGCAGTTTTTGCAATCCTACAGGGTGGGGCAAATAAAAGTGGCCCAAACTAGTGGATACAATTGTACGTTAATGTGGCCCTCACACCAAATGATCGAAACCGGTTCAGATCTACATGCGGGTTGTGTCAATGTGACTTCATCAGTGTACAGATGAAGACGGTATTCACGGTGCAACAGAGGGTATGCAATGTGGAAAGTTACGTTAAAACAAATCCATGTTAAAAGTGGGCTCAATTGTTCGTTCATGTATTTAAAATTGTTAAAATAGATCATGGATCACATTTACAAATTCTTCACTCCTGATAGGGTTATTAGCAGAAGTCAGTCTGGTCTTCTTCCTGGCTGGCCAATCACGTCACTTGATCTGTCAGTGTGCAATTACTTTTTGTGGGAAACCTTTAAGTCTCTTAGGTGTATTTCAACAACTTCTATGGTCTTAAAGAATTTAAGTAGTATATTTCTGGTGAAGTTGCAGCAGTTTCAACAGTCCAGCTTCGATCTGCCTTCTACAACTTGCTGACTAGAGTCCAAGGATACCAACAGATGGATAGTGGTAATTTTCAACATCTGTTGTAAGCAGATAAACGAAAAAACCTCTTCCATTGTAGTGTTTTTTGTAACCTGGAATTCTGTTCTCCTGGCTGCTTTTATTTGCCTCATTCTGCCCTTAAGAACAATCTTCATTGTTTCACAAAACAAAATTAAGCTTCATTTTTTATTTATTGTTTCCGAGTTCTTTTTTATCAATATTTTACCATACATTTGTAAATGAAAGGTATATTTTAACTTTAAAACTGATTCCTTTTCTTTTTTTTTGAAATAAACATATTGCTTGGAATTTTTTCAACTTCAATGAAATTATTTAATTTTTCTTTTGAATTCTCAACTTTTTTTCATTATTACATTATGTTAACCTACAATTTGTCAAATGGAAGTTGAAATAGTGTTTGGTGTTAGTTTTATAGAACAATATGTTTAAAACTGCAGATCATTACATTAATGACTCGAAATTTTTTTTTTAAATTTAGAATTAAGTTAAATGAAAATTTCGTATGGACTGCAACAACAATGCGAAGAATGTATCAAAAATAATGCATGCTCAGTTCAATTGGTTGATTATTTATTATTGAAGTATTTCAAAACTGCACGATATAAATCAGTGATAGGCTTCATAATTTAAAGCAAGTTCAAATAATGAGGACGACGCCTGAGCTTCCATTACAAGCTTATTTAACAGAAGTTTGTTAAAATAATCATATATAATTATAACAATCATAAGTCATTATAACTTAAATATCAATTACCCTAATAATCTAGTAATGGAAATTTATAATATTAACTCAAACATATGTATAGCACATGAATAATGTTATTTCGTTATTAGTAAATTCTATAGAATTTTCTGAAGGCGGATTTATTTTTAAAATATAAACACTATTGTATATGAGTGTAAATGAACTTAAGAAAAAAATAAAAATAAAAGATGCAGCTCTCTCAAATCTTTTGACGGGAAATTTGAAGCCTTATTTAGAACAGATTCAAAGTGTGTGATGCTAAAGTAATAATTATATAAGGTTTTAAGTAATATTATTTCCTTTAATATAAGGCAGTAAGCCCTTAACGATATTTTGAAAATGAAAAGTGCTTAAATTGTTGAAAATCTTATGAAAATATAAATTAAATTTGCATGGGAATATCTACGCTAAGAGTATCTGAACATTTCAATAACAATAGAAAAGTGCATTCATGAATAAAGTATAATTTTAGACTTGTGTTGAAAATATGTACATAATGATTCGTTTCTGTAACAATGCGTAGTTTAAAAAATATTCGTACATAAAATAAACTACTATAATAGATGTTTTAATTTAATTGCAAAAGTTTCTTGGAAATATAATTGCAATTATTTGACTTTTCAATAGATACACGAATACTTTCTATTTTATAAGTACATAACAAATACATATTAGGGTTAGTGGATTAAAAGAGGAAATAATGAAAAGAGTTTAATTTTAAATTTAAATTATGAAAGCAGACTCATAATTAACTTTTCGAAAAATTGCTAATTGAGTTATCATAACGCAACACTTATCTGAGAGAATTCTGTGCAAGATTTGATAAAAATTATTTATCTAAATGAAATTTTAAAAGTAAAACTGTAATTTTAAGATTTCCACTGAGAATTAGTAGATACCAGTAAATTTATAACGCTATATGTAGCAAGAACAATATCGCTAGCAAAAATTAATTGAATTTATTATTTATTACTTGACGCAAAAGCGAAATTTAGAATTTGCAAAGATAACAATATAATATTTATGAGAAAATATATATACCAATGATGTCTTATTATTTAAAATTCCTTTCGAATTAAAGCATGCATATTTAATGTGAAACATAGGCTTCTGAATAAATGTTAAAAGGTAAAACAAATATAACAAAAAAACCTTTATTCGAAATTTGCTTTTAAAATTTAAACAAGGATGAACGAATAAATGCTTCTGTAATGTGAATTCAGACGATAGCTTTAATATTTAATTTAATGTGTTGGAGAAACTCAAAACAAAGTCTTAGAACACATTCTATCCATCGATTTTTTCTTTTCTTGAATTTTGATGCAGGAATTAAATATATATGTAGTATTAAAAACATCTTGAATTTGTTTCGGGTGAGGCAAAAAGTGAACCATTTAAAAAAGTAGTCAATAAATTTGAAAAGCTAAATTAGTCACATAAATGAAAAGCGAACAAAAATGCAGAATAAAATAAGCTCTTAAATAAGAGTTGACAAATATATGGCTTTGAAAATAAATTGTAAGATTATTTTTTATATAGTTATTAAAGAAAAGATACCATTTAAAATTGTCATAAAAATAGAAGTAATATCTGTTTATTATTAATTCATAAATAAATGTAAAGAATTTCTTCATCAGAATACCGTAAAATCCAGCGTATAACACGGACTTTAGCTTCAAAAATTTAAAAAAAATAAAGAGATGAGTATAAAAAAATTGGACTTCTACGTAGATCGGAATACTGTTTATTTAAAATAAATGACATACCTAATAAACTTATAGGATTGTACACTGCTGGCCACCGTAAATGCAAAACCAAGAAAGACAAGAGATAGCACAACAAAATTTATTTTGTAGATAACATGTTGACCATGTATCAAATGATTAAATTTATAGACTTCTGTGAAGTGTGGTTCCTGCAAGAATCAATAGCCAGAGTAGCCGCCATTGTTGGAGATCACCACTGCCACACGCCTCGGCATTGATTCAAAGAGACTTTGGATGTGTTCTTGGGGTACAGCAGACCAAGCACCTTCCACACGTTTCCAAAGTTGAATTGGTGTGGGAGCTGGGGGTGTAATTTGGGTCAATCGTTGAGCAATCATGGACCACATGTTTTCTATCAGCGAAAATTCCGTAGAGTGAGCCGGCCAGGAAAGCAATTCAATCTGGTGATTGACGAAGAACCTTTGGACAATGCGTGCCGCATGTGGTCGCGCATTATCCTGTTGAAATATAGCTGTAGCCAAGCCCTGAAGGTAAGGAAAGACAACTGGCTGCAACACCTCGGAGATGTAGCGCTGGCTGTTTAAAGTACCGGCAATGCGTTCTAGGGCAGTGCGAGAGTGATATCCAATACCGCCCCATACCATAATACCCGGTGCAGGACCAGTGTAGCGGTGCATAAAACAGCTGTTCAGCATCCTCTCTCCACGGTGTCTCCAGACTCGAATCCGACCATTGTGGTGTTGCAGACAGATGCGTGACTCGTCAGGAAAGACAACTTTATTCCATTCTGCCGCCCACATCCTTCTTTCATCGCACCATTGGAAGAGGAGACGTATGTGGTTCTGCATCAAGGGTAGACCAAGCAATGGACGTCTTGCGGACAGACCACTCTGATGTAAACGTCGTCGAATGGTACGCACAGACACTGTATGATGCGTTACAGACTCAATGTGCTGTGCTATGGTTCGTGATGTGACTGAGCGATCCGTCACTGCCATGTGCACAATCTGCCTGTCCTCACGTGAAGTGGTGCACTGAGGTGGATGTGATCGACCACGTCGGTCCGTCATACCCTCCTGCATCCAACGGTCACATATCCGCATTACAGTTGTTTAGTTTCGTCCACACCACAGGCACGTGTGATGTGTTTCTGCGCTGAAATTCTAATCATTTGCATATTTCACCTCCGCTAATGCATGTTGTAAATTTCATGTTATTTGAATACTTCCTTCAGGGTGTTGCATTTACGATGGCCAGCAGTGTAGTTTTAGAAGTATACAATATTTTCGAAAGCCTAGGATAATATCTCAAATAAATGACTTCAAAACATTAGATCATTGCAAGTATACATTTAAGATTCCTTCGATTATATGGCGAATATACCTAAAAATTTTTAAAAATGTAACTTGAAAGTATAGGGGCACGTTATACACTGGTGCGCATTATACTCCAAATTTTACGATAATTACTGTAAAGTTCGAAGTATAACGCGAAAGAGAATAAGATCGAAATTTACGAATGTGTGTTAATGCCGGGTACAAAAATGAGAGCTTTAAAAAAAGAGATGAGCATAGAAACAAAATTAGACTTCTACATTTATCGAAATGCTGTTTATTCAAAAGAAATGACATTTCATGTTGTAGTTCCAGGAATATATTTTTTTCTCTCTAAAGCTTGGAATAATACCTCGAATAAAATGACTTCAAAACATAAGAACATTCCACAGGTACATTTCAGATGTCTTCGTGAAACAGGGGGTGTGCGTTATACGACGAATAGAAACTTAAAAAATTAAAAATTGCAGCTTGAAAGTACAAGTGTGTTTAATACGCTGGTGCACGCTATACGCCGGATTTTAAGGTACTTATAAATGGATCAGTACCGCACAATGTATTTGATTATTTATTTAACAATACTAAGTTAAGAACAGGTTTAATAGTAATTGCCATGGGCTGTCACATACAAAATTTAATACTTATATTAATAATTTGTACGGTTTATAATTATATAGTTGTTTTGTTACCTTAGCGTTACAGTACGTTATTACATTATTATTACATTGTTATTGTAGGAGGAGGGTGCGATGAAAATTATGACTGTGAAAATTGGGATGCAAACATTGAAAGTTTAAGAAGAACTTTTTAAGGAGAGTTGGAAACTTCTCTCTCTCTCTCTCTATACTGACAATGTTAAATTGGCTGTTTTCGATGTACCTTTTCTCAAAATCTGTTATATGTACATGCTTGAAACTTTTCATACAATTAAAGTACACCTTTCTAATTATACTGAAATGAGCCTTTAGCTAATTTTGAATTTTTTAATAAGTTTTGAAATATTTTATCAAACTTTGCGAAATTTGACCCATTTTTCACATAAAAAATTTGTAAAAAATAATCTTTTGAGTTTCTTACAAAAAGCTTATTTCAGTATATATTAGCCATCATTATAAATATATCATAAAAAATTTACATACCTGTGAACAATAGTTTCACAGAAAAGATACATCGAACATCAAAATTTACATTTTGAGATAAATTGATTTTAATGTATACATTGAGATTTCTAATCGGCTAGGAAATAAAAAAAATAAAAGACTCAATTTACAATAAAAGATACATGTTTTGGTTTATATCAGACGTTCAACTTTTAAGCAAAAACGAAGTACTTTGTTTACATTTTTCGCCGTTCAAATGGATGTAGCCCAGTTTCAACGATTATTTAAAAATAAGTTTTAAATGCTTCTAATTACCCTAGAGGTTAAAGTAAGGTATTTTTAGAAAGGTTAAAATCTATACAATTTGAAAATGTAAACATCTCAAATTATCAAAAAAATATGATTTTAGTTTTCCAGCACCTCTTAACAGTAACACTTATATACTCACAAGGAAGATAATTGGTCATACATTTCATTTGAATAATTGTTTACACTTTGATAGAGATGCATCGAGTCTACTTGTTGTTTAGAAATAAATTTAGAATCAGTCGCCTCTTTTAGAACTCATTCAAATTAGTTCAATTCGGTTTCCCTGGTGTAAAGGTTTATTTTTGTTGTTCATTTCAAGCTGAAAGCTTTAAATACATTTAATGAAGCGAAAGATTAACGGATTTCTTTATAAATATCTAATGTGATCCCTAGAAATTTACTTAAATTTAAATCAGGAATAATTTCGAGGAATTCTACTGTACACAATATATCTTGCAAAAGTAACAATGTTACTTAGTCTTAAAAAGTATATCCTTAGGAGAATTTTGGAGAAGAATATTTGTAATGAAGATTAATTTTTGATGTTATATAGTCAAATACACTGTATTATGACATTATGCTTGGATTGTATTTTTGATTAATATCGCACTGTATGGAAACTCAAGGACTATTGTCGACAATTCTGAGCGTCAGTCAAGTGTCAAAAACGACACCTGCGCAGGCTTTCCATTCTTCAGATTTCCACACCGCGCCAGTGTGTGGTCACATGTGCATCAAACTGTCAAATGGCTTCTTATGTTGGATTGTATTAAATTGAAAGAAGGAAAACATATTCCGTTATAATAAAACCAATAAATTATCCATTTTTATGAATGTAATTAAAACAAAAATATAGGACTACAATTAAATTGTATAATTAAACGAAAATAAATTATCATATGTAAGTAAAATCATAACAAACTTTTATTCTTTTGCAATGAATATTTTTTCAATGTTATTATAACGAAAAAAACCATTATGCATTCTTATTTCTTAATTTAAAATATGAAATTAAAAATGTTTTGTTGGGAAAGAAATTAAAAATGTAAGCAAATATTTACATATGTACTTTTATGTATTGGTGGAGCTTTATTTTTCTATCATGATTCAAAATGACGAGGTCCGTTGCCAAAAGCCCTCGTGTAGCTGAACAGTGAGACGTTAATATTCACTCACTCATCAAATCAAATTGAATCATAAGCGTTCACGTGACTTTGATGAAAACTGAGGCTTCAGGGGTTTTGAATTATCGTCTTCATCTAACCATGTTTGAAATTAAATTTCACTTCTAATGTGCCATTGGGACGAAGTACGTTAAGACTAACTCACGTGTTAATAAGAATCAATCAATATCTTAGGATTTAAACATTTATTATCTATTATATCAGAAAAAAGAAATTGAAGATGCTGAAAAAACTATTTCGAATAATTTTCCCTTTGTACTTTACTTCACATATTGATCTAAGATAAAATTAATTTTTTTTTACTTGAAGAAGACAAAAACTTCTCATTAAAAACTCAACGTCTTAAAAGAAATGATAATTTAATTTTGTCCTACACTTAATGGTTTTGAAGGCAAAGTGATTTTTTGGGTGCTTGGGAATTTCTTCTAAATTACCAGTATTTTTTGAAGTTCTTAGTCAACATTTCATCTGGTGTTCATTGATAGTTTTTTAAGTAGAAATTTAATTACTCATTTTTCTTTCTTTCTGAGTAGGAAATGCATTGTAATCAAATATATGACGAATTTTAATTTTATAAGGAAATGTTTGTTGAATTTTGTCAATGAAAAGTAGATAATTGAATGCGTTTCCACACAGAAAATTTATCATCAAAAATATTTTTTAAAGTATCTCATTTCAAATGGAAAATGCAATGAAGTAAAGGTAATGAGATTCTTAAAAAATTGTAAGCAATTTGGGTTTACCTTTTACTAATGAAATTTTTAGACCTTGATTTCCTCAAAATTGAATTTTGAAAGATAACATCTTGTAATATTAAGGTACAGATTCTAAACTTAAACACTTTTTCTAAGAGGAAAATACGGTAATATTAACTAATTTTGGGATTCATTATCTTACAAACATATTTTATTATAATATTCAATTCGTTTTGATCAACCATTTTAATCTGCATTCACTATGTTCCAAATTTTGTGTGCCTGTCTTATTTTAATGCCCACCACCTAAAACAAAAAATAATTATTAATTTAATACATTTTCATAATTTAAAAATAAAAATATTGCAGTAAATATAACTGCATAATTACATCAACATTGTCAGATTTTTATATATGAAAAAATGTGTGTTTTTTATTACAATCTTATTTCTGAGTATTGATAGTAGTTTTACATAAAAGCATGGAAATTTCATTAAAAGAAATTAAATACACATTTTATATGCTGTATTTTCTATTTAGATGCTCAGCAAACTGCAATTGCCTAATCTGAATGGGCAATTTCATAAATTGTGCAAACAATTTCCTCGAAAATTAGTTTGGTTTTATTGATATTAAAGGAAAACTAATGGAACATACACTCGAAAAACATTACTTTATGTACTATACAATGCAACAATCGATAACTTAGAAATAATATATCAGGAGCCGTTTCATTGTTTTAGCAAATAAGCAATATTTCCATTACTTCCAATTTTTTCAAATTTTTTTTTTCAGACTAACATTTTTTTTTAACATTAACTATAATAGCATTATTAAGAGGAATATACATCATACAGTACATATCCTCTTTCTTGATTTAAATAACTCTTTTCCTGTGTCATGTGAATTATATTTCCTGTATGTCTGACACATTTAATTGAGCAAATCTAAAGTGATATTTATATAAAACAATATTTAACTAATAAAATAATATATAAGTATACTAATAACAGGAAAATAAAAGGAAAATTTGTCGCGTTCTTATGTGAAATGTGAATTATTTGTATATACATCATTACAATTATTAATAAATGGACTATATTTCTTTCACAATGGTATTCTGTTTTTAACCAGCAAGAGTCTGAAAGTTAAGCTTCTGATATATATATATCCAGTAATAAGGCCCCTGGATGGTAAATTGTTCCTTGCAAAAAACTTGCATTTAATACTTTATAGAACATAAACATACTTCTTTGTGTGTGTGTGTGTGTGTGCGCGCGCGAGCGTGTGTGTGTGTGTGTGTGTGTGTGTCAGTAGTGCACACAGGAATTTTTCAAAGGGGAGTTTGGGGTTGAAAGTTCACCATTCTTGTATCATGCTATTTTTGATTTTGTCGATTTTCAGGAACAAAACACAATAAAAAACTAATTATTGAATAAATAATTAGCATTAATTAATAAAATTAATCATTAATAACAAATATTTAATTAAATTTTGCGTATGATATACTTAGAATTATAATCAATCGGAAAAAAATCAAAGGCTTTGGGGGGTCCGGCCCCTTAGGACCCCCTTTGTGTGCGCCACTGGTGTGTGTGAATTTAGTCAAGGCATTAAATTTTTCTGCAAAATTTTCAATATAAACTAGAAGAGTGTCTTATATTTTTATACTGAAAAGTTATAAAATACTATTGAACATAGCTGTATTTTACTAAGTATTATAAGCTCTAGTTGCAAAAAAAATTTGGAAATTCAGCAAATTTATAAAACATATGCTTTTTTTAAACATATATTCAGAAACAGGAATTAAATTTTACTGTTTTAGCTAGATACATAATGTTTTTTGAAAACTATTTAAAGCTCTGTGTTTTTATAAAACAATTTATTAGGTGTTATATATTACAATATGATGTTATTCCGATAGCCAAATAAACTTATAATACGGTACCTATCCCGTAATGCTTTATAAAATAGGCATTTGTTTATTGAATACATATTTCTTTTCCTTCTAATAAAGGATGTAATTTGAATTTCAGAAGGATTCTTTTTCCGTATGTGAGATATATCATTTTGTAAAATACATCACTATAATTCTGAAAAAAAGAGATGAATTTTGCTACTTTTTATATTATTTTTGGATATTAAAGTAATAATAAAGTGTTCAAATTGTAAAACTTACTTAATTCCATTTAGGAGTCTTACGTCTTTTTTTTTTTTTTTTTTGCTACCTGGAATATTTACATTACTAAAACAAAAATGAAAAAAATATAACTTAATTATTAAAGATATATCATCATAAACAATTTTAATCACCAATATTTAATTCAGCATATAGGAATACTTTTTTTTTATAATTATATTTGTGATTATGCAAGTGTAATATAGTACAACATGTAGTATACTGAATTTATTTACCCTGAATAAATCGAAATAATTAAATTTTTCAACCAAAACTAATCTCCCTTTTTTTTCATTTTCTACCAATACATGTATTTTTTTTTTTTTTTTTTTACTCTCTGAAATTAATTCCAAATATAAATTTTATTTTTAATGTTAAGTTTTAATTACCAAAATTTTTAATTGTTATCTTACATAAGGTATAAAATTATTAGTTCTTAATATTCTAAAACTGCCTTCATTTTACTTTTAAAATTCAATTGATAAATTAAGAAGATTTCTAAATAATTAACTATCTCCTTTCTTAATTTGAAAACTAATTGAATTTGGTGTGATAACGTAATTGAATGTATATTTGTTATTTCCTAATAATTAATGGAAATTTTAAAGAAAACATATCACTCCATTAGAGTCGTGGAAAAAGCTTACTAAATTTAATATAAAAAGTATTTTGCTTAATTGTATATATATTCAAACTCAGTGGCGCTACAGCTCAGGAGGGCCAGGGCCTACTGTGCCCATCCCAGTATACATAACCATTGGGCGCTGAAGTGTATGAGCAGATGTCCCGATCAGGTGGTCAGTCTGAAGCGAAACCTCCAGTGTTTTAGTTCCAAGCAAGCTTGGTACTTATTTATCGACCCACTGAAGAGATGAAAGGCTGAGTCGACCTTGCCCAGCACGGGGATAGAATCCGGACCTGTGGTGTGGAAGCGCGATATGCTACCACTCGGTCACTGAATCTCTAATTATGTATATAGTTAAACCTTATGGAAAAATTACGAAATATGTACACTCAATAAGACTTTTCACAAAAATATAACATTTTTTTTAATACTTTTAAAGATATTTGTTTTAATTAAAGAAAATTAGATGCTTTCCTGGATCAAAGTATTGATATTTTCTAAAATTAACATCGCTTCTTGATGAGAGTTTCGCTATTTTTTTAACTCCTAAAAGTCAACTATAAAGTTATTGAATGAAAATTAATTTTTAACTAAATCCTTCAGAAGTCCTTGTGATATTATAATAGTCCAATACTTCACGATAAAAAAGTATGAAAATTAAATTAAGAAATGAAATATTTGCATAAGTTCGATACAACCTAGCACATTTTGAATATTTATCTTAAGTAAGAAAAATTATATTTCAGAGATTGCCTCACATCTGTTTCACTTTATTCTATCAATTCCTTTTGCATAACTGATAATTGAAGGAACATTTCAGTTCTTATAAAATATTATCTCCAGATTATTTTATTAAAAGTTTTTGATTCCATGTAAAAAACAACAACATTTATTTAATAATTAAATGCACCTTTCTTTATATTCATCATTCATTATATTATTTCTTATATTTACATTATATTCTATATATTCTTTATATTATTACTGGCGACAAGTCGGTTGCTATAAACATTAAAATAATCCATATATATATATATATATATATATATATATATATATATATAGTTTAATTACAATAAAATATCAAAATATATTCTAAAAAGATAGTTTAGCACCCAGTTTTTCTCTCGCCAAACTCATTACTATCGTGCCCAGACCAAAAATACTTTTCAAACTCTATTTTTTATCTTGCTTTTCGTATAGAATCTTCCACCTATAACAAAAGTCCAATAAAATATTTACGATACTCAAAACCATCGTTCAGGATATATCATAGCACCTAAACCCGACACTTGAGGCTTTCTTATCATCTAAATATAACCAAATCAATCATTTATCTTGGTCATACAATTTCTCTTCAGAAGTCGCCAATGTTTGGCGAAGAGGATGCAGAGCAGCAACCCTGGATCTGGGAGTTTTGGTGAGGGAAGAGCAGCTTCTCCTACGAGATCCCAGGGCTCTCCTATAACACCACCATGTTGTTAGTAGCTGTCGGATTTATTCTCATTCTCCTGATTGTTTTCCTTATTGTAATTGTTGTTTACATGCAGACCTCCTGAGGAGACAACATGGAGGCTGCAGAAAAAATTATGAGGGCACGGTATGTTGTGGGAAATTTTGAGGAGAAAAGTTTAAAGAGTTTTAGAGATACGCCATCTATCTTTTTGGCCGGACCACTCACCTGGGTGCTTTCGAACTAATTTTTTTTCCCTCCCTCCTCCAAGAAAGAACTTCTAGCTCGGACACCCGTTGATAGCTCGGGTTTCAATACACTGTATCGAAGAGTTTTGTTGGTAAAGTGAGTATGAACTTCATGAAAGTTTTTTGATGTGAGTTTTTTGTGTCTATTTTTGCAAAGAATACCAAATTGAGCTTTTTTTCGTTTGTATATCTGGAATCGACTCTTAGATATTTAAATATATGCTCTTGTTAGTATTCATGCTTTTGAAATTAAATAAAATTTGCAAGAGAGATTATTGAAGGGAAAAAAGTATTACTTATAAAAGGCATTTTCTAGATTGATACTGCGTCATGGTTTAAAAAGTAAAGACCCATTAAGCCTCAACAGCGAAATCATTCAACTTATTAAAATCCTTAACTTATTAAAATTAACTTTATTACTACAAAATTTTTTGAAGAAAATGGTTTTACAAAATAAAAGCACTCAAAAATTAATCTGAATATTTTGAGTTTCTAGCTACTGTATAAATTATTTAAAATATTTTATTTAATGATTTAGAGTATTTTTAATCATAATGAAAAAATTATTTTAATAATAAAGAAGAAAAATCTTATACATACCTTATTAAATCAGATTAAATTTTAGTGTCACACAGAATAGAAAGGTCCATTTATTTTTCAAAAGTCTATTTTTCCTTTTAAAAAAATCAGTAAAATTATTTTAAAAGTAAGTCAGCATTTGATTTTGAGAAAAACAAAATATTTTTTTGCAAAATAGCTCTTAATATATGCTAACTACGCAATCTACTTGATAAAACATTTTGTAGCAATTATTATGTGAAAAAAAAGATAATTTAAACCCAAACACATATTTTATTTCGTATATTCTAGTAAAGTTCGTTAATAAATAAATAAGAAACTGAGAACTTTACAGGATAATTCTTAGTAAATAATATACAAATGTAAGGTTGATTTTAAAAATTTTAATAAAGCTACATGAAAATAAAAATATGTATATTGAAAAATACTAATTGCAGTTACTGCGTTGAGAAACATTTACTCCATGAATAATTAACACGTAATTCAAGTTAATTGACACACACTTAATAAAAAAAAAGACAACCATCATTTTGGATGCATTTAAAAATTATTTTCAAAAGTAGTTCTATTAATTCTTTCATGAGGTTTAACTACAAACAAAAAAGTAAAAAAACACAAAATTTTAATGTTTCCCTTGTATTAAAATCTTTCCCCTTTATAAAATAAGCTAATCAAACTTTTAAAATGTAGGATTAATAAGAAAGAACTAAAAAGGATATTTTTGGATGCCTATGCCAATATATATATATATACGTATTTTACAATCTACATGCGTTGGTTTATAATACAGCTATAGGCATTCACTTCCTTAACAAATAGACCTGCTATTCTTGATAAATTGTTGCAGAAAATATGCGCAAGCGTCATATCTATTTGACCTATTCCTAGAAAGAATCAATGAGATTTTATTCTCGTTTATTGTCTTCTAGTTTATAGTTAATGAATGTCACACATTCCTGGAAGCCATTTTTCCGTCAAGAAGGATCTACCGGACTAACAAGGAAAACTTTCGTAAAAAATACAATAAATTATAATTTAATGAGAAACATTGTTCTCTTAAAATACCTCAACATTCCTATTTAATTACATTTTTAGATACCACATCGTTAAAAAATGACTGCATGGCCTTAAATAATATTTAATTCAAACAATTCTTCGATTTTTTTACGAAATTTGAAAGTAAAGGAAATTAAATACATCTTTGATGTCTATGGAAATATGTAATCAATTGTTAATTTTATATATTATGTGATCTTTTTTAAATTTGTTGCATGCGTAGATATAATTAGTAATATTATGTTTAATATCATGTATTATTTGGTTCAATACAGTTAACATTTGAGTTTTCTAGCTAATGTCTTAATATCTTCTTCATGAGCGTAATTATTTCAAGATTACTTATATAAAACTATAATGTATAAAATTAAAAAATATATAGAAATATTTTTGGAGAATAATAAAATGCTATTTGTAATATGTTACATAGTGAAAGTATATTTCCGAAGAGCCCTGCTAAACAAGAGTTTTTGTAATTTATATTCTTAAATCTCAAATCATATTTAATACAATAACATGTTAAGAAAAGCATTTCTTTGCTTGAAAACAGTAATTCAACACCTAAATACTCTTTTTGGAATATAAAGCTGTCTTTATTTTAAAAACTTTTCGAATATTTATTTTTTATAAGTTCTATTATTATGACTCATTTATTTATATCTGATTGAAGTGTGATATGAATACAATAAACGAAAAAAACGAGTATTTTTCACAGTAACTTCATTAGCTTTCTAAAAGATAAGAATATTTTAAAATAATTTAGTGCAGAAATACATACATATCTTTTTTAATTAACTGTGATAAATAATTTATTTATTAATACATCTTAAGATGTATTTATTACATACAATTGCTCTTTAAAAAGTGTTAAATAGAAATGGAACATATTTTTTAAAAATTCAGTTTACAATAATGTTCCTTTTCTGTGAAATTTGCTTTATCCACATGTAAACTTTAAACTCTTCTGAATTATAATTATATCCTAAATAATTAATTAAGTTTCTATGGATTGAGATATAAAGTCCTTTAAAATATTTTTCTCTAGTATAACATAAACACTAATACTCAAATACTAAATTCAGTTATGAAAATAATCTTACAAGGAATTGAATTATTCTGTAAACTTTCAGCCCACATTTCAAAGCGAATGCAAAATCATAATATTCTAATAAAATTTTACTTTTTAATCTAGAAAATGTTTGTCAGTGACTGTTTGGAGGTTTCAACATTACCCACAGTCTATCAATTATTAATCAGAATTTGAAAAATGCATCGTTTCCTAGCAAATGATTCCCCTATCATTTCCACTCCTTTGAAGTAAAGAGATTAAGGAAACTGATTGAGATATCAAGTCTGTGTAAAAGTTTCCGACATGTTCCCCTGTTCCGGAACGATAAAAAACCGAATATTTTCTCAATCGATTATGTCATTAGGATTGATGCGACGTTTACAAGCTGCGTAATGAAAGATCGGGGGAGTTTTAAAGAAAAGATTGGCGGTAGAGTTAGGGAAAGTGCTACATGATTGTCGCTTTATTCTAGGTCGACATTTAATTAAGGAAAGTCTTGTTTTTTATTTGAATCTTACATTTTTCTACAATGATTAAATGTTTGTAGCCTGTGATAAAGTGAACATATAGAAATAAGTTATGACGCAGTTTTCTAAGTTTATTTATTATTGATTAACATATTCAATTATGTAACTAAAACTACATTAGTAGTTTTAAGAATTTAACAAAATAGTTTACACGGTCCTTGACCCCTTAACTGGTTTGCCTGTAAACAGTACGGGCTACTGTAAGCTGGCCAGCAACGGCTTACTGGCATGCTGTACCGGCATTGATATTTTTTTTTCTTTCTATCTTTGATTTGTACATATTTTTAATTTAAAAAGTGAGATTAA
>BMAV01012394.1:288280-302052 GCA_019973955.1 Trichonephila inaurata madagascariensis | reverse complement strand
TGTTGCTTGAGAAGAAATGAAAATGGAAAGATAATCCAAAAACGCCGATATTATCTTTGTCTCCATTGCAATGTAAGACTTAATATTATACCATGTTTCAAATTGTGCGTGCATCGCAATCACACAAAACCCTGAATCTTTTTAAAAAGAGGTAGGATCAGGAAATTTGTTTGCGATTGTGAGAGAAATTCTTTTAAGATATTTAAGATACGCGAAACATTCTTCATAGAATGCAGAGTGAACTTGTAAAAAGCAAATACACATATTTATGGTTTCTTGTGTAAGACAATTCTAAAATAAAAAATAGTGCGGAAACTTTAAAATTGAAAATTATAATAAAAATCTACCATTTTTACATTCTGTTAAGTGTTACGCTTAGTTATATACAATAAAAAACGTGCCTTTTTGTAGCCTCTTGGGCAAAAGAATTGACCCGCTAAGAGGTTAGCAGATTCAATTATAAATAGTTAAAGTTGCCATAGTAGTTTAAGAATTGAACAAAATAGTTTTTATGGTCTATACATTGTTTTTTGGTTCATTTAAATACTATCAAAAACGTGACTGCATTTAACTTTGATATATTTCGTTTTTTCATTGTAGTTTTAATGATTTCTAATGGATAAAAAGTACTGTAGACAAAATCACATTTGTGGTTATATTTAAATGTGACACAATTATTTTGCTTACTATTATTAATTTCCTTATTTGAGTGAAGCACAAGAACCACAGGAATCATATCTGTATTTCTTGGGAAAACATGCTATATAGTATTCGAATTCCTTGATATATAAAAAATTCTGGAAACTGAAAACTTTCGGAAGCGTTTACTAAAGTTATTTTAATAATTTTGTATTTTTTTTTTAAAAAAAAAGATTTATTTTATATATACATTTAATTTTGAAAAACAGTGACTCTTTCATTTGTAGTCATTAAAAAGCTTTAAAGATTATTTTTTATTTTTTGGTAAAATGCAGAAGAATGTGCAATTTTGATTATTATTATCAGTTGGAGCTTCAAAACCAAGTATTATACGATAAATGAAGAAACAACAAATTAAGTTAAAATTAAACTGAAATCTCCTGTTTTTGAGTAATGATTCGAAAATTTAGACCTGTCGTAATCTTTTATTAATATTAGCAATATTTTCAGATACATTCAGATGTTTTAAAAAAGATAGTTCCTAACATAATCATATAAGCATAAATCGAGTTCCATTGGAATTATTCCTGCATTGAGTTTTCGAGTTTTTTGACATTCGAACCAACGCTCAGTTTTAACCTGACTCTTTATTTTAATTTTACATTTTAATAAAAGTTAAAAATTTCTATTGACAGAAAAATATGGATACATACATGACAAAATATAGTAATTGATTTCAATAATTTAACTACTTTCAGTATTAAATGCACAATTTTAAAATAGTTTCTTCTTGGTATGAAAGTCACACTGAGAAGCTACATGCAAGCCATTTACAACAGCTTGTGGTCCGCTTCCAATACCATGGTTTAAGTCATGTTTGAAGCCTCTTTTGTAGTTATATAACTATTAAGTATGAAAGAAGTGCTGAAATTTTTGATTCCCACAACAAATCTTATAAAATCTTCAATACTTAATAATTACAAGAATATCATTCAGAGGTTTTAAGGTGCAAAATAAAAAGGTATAATTTTTTTTAAAAAATAAAAAGAAGAATATCAAGAATATTGGAAGCAATATTTCTGGATGAAGTCCCCTGAAAATTAATTGCTTTATACAAATTTAAGCATATGTTTTTCACTCTTGTTATAAAATATTTTTTTTCAAAAAAAAAATTGCCTTTTAAAGCATTTACATTTGTACTGATGCTGACTCGATATAATCGATATTGATTTAAAAGGATTTTTTTTGTATAATCAGTAATGCATTAACTAAGATAATTACATAATTCTAATCAAAGTTAATTAAATTCTAAAAAAGACAATTATAATATGCTTTCTTATAGTGACTTATTGAAAAATTCCCTTTTTCAGAATATTTAAAGAATCGCTAGCATTGAAGCTGTCTCATCTTATATGAAATAATTTATTTTCTCCTTTTTATTCTTTATTAATTTACTTATTTATAATTTATCATTTTCTGTATCGTGTACATCAAATCTTGTTTTCCCGAAACTAATTTGAACAAATATGTTATTTTCAGCTCTTCCGATTTCATTTTGAAAAGCTTTCATAGCAAATTAAGTGCAAAAAAATACATTTATATGCAAATAAGAAAAAAATCAGTGCCACTTTTCCCCAAATTTTTTCGTTCAAAAAATACATCTTATGCTTCTCTGTATGAAAAACTTTACCCATGAGAGTAGTATGAATTTATTATCTGTATTTTGTAGACTTCTCGTTTCCAATAAGTAATTGTGTTTTTGCTTACAATAATTTAATTTGTTTCTAAAGAATATTTTTCATGTAAGAAAAAATTTTGTTCAACTCTATTTACTTATTTTGTTCCTTTTCTTATATATTTCCATAAATAATCTCATTTTACTGTAATATTTTACATTTATAAATTAATTAAGATTTATAATGGTTCAATTTTCTCTCTCGCTCACGTTTTTTTTTTTTTTTAATGTTACGCATTCTAATATAACTTATTTCCATAACTAACTCCCATAATTTGAAAGCTCACCTCCATGGTTTTCTTTTCTTTTCATCCCGATTTTATGAAGAAGGAAAAATGTTTTTAAGCCAAGTATGAAAAATTGTTTTCAATGCTGAAAGATTGCAATGAGATGTATCTTTTGATATAATAAAGCAAAGTAGCAGGACATTTTTATTTGATATTTGAATATATATTACATTTACTAGATTCAGTGATGTGTTTTATTTTTAAAATAATTAAAACTTACTAGTTAATGTACATTAAGTTGAAGGTTCATTTTAATTGTATTAAAAACTTATCATTATCATTGAAATGTTAAATTTAAATAAGTCCAAGTAACGCAATAAAAAGAAACAATTACAATTCATTATTTTATTGCGAATCATTAAACTTTGCAAACTATTTTCTAATGTAGATCCTTTTTCTGAAAATCTATCAATCAACATCCAAGATTAATATGTGAATAAAAAGTAAATTTTTTCAAATAAACAAATTCCCCCGAATTTAAAATTTATTTAGGATGTCGTGCTTTTTTTCTTCCAAAGGCTTTTTGTTTTTATCCTGTATTATCTCGTAACTGCCGTGTGCGTATGTATACATCTTGCTCAAACAGTGTGTTAAATGCCCTCGGACGTATATATACTCATTTCAGAAATAGAATCCTTTTCTTTGAGCTGCTGTCAGCAAAACTATTCAGAAGGATTTAGAATGCAATAAAATTACTTTGACAGTATTTGCTGAGGATTTACTTAGTTCAGAGAAAAATTTGCTTAGTTGTGCATTTTCTTTTCCCTCCAATATACGGCATACGCGCCTATGTGCAAAATGGTGTCACTGGTAATGAATCCAGTAGCATTATTCGGCAGTTAAAGGGTTAAAAGATTTTAAAAGTTTTCCTTTAAGGTTCAATAACTTACTTCCTTTAGAACAGTGAAAAATATTTTTCAAATAATACTATTATAAATTAATTAAGCTGCGAGAAAGAAATTCTTATAAATGATTAGCACAATTTAATTGACCAAAAGGTGCAGAAAGAAAGTTCCAATTACGAATAAAAAAACTGATATTTTGAAATTCAAAAAGATTCTTTCTTAGTTTCCTCAAAGTACAATGACAACTTTCTTTCGAACAATATTTTCAAAACATTAAATCAAAATAAAATAAACTTTTAGAAGTGATTGGCGACACTCAAATTTCAAGTAAATCTTCGAATACGTTAAAAATTACCCACAAATACGGAATATTATCGTGGAAAAAGGCTTAAATAATTCAAATATTTCTATTATTATTAACGTTCCTTTTTCCCGAAGTCAAGAATTAGAACTTTCACCATAACATGGAAATAACATTCATCATGTGTATGCTAATTTAAAAATGGCTTATTTTCCAGCATTTTATTTCCAATAGAAAAATATTTCAACTATATTTTTCTATTTCTGTTAAGAGCAATCTATTCATCCGCAAAATAACATGAAAAATTTCCTCCGAAAGATGAAACGGTTTCTTTGACAAATCGTTTCATTCTGAAATAAATGGTTCCTGGTAAAGATTCAAGTAAAGAAGCATGCAACAAGTTCTTTTTTATACCCTTGATGTATTCATCTTCGCCAAATTCTGTTACTTGGCTCATTTTAAGCTTTTTAAATTCTTTTCCACTATTTTTAGATGTCTCCATACACTGATTAATAGACCGTCTGCAATGAATGGTGAGGACATATATTTTTATTAAAAAACTTTTTTCTCTCGGTGGAGTGGTTTGCATTAAAAACTGAATAAATTTAAAGTTAAAAGGTTTTATCTTCTGAGTAAAAGGAATATTTGTATCTGAAAGGATTCTGAGTTCTTACATTAGGGAAATGATGTAATTTGCATCAATTTCTTGCTTGTTAATAGTGGTTTACTTAATTATTAGTTTTGAAATGTTATTTGCATATTTTTTGCTGTTATTAATATTCTTTTGCTTTTAAGGTTTCTTTTTCAAATCCATTTTGACAAAGAAGTAATTTGAAGTATTCTGTGTTATAATGATATTCAATATTATTTTATTTTTCTTTCTTTATATTTATTTTGTCATTGAATTTCAGTTTTATTTTTTCTTAAAAATGTAGCTTAGCTTAGAAAAAGATGATTTAGTATTTTTGCATTTAAAATGTCTAAAAGCAATGATTAAACTATTCAAAAAGAAAAACATTTTAATGTTTAAGCAACTGATTTATGCAATAAGTAACTTCTCTATTTCTTGGTGAAGATTTTGTGTCTTTCTAAAGAAAAATAATCATGTAAAATGAAAAAACTCATAGATCATTAAAAATCTATTTGTTGTATAAAAGCTTTATTCGAGGTTTATTAAAATATTAAATACTTTATTTCTCTTTTTGTATATTTTCTTCAACTTAACTCTTCTAATAATGTTTATTCCAATTATATCAATATCTGTCTTTTTTCTCATGCTCTTCCTTCTTTTTACTATACAATTATAGCTACATTTTTAAATGAGGAATATTGCAGAAAATTCAGTGGATATATTTGTATTTTTATTTTACTTCATTTTTATTATACTTCTTTTTTTAAATCGTAATATAACTAATATTTTTAAATGGATTTTTATGTTTCATTGGGAACTACGATAAATAAAATTAAGAATGGATTTCTTAAACATAACTTACATTTTAAATTTGACGGCCAGAAGGCTTATAATTTAAAACTCAAATTATTGTAATGGGGGTCAAAATTATTCTTTATATTCCATTGTTTATTTGCGTTTCTTAATCAAGATGAAAGGATCTTTAAGGTATCCGACTATGTTCGGAACCGTGATTTTGCAAAAGCGTATAAATGGATAATATTTATGATATTTAGTGTCACTTACATTAGAAAATGTATATAAAATTGTTTTAAGAATAGTATTACAATAAAAAATTATTTAAGTGCAATATTTTGACAAAAAATGAACATAGAATGACCCATTTTCAAAATATTCTCCTTTTGTGAAAAATGCTTCTATTACAATTATATTTTGCCTGTATATAGCTCAGATCTCTCTACACAGGCTCAACTAGAATTTTTGAAATATATAACTTAGAAGTAAATTTATCCATATTTTGCTACAACAGAAGGAAGCAATTTTAAGATAAAAAGGGCGATAAAAAAAATTGTTTCAATGGGTAGTAACTCTGAATATAATGTGAATTTTTCAAAAATCCCAGTTGAGACTCTCTGGAGAAATCTTTACTTTATATAAGCGCGAAATATTATTATTTTAGAAGCTTTTTTAATAAAAGGAGAAAATTTTGTGCCAAAATATTGTATTTAAATAATTTATTTTGACAAAATGTCCTTAAAACATTTTTAGACATGTATTCTAATCTATGTGACACAAAATATCATGAAAATTATTCATTTATGCACTTTTGCAAAATCACGGTTCCGAACGTAGAACAAACCGAACCTTAAATAATGAAAGTATAATTTTATTTATTTTTACTAATACATTTTATATTGGCTTTTGCTATTTTACTATTATAATTTTATTTTTTGTGGTTTTATAATGAAATATCTCTCTTAAAATATAATGTAAGTCAAAGAGTGTAATAGTATTTATTTTCTTTTCTTGATTTAGTTAATTTTTTTATCTGATATTTGGATAATCAACTTTTTTTAAATACTGTGTGTATTATATACAATATGAATTAAAAATTTTACAAATATAGAAAGAAACACTAAGTGAAACCGTTGTCAGATTAAATCACATGGACCAAAATATAAACATCTTAGAATGAGATATTATTAAAATTAAAAATTATTTCTCTTATTAATTTTTGTTATGATTCAAAGTTTCAAAAATTTAAATTTTTTATTGGAAAAAACGTATACAAAACAACTAAATTGATTTAGATGGAACAATTAAAAATGTATCTAAAAATATGGAAGCGCATTGTTTTCACTTTCATCAGATATTTTAACAATTTTTTTGTTTTCCAACAATTAATAAATCATAGTCGTCAAGTTTAATAAATTATAAATATTTCAGGAGGTTATACATGTTTAAAATATGTACGTATTTTTTCTTTTGCTTTGTAAATTATATTTTGAATATAAGCAAGAAAATACTTTATATTTTCCTTATGGCTATCGTCATTTTCCTTAGAGCTAGTTAGAAATGAGAAATTTTCAAATCATTGTTATTTGTCTATAGTAACAAACTTTTGGTAAACTGATATATAATTTTTAAGTACATGAAACTATTTGGGGGGTGGGGGAGATAGTTTTTTTTAATTAGTTTTTGCTTTTCAGACTTTATAATCGCATGCATTTACCATAAAATATTCATTTTGCTTCGAAACATGCGATAAAAGTTTAAAAACCTTATTTTGGTGCAATGGATTATTTACAAGTTGTAAGTGTTCTGGCTAGAGAATGATTATTATATTGAAGAAATCTATAAAGCTCAGCAGATTGAAATAGTAGGGTTTTTTTCGTATTAAAGTCTATTTTATATATTAATTAACAACTAAATACCTTTGACTATTTGTATATACTTTTCTTTCTCCATATTTGTATGTTTTCATTTTCTAAAAAAGAATTTAATTAGATAAATAATTATTTAACTTTTTTTCTCCACAAGGGAAAATATAATTTAAATCTTAAAACATTGCTTTTTCATGTCTTTCTCTCCCTTTTTATCAGCTCATTTATCCATCTTAATGCTTCGTCTTTAACAATATATCGTTTTTGATACGTTTTGTGTCTAGTCTATGCCTTTAGGGCCGTTGATCTTGAGGCAATCGTGCTCGATCACAGCCAGGCAGAAATGCTGACTCGGCAACAACAACTCTCTTTAACGAGAAAGTTCAGCCATTTATTTCAAGTGTTAACGTTGTTCATAAGGGTAGACAGGAGCTTCCTTATGGATTTTCTTGATACGCAGCGGTGTAAAATTCAAGCGAAAAGGTATCATATGCATGTAAATGAAGAAACGGATTTGTTAAACTGGTGGAAAAGAGGGTAAAGGGATTGAGATTTGAATATTCCTTCAAAAATGCTTTGTGTAGTAAATTATTCTATTTTAAGTTTTAATAAAGTACCTGTAAAGAATTTTAGTGTTGTAGAGAAACGCATTTCAATTTTGTTTTGAAAAACTTGATTATTATTTTTTTAAATTTAGGGATTTAAATAAGTAATACTTCAATTTTTGTTTATATTTAAATGTAAGGATAATTAAATTATATTTAAAATTAAATTCCTTATATAGCACTTGACTTTTATTTTTCATTGCATCTTCAAGTATTAAATTAATCACCCGATTATTTCTCCGAAACATATGGCCTAACCACAAAACATTTATGATCCCAGATCATTATATTTAATAGCTCTATATGTCAGCATTAACTTTCAAGTACATACCATAAAATACGAGATACTTCACACAGCTGGCGTAAGTGGTAAAACACTTAGATTTCACTGTTAGATTTCACTGTGGCGTTCTTTTCTTTCTGCCTCTTAGCGTCATATGATGTCAAGAATGCATTGAATAAAGTTCCTTTTTAATTTCTGAATTTAAAACGAATAATTGCAAAAAAGAAATGCAATTTATTTTATTCATTTAACATTAAAAATGCACGTTTTTACAAGTGATGCAAAAACGAGGAATTTCCCCATCAATTTTTGCTATTGAAAATACATCAAACTGTTTGGAATCGATAGTTTATAAAATCTATTTTACAAATGCTTCAAAAATCTCGAGGCATTCAGGTTTAATGCGTCTCGTTTATTAATTGATTTAATTTAAAGGGATATTATGAACAATCAATAATCTCAATTTTTCTCAAGAAAATTTCTATTAATTTATTTTGGGGAACCACAGAAAACCAAATTCAACAGTCGTAATCTCAATTTAAAAAAATCTATTTGTGTGTATGATGAATAGCTTTGAAATGCTGATGAATGTTATTTGATATACAGCTTTATTCTAAAAAAATGGTTTGATTTGGATAGGTGAGGTATAAAACTGATTGTTTATTACATTGAAAAATGATGCTATATAACAAATAAATTGAATCAACATACGCGCAATTCAGATAAACATTATTTAAAAACAGGAAATAATACTTTTTTGGGACACACGCGTACAAACCACTTCTTTAAATCAAAAGACGTCGGCCAATGCTACAACATAATGAAAGTGGAAAGCATGTTACAGTTAACTTAAGTTGTATGCAAATCAGATTAAGTTACAAATCTCAAATAATACTTGAGTGATATTACATATATTTATTTTTTTGAAAGAATAAATAGTTAACAATTTTTCGGACTTTTTTAAGACGTACTTTTTTATTAAAACTATTTTCCATTGTGAATACTTTTCGTTTATTTTTAGTACTTAATTCAAAGGCATATCTAGTAGAGTAGGTAGAACTACGCATAATGAGGGTTTTTTTTTTTTGCCTAAGGAAATAATTATGTCTTGGAATTCTTTCGAATCAAAAGAAAGCTTCGAAATTAAAATTCACTCACCCATGAGATCTCAGCTGCTCTTTCATTCGTGCATTTTAACTGTTTTCTAAATGGCGGAAATGTAGAAATGCTTCAAGGAATTATTCTTTTTTTTTTCAAATATTTTGAAGCCTTTTTTCCCTAAAAGTGGAATCCTCCCCCCTCCCCACATTTTAATCTAATTGAAATATCTTCTGCCACTCGAAGCTCCAATAATAGTATTTTAATTTTATTAGTCAGAAGTTAACAGACCTTATATAGAATTTGAAAAGAAGGATGTGAAAAAATACACTTTAAGGACACATTCATAAGAAAAGAATATTTTTAAAGCGGGGTGAAAACTTGAAAGTAATTAACATTATGCCTCTAGGCAATATCTTTTAGTAAAGTAGGAAGAATTTCCAGAATTTCATTGTAATGAACGTTTTTAAAAAGATTAATGTAACTAGTCAATTTTTTATGTCTGACATTATATAACAAAAAATTACATTTGATATTTGTGGTGAAATAAACCCCTTAAATTATTTAGGGGTCTTTTCATCTTTGGTAGAATAATCAATATTTGATATGCATACATTAAACGGAGTATTTTGTTTTGTATAAGCTCCAGCTGAGGTTATTACTTTTCGAACAATGTCGTCAAACAAAACTTCATGTCTCTTAGTTTGTCTTTCTTAAAAGTTAAACAAGTAAAACTTCGTTGTGTTCAATTTTTTTTTCGAGTTTGGCTTGGTTGCTAGTACATTTATTTGGTCAACTTTTGTTTATTCTGTAATACATGAAGAAAGTGTTACTGCGAAATAATTTTACTACTTATTTCAACGATTCTATTGAAGAAAGGTATTTCAAGATGTAAAATTTCCATCTTTACTAAGTATTTTAACTAAAAGTAAAACAAAAATGAATTTTATTTTTACTTTATAACTAATATTTCTCTTATCTATCAAAAAACAGTTTTATAGCTTGAAACATAAAAACATTTTTAAATTTCATTTATAATGCACTTTAATTTTGTACCGTTTTTAATAGAGTTTTAAGTTTTGAGTAATTTAAGATTGTAATGTAATTAGTTATTCAAATGTTAGATTATCTTACTTAAAACATAAATTTAGAGCTTATAAACTCAAAAAGTCCAATTTTAGTCATCAATAATAATATTACAATTAAAATTGTGATAATGCATTGAAATGACGTAGATTTTTATTAAACTTATGATTGATACACTGCTTAGTAATTCTTTTATCAAAGTGATTTTTAGTTTCTTATGCTTATCATAGCTATTGGGATCAAGTTTAAAAGAAAATCCATTATGTGCTCAGAAGAATGTTTGGTTATTTTGACATGCACACAACCTAATGAAAAATGAAACCTCGTTTTCTCCGTTTTTCATTAAAAACAGATAATCATTAATTTATATATTTAAGTAATTAAATTCTAATGATTTCAATATTAATAGAATACATTAAAAATGGTGAAAAACTATAAATATTATTTTAACTACTTTTTTTTAGTTTTATTAACAGTGCAACAATTCACAATTTTGCAAAAAATATGATTTAAAACCCTCACTATTTCTTTCACTATAACTTAATGTTTTAATGTTTATGCAAAAATAAAGAATATATGAATGTTTATTATTTACCTCATTCGATAACAAAAGGCTACAATTATTATCTAGGTTCACAATTTGACGAAAAAGATACTTTTTTTTACAATCTGAAGCTTTAACGAAACAATTGTGTTTTTATAGAAAAAAAAATCAGTATTGAACGGAAATCGAAAACCTGAAAAAAATCGCATTTGTAACAACTTTTAAAAAGTCGATCTCTAAAAGCCAAAGAGTACAGTTGAGTTACATTGAAAAAACTCCTTTTGTAAAGAAAAGATCTTTGTCCATATCCTGAAAAGAAAGGGGGTAAGGAAAGAGGAGTTTGCAAAGGAAATAGTTTCTATCGCTTATGCAAGCCGTCAAATGGATTTGCATATTTCAATTGGAAATCCTTCTACCAGAGTCCAGTGTTTGACATCCGGGAAATTGGAAGGAAATGTACCCTGAGTGTTGAGTGCTAGTTCTAGTGCTAGTGCCCTATGCGGGAGGAAGGATTTCTGAAGATGGAGTGCTAGAGCTTGCTTTAAATCCTTGAGTTAATTCCTCATGGGTGGATTTAGTTATGACATGGAATCTAGATTATGGATGTCAACGTGTGTTGAGGAATAAGAGAAATTTTATGAGGATGACAGAGTTTATCAGCTATGCTTATGGATTCAACTTTGTTCATTCAACAAATGTGGATTTGAAGGGAATTAATAGGATACTTGTTTGCATTTACATGAAGAATATTAAAAGCTAAAATTTTCATTACATGCTTAAAAATAAATAAATTTAATTATGTTTATTTAAGTTCTTTGTGCATTTTATTTATAAGTATTGATAACAAAGATTTTCAAAAATGACATTTTTTGCATTATATATATGATCCACTAATTAATTAAATTGCAATTCTTAATTTAAATTTTTTAAAAATATGTAAGTATTTGAAGAAATCATGGCAATGTAAGCATTATTTCTGAAGTATGTTTGTAAATTTAAGGATTATGCTTAAGGAATGTCTTTTTAATTCAGTTTTAAATATTTACACTTTTAGATATACCGTTGCCAATAACATATACATTCATATATTATATATTGAATTGTAATCAATAGTTAAATCAAGATGACATAAATAAATACAAATAAATATTTGAACTATAGAAATATGAACACACATTTAATCCTTAAAATCTCTCTTTCTCCTTTTAAAATGCACTTGAACTTCTCTACTGTCATTTGGTGCAAAAAACAATATATTCTTAAATGATGATAGGAAAAGTTTTACGCGTAAGGAGAAAGTATTAATATATTTATAAAAATATTTTTAAAAATTTCTCTATAGAATTGACTTTGAATAAAGAATAAACTAAAGGGATTTTTTTACACTTTTGTGAACTTTGTATTTTTGCCTACAAATACAACATTTTGGAAATTCAAACTTAAATTATAATTGTTTTTATAAATGACATGCATTTCCTTAAATTAATAATCAAAGATATGAAATTTTGAATATATATAACCCATAATTACATTATTTAGGCAAAATTACTCATCAGAAGCACTAAATAGCCTTTAAGAAAATTCGAAAAATATAGATTATGCTGTCAAAAAATATTATATTTACGTCAAAGAACCAATAGCAATTTAACCTAAATTATATTCTTTAAGATATAGAAATAAAATGATTTAATCGTTCATTACAAATAAAAAATGCTTAACTCTAAAGTATTTTGAGATAATCATAAATATCTCATGCGTTTTATTAAAGAAATTTTACGAGTTCCATACTCCCATACTTAAATTTTTTATAGTTCTTCAAAAGGAATCATTCATAGCAATTTTATTTCTCTTTTATACGATTATGAAAAAAAATCAGGTTTTAAAGTTTTAAATATACTGTAGAATTTGCGTCATGAAAAGTTTTTTGGTTCCACTATGTCATATGTTATCCGAATTTTCTTCTCTCTGTAAATATGGAATAGAATTTTGGTTAAATAGTGTAACAACCGACTAGTGATTGTTGGTGTTTGGGGGTTCGAGTGAAGATCAGCCATAACAAGTTTTAAATTCAAATTTATTAACCCTTTGACTTAATCCACACAACTAAAGATAGGAAATGCACTAAGAAACTAATTAGAAGAGCAATCGCATGTCTTAAGGCTACTTAATATATAAGTATTATTTACTCCACTTACTCTTAGAGCTCTCTGGGCTTCTACACTAGAACTCACCGTAAATATCTTACTTAGTTGTACGACCTCCGATCGTAAGTCTTATAAGCATAATTTTATCATTTTTATTCTCCAATTATCAATAATCGACCATCCAGCGACTATCCGTTGACTAACATCGCTTACATAAACGTCAACGCTTAAATAGACAACATTTGAATAGTTCAAGTCTTCTTCTTCGGGAGAAGGTTTTCAATAGAACATACAATTAAAAAGAATAATTTTACCAAAGAGGATTAGTAAAAGTTTCACGGATAGACCCGTTACAATAAAATGCAATATTGCATTTTCCTTTCTTCTAGAATGCCTATAACTTTTATCAAAAAGAAAGAGAAAGAAAAAGATTCCCAGATGAAAGGATTATATATTCCTAGTTTGAGAACCATGACAAAATGTTCTTGGTTCCTTTTTATAATAAAAGGATCTTATTTATTGAGGAGGAGAAGCCCGGGCCTTTCTTGCTTAGATCGATCTGTAAAGTATTTGGTAACATTTTACTATTATAATAAAACGTCTTACATTAAATAAAGTGGCAACGATAGCCTACGGGTTATGGTCACGATTTCCTATTCGGCGTGTCGTTAGTCCGAGCCATAGAGACACTGAAGTCCTGCCGTGTAGAGGGGATAATGTTAAATTTGTCGTGGCTCGAAATACTCCCGTTGACGTGATGTGGTAGTTTGGAGACAAGGGGTCAACTCAAGTGTCGTCCTCAATATTTGACCATGACAAAAATTACAAGGTCAGTCACCAACAGCCTTCGTGTTGCTTTAAAGCAGTGATTCTCCACTGTAGGGCGTGTCCTCTAGGGAGAGTGTAATAAC
>BMAV01012394.1:255074-288180 GCA_019973955.1 Trichonephila inaurata madagascariensis | reverse complement strand
GGGGGGCATATCAAACAGGTAAAAATAAAGAGCTATTTTTTTTAAAAAAAAATAAAGTAAAAAAGTAAATTAAATTAAAGTAAAATTTACACTGATGTTACTCATAAATGTAGAAAGGAGAAATTAACATAATACTTATCCTGTTATTTAAAATTACTTCCTTAAAATATCCTTTTTTTATTTCTAATGGGCTGCGGATTGATATTTTACCATTGCAGATTTAGTACATTCCCCGGAAGCTGGTATCTCTTTTCAGTGCGGCACCATATAAGGTGAATACCAATCACCGCAGGTAAATTTGGCATCCAGTTTCCTCCCTAGAGGGAGGCACTTGAGCTCTGACGATGCGAATCTGTACTAGGATTTAATTTTGCCGATAGCACCCAAGCCAAACAGACACTCTAGGGGGATTTTTTAAAATATCTATTACTTAAAAGTAACATATACAAAATTTAATTCTCATCGCGATAATTCGTACGGTTTACAATTAAGGTCGTACTGTAGTTTCAGCGTTAAAGTACATTATTATTGCATTCACTGCATTGTTATTGTATTGGGGAGAGCAATGAAAATTATGATTGAAAATTGGTTCACAAATGCTGAAAGTATAAGAAGCACTGTTTTATAGTGCAGCGTTAATAAACCTTCACTCATACATTGAATAAGAAAGAGTTTTACAACTAGACTGCTCTAAACATAAAGAAATTTTAGTTTTCGAGATGGTATTAATTTTTACAAATAAAACATTTTTTTTTTTTGTTACTTTAAAATTTTACATTATAAAACTACTTTTACGCTTTCTCTAACTGTTCACATTTTATTTTGAAATCGTTCTTACCTCTCATTTTTTTTTGTTCGTAATCAAAATAAGACATAAAAAACATAAAAAAGGAAAAAACTGCTGTTCTTATCTTTTTCTACCCGACTCAAAATAACTCTTGTCTCATCTCTTTCTTGTTAAGAGGACATATTTCTTTTTCCGACTTAAGATGATGTCACTTTATTTCTTATCTGTCGAGCTTCAAAATGTTGGGAACTAAGTCAAGCGATTGAGAGAAAAAAACAAACTCTGGGAAAATAAAAAAAAATTTACTTGATTCCTACATCGGAAAAAAAAGAAAGAAAAAAATTAATAAATTTTGGATTTACTAAATTGAATATATAAATGTTTCGTTTCCTGTGTATTTCTTATATATAACTTAAATTTTATAAGGAAAGGAAATATTTTGATAAAATATTTCTATTCCTGATAAAAGGATAAGTGATGATATATATATATATATATTCTATGCTGAGATTTTTTTTTTGATACCGGGATATCGTTTTGAAAAGTGAAAAAAGAACTTTTGTTATAAAATAACAAAATAAAATAATTCTGGTTTTTAGAAAAAAAAATCTGTCATTGATTGTATCCACGGAAAATCGAGTGTTACGTTATGACTTTCAATTTGTCCATGATTTTTTTTTACAATTAAAATAAATGACTTATATTCAGTATCTTAGGATCTCTAGTGTTTTTATAATATAGATTTAAGCATTAAATTTTGAATTTATGTTTTCTATTAGATTTAAAAATAAATACATCATTTAAAACGAAGAGGTTTAAATGAAAATGAATCAAAAGTATAAGGGTTGCCTAAATCAAAAGTGATCATGTGCGATTGCGTCAGAATGAATGCAGCTATAGCAAATATATCAAACAGTGACACAAAGGGCGTTAAGAAGTGTACCCCGCATACGATGTTTAACAATAAAACGTATTAGTGGAAAAGGAAATTAATTTAAAGTAAATTCGTGCCATATGAGTCCATATCAGAACACTGCGTGGTTGTACTGTTTCTGATTGCAGGAGGTGAGTTTAATGGGGACATTTAATGACGAATTGTGGCAGTCTGCTTAGGGCAAACACTGTTTAGGACCAACGTCTTGGAACAGATAGTGTAAAAGATTTTGAGAAAGACAGTAAAAGCGCGATTTCGAATCTCCATAATAATGTTCGCTCACCCGCCTCCTATGAAATCAAGGTGACATTGAAAAATCTGTTGGGAAATGTTAGAACACTCACTGTGCAGTCCAGATTTGTCACCCTGTGACTTATAGGCCCTTAGGTCACTTAAGACAGCATTATGTTTCCATTTGGATGCTGAAGTGAAGGAAGCTGGGAAGGACTTCCTCAAGAATCTACCTCATTATTTATAGAGTGAAGACGTAAATCTGTTGTCGAAACGATGGGACTTATGTTACAACCCCCAGAGCGATTTCTTTTGATTTCCAATAAAATAATTCCTTTATTGAACTTGTACACTTTTTATTCGGGCACTCCTTATATAACGTTATTATAACGTTTCTGTTTTCTTTTGAAATCTTACAAAATTTGATTATTTTATGAATAACCTGTTGAAAGTTCATATATTTATAAATTTCAATTTTTTGTAATACTCTGATTTTCTTGTAAATTAATTTCTGTTAAGAGCCAATTTTAAGTACTATATTCTATTTATAATAATGTTACTTCGAAAAAAATAATTGAAATAATAGTTGAATTCCTAAAATAAATTCCTTTGTGATAACATTTCTTTTTTTAAGAAAATACAATTAGTATTCAATTAAAATTATTATGCCTATTAAATAATTCATATTTTGTTTTTGTTCATTTTACAGCCTAAATTGTTTTTAAAAATCTTACCTAATAAAAAAAAACATAATCTACTAGTCAAAAAAGCAAAAAGTTATTTTGAAATTATTATAATTGAAAACTGTGTGTTTCAATATGAATTTTCCTTGCATCCGTGGTTTTTAAACCCCTGAACCCTAACATCTTGAAGAAAATACGTGAAAGAATTTAAGAAAACTTATTGTCCCAGAATATTCTCAACATACTCATGTTATACTTACACAAATAAAACAAAAGCTCATATACAAAGCAGCAATGAATGCTACAAACTATCAGATTGAGTACACTAATGAATGCTGAATACTATTAGAATGAATACACTAATGAATGCTGAAGACTACCAAAATGAAAACAGAAGAGTATTTTTCTTCATTATAAGGAGATGATTTCCTTATTTTTTTTGTAATATAAGACACGTATTCTGTAATAGTACACGTTTTTTGTATATATATTCACGTATATACACGTTTTTTCTATACTATCTTTCAGCAAATACCTTTTAAGTATATCAAGTAAATACATCCACCAAGAACTTGCTTCTGTAAGGGAAAAATCGGAAAACATTAATAATTCGATATTAGCAAACACAAAAGCTTTGCTTTAATTAAAATGTTTAAAAACAAAATATTTTTGAAAATTTCTGTTCAAATACATCACATTTCGAATACTTGTTAAACATTGGGTTATGAAAGAAAAATCAAAAGGCATTCCACAACTTTTGGTGAGGTTGATCAATCTGCCAGCTTTTTAAATTTCAGCTATCGCTCGACTAATGTTTTAAATATTTATTCACAGCCATCCATACGGTATAGGGGTTAGTGACGCTGACTGCGGTGCCGTTGGGTGTGGATTCGAATTCCTGTGAAGGCATGGATGTTTGTAAATTTTTAGTGCCTGTGCAGCATAGGGGTACTCTAAATAACCGTCGAACTGCATGTCCTATCATGAGGTTGGTGGAAGGGGAAAAGAGATGGAAGGTCTCGGATCTCCCTAGGGCATTCTCTCTCAAAATTGGGGTGGAACCATGAAAACATGTACTGTCACCTGTATGGTGCTCAAAGCTACGGCTAACAACCAGCGTACAATTAGCCCCTTGCCACGATGAATTTCGTGGGCCTTGATCTGACTACTGATCAGGCAGCATATATAACAATGATGACAACAAGAACAAATATTTATTTATGTATTGGATGGAAATATTTGACTGATTTAAGCACTTTTCTTGATTTGTAAGCAGAACCGTGTATTTATAAGTTTCTATTAAAATTTATTTTTATACCTACCTTGTTTGTGTTCCAAAGGTTTCTGCGTTTAAATGTACGATTTCTTTTATTTATGTGTGTGCGTGTTTTCCATCTTGTACTTTATAAAACTTGGAATGAACCGTGTGATAAGCACATTGCACTTAAGTCTTCGAAGAACAGGCGCGTCTAGGAAATGTTTAAAAATCGATGCTTTATGGGTTTTTTTTTTTTTTTCATTTTTCCCTCAAAAACCTTTTTAACACCATGTATTAAAAGTTTTCCAACTGAAATTCTAAGAAAATAAATCGATTCTATTTCTTTCGAAATTCTTTTTGTATAACCTCTGAGTGCTGTAGGATATTATCAATAAAATAAATTATTGAAATTTACTCTTCCATTTCAAAACCAATTTCTTTGCTTAGATGAAAAGGGATTCCGTCGATGAAATAGGAAAGCTATGTGAAAATTGAATAAATGTTTTCCTTTTTAGCATTCTTCCATCCTGTTGAAAACTTTCAGAGTTACTTATTTAATATTTGGAAATATTTTGCATTTTTGTTCGTCTGGATGAAATACGACAGACAGTTGATATTTTGGTCAATAAGAGAGTTTTCCGTTTTTATATTTTATCTTAACAAAATATTTATAAGCACTTAAAGATTTTTTTTTCTTGACTGAGCACACAAGCTGGTGATTTGAATACATATATCCCTAACTAAAAATTTCTTAAAACTCACTTTGAATTATGACTTCTTTTTCTTTTTTATGCTGAATTTTAAAAAAGTATGCTAGAAATTGAATCATTGTGATGATATACGAGTTCTGGAACACTAAAAACATTTTAAAGGAACATGGTAGGATTTACACAATTTTTTTTTTAATGTAATGATCTTCATAGTTTTTGGAGCTGCCTTATATGTCTATGTATGATGTAAAACACACTTTGTCCTCAGAATTTTATAAAAAAGAAAACGATTTAATTTTTTAAAGGAAAAACTTGAAACTTATGAAGTGGTTTTAAAATGCTACTTCTCCTACAAAACTTGTCTTATATATATGAAATTTGATTTATTAGTGCGTCAAACTATGTGTAACAAAAATTGGCATGGGTTTTGTGATAACATGATTGGTATTCGTACAATACTTTTTTTTTGTGAATGCTTATTAAAAAAATTCCTTAAAAAATATGTAAATTCTAAATTCAATTATTTTTTAAAAAATAAGTATATCTTTGATTGAAAAATGCGTATCAACTTTCATTCCATGTACTATTAGCAACAAATGATAAAGGTTTCCAAGTATTAGGCACAATAGAAAAAAAGCTTTAAATGAAGAAAACCTAGTTACTTTATCTTTCTGAGATAAGTGAGTTTAAAGTTTTGATTTACCATTGGGATGTGAAAAAATAAAGGAAAAGTTATCACAATTCTGCCTTTTTTAAACTTAGAGCTTTCAAATTTTGTGAGTTTGTAGAAAATTATATAAAAATAATTTAGGAAAAAAAATTCAATTTGATTTTTTAATGGATTTTTGTCAATTGAATTGTACTGTGTCTCTTTAAATGTGTAAAATTGCATATTTTTTTTTGTAATCTGAAAGAAAATATCTGTAGTTTAGTTTTAATAAATAGGGGGAGAGAAATGTTTAAGAAATTGTCCCAGTATACTTTCATTCAATTTAAATTTAAAATGAATTCAGTATATTCTTTATTGGAAGATCGTGATTTTTGAAAGCATTGTTCTTTAGTTAATCTCACGATAAATCCTAATGCAACAATAAACTTCAATTACCAGAAACTTAAAATTTACGGTGTAGTAACATATATTTATACTGACTTATAATGTATTTATCATTATATAAATTTGATATAACTTATATTTTAATTTCTATAAAATACAATTCATTATTTTTTATGCACAAATTCATGTTTAAATAAAAATTATTTTTTATAAATTGTTGATTTGAATCGCTGAAATGTATTAAAGCATTTTTCTTATTTTCTTCTAAAACATTTAATTTTCTTTTATAGATCATGGTATTCAAATAGTTTTGTATAAAAATTTAATTGAAACCAAAAAGTAAGATAGTCCTATGTATTCATAATAAATTGAAATAATACATATTTCGACATTTTTAGGGATTACCACTGTGAGTAATAATTTTGAAAATACTATTGAAATCTCATAATGAACAAACATATATATGCATTTCTCAAAGATTCAAAGAGTTGTTATATTTAAAAAACAATAAAGTTAACAGGATTCTCCCCTTATTTATTTTTATCTCCTTTTTTATCTATAACTAAAATTATGGTATGATATCCAGGTAAACAACAAATTTATTTCTCTTGTCATAGGTACAAACACAAAATTAAGGAGTAATTCAAAATTAGCTCACAAAATTGTTTCTTTTTGAATTTTTTTTGTATAAAGTAAAAAAATGTGGAATTTGAAGTTAGTGGGGGAAAAAATGCATTGCTTTGTTAATCCTCATCAAATGTAAAATATCTCCACCGAAATTCAAAAATTGATGCTTTTTGCTACTTTGTAAATAAACACCAAATTAAAGAAAATTTAATAGCTCCCATTTTTAATTTACTAAGCATAACTTTTACAATTCCTTCAAAATGTTTCTTTATTTAATTACTGCTCACCAACATGAAGTATAAAACTTGAATTTTTTTACGTTTTCATTACTATCCCCTGAATTGCCTATTAAAAGTTATGCAATTCGCTACCCATTGCCGCCGTTTTTCACATAGGCAAGTGTATGCGGTTTATTGAGGAGGGGGAAGGAAAAGTCAGATATAAGCAGACTTTTCTCTGAGATAAGTAAATTCTTTGCAAACACTGTGAATGTCATTTTATTGCATTCCAAAGCCATCGAACTAGTTTTAAGCAGAGCAGCATAATACAAAGAATCTTTCTTTCAAGGACGGATATATCCGGCCGCTGCACTTAACGCACGGATTGAGCAAGATGAATATATACGCCGGCAGCAGTTAATAAATATATTGACTCATAAACAGCTTCCATTTGCAATTTTATTATGAATCATTATACTTCTTAATATCGATTACGTTTCTCCCATTAATAAAATACGTATTATGAGCTCAAAATTATATTTTTTATTAACTTACTGTTTTTTCCTACAGTTATAATAATGAAAGTCTCAAATTATTTTTTGTATAAACGATTAATTTTGTTATAGCTAATAATCTTTTTAATAATAATTTATTGCCTCAGAGACAGGTTAATAAAATACTTCTTAGATATTTCTCGTCACTAATTTGTTGAAAAATTAGTGGCTAGAAATATAATATAGGCATTATAATGGAAAAACATGCATACAATTTTTCCATTTATAGTTAAAATCGGGAAATAATTTGTGATTAATGATCCCAAAATATAAAAGGACATTTATTTGTTTATATTTTCTCTCGTAATTCCTTAGTAATAAATATACATATATATCCCTTAACAACATATTCGCATATGCTTTGAATCCTGAAACCATACTATTACATTTACGAACCTCTTAATCTATATCGTTCGTAAATTTATATTCTGATTATGAAGCATACTAAACAATGTTTCAGGTATCTGTGTGTCATCTGTTAACTGATCAACTAGCTTAAATATTTAATTATTAAATAGTAAGATATGTGTTAGTTTCGGTAGAAAACTAGCTTATTAGACCTTCCATCAAGTCAGTGATCGAAGAACAAATTTAATTTATTCAATATTCTTTTAGTTAAGAACGCGTGTTATTCGTTGCCAACGCCAATTAGCAATTTATTTCCCAATATTCAGAACGAATTATACAGGAGCAAAATTAAGTTGTCTTATTTCCTAATATTGAAAGGAGATACTGGCAATCTATTGGTGCTCGTGAAATATCCAGAGCGTAGAATTTAATGAGAAAAGAAATTGGTCTCGAGTAAGGCAGTTGAGAGCACATTCCCATTAACCAGGATAGATTGATTATTAGGGATGGCCTCAGCAGAGGAGAATGTTACGTCGAAGGAAGCACACAAATCACTTCTAGAACACAGCGGAAAGTAAGGACCATAAAATAATACGATGTTGAAGGCAAATAGTTGCTGGGGAGATTGTTTGTTCCCCAGTAAATGTTTACTACATTGAAATTGATCTGAAACAAGCCATGCATTAAAACTTTCAGTTTTATAACAAAGTATTTAATTTCATTTATAGCATTGTCACGGAATATTTATCTTTTTGTGTGCGAATTATCGACAGATTTTTGTCAAATTGTTCGATTTAATTTATCAAATTATAATTTTCTTGATTTATGAAATAATTATTTTGTTTTTGTTAAAATGTAAAAAATAAATAAATAATAATTGGAGAAAATTTGAGACACATTTGTAAATATTAATAATGAATGATGGTTTTGCAGCTAAGATTACTCGTGGAAAATTATTTTTTCCTGGAGGGTGGATTTGAGAAAGGAACTATTAGCGTAAAAATGAAAATGTTTTCCCTAAAATCTTAAAATTTCATCACTGAAGTAATACCGATATCAATATGATAATTATATCATTCCTAATATTCAAATGAATAAGCTGACTGACAAAGATGTTTCAAAAAATTTCTATATAAAGAAACATTAATTTAACCCTTTAACTGTCAATTAAAAGTGACGCGGTTCGCTCCTCAGTACCACGTTTTTCTCATAGTCGCGCATCTACGGTGTATTGAGACGAAAAGGAAAGGCACAAATAAGCAAATTTTTCTATGAAATTCTTCGCAAACACTGTCAAGTTCTTTTTATTGCACTTCAAAGCCTTAGAGATGGTTTTATTGAAAGCAGTGCACAGAAAATTTTCGAATTTCGGAAGGACGAATATATACGTCCGGGGCACATAGTGCATGAGTTCAGCGAGACGAATATACACGCCGATTGCATTTAAGGAGTTAATCAGGTTCTAAAGTATCATAAATCAGTTGTGTCCTTCACAGTTTAATTATTAATTCATGATTTAAATATGAGTATTATTCACACTTCCATTTTGTGGTTGAGTATATCAGACATATTATGAAAAAAATATTGCCTAACTCACCTTAAAGAGCAATCATGTGTTTAAATTTTATTACTGTAAAGCACAAACACATTAAGAAGTAATTTCTAAAAAAAAATTACGTTTCATTATTTTTTATTCGTTCATTCCTCAAAACACAATAATGAAGACGCTTGTGCACGATTCAAAGCCAATTAGGCTACGTATATTACAAGCGAATGCTTTAAAATTTGAGTAATTTTTGATCAAAGAAAGGCTAAAATACTTACAGAACTACATTTTTTTCTCTGAAATATATTTAAAATATAATTTCCAAAATGCATTAATATCGAAGATTTAATGTTAAACTGTAAACTTTTTTCCTCATGTAAACTCTTAAAAAGATTACTCTAGTGAATTAGCGTTTAAATTGTGCAAAAAATGAAATTCAAAAGTATACTTCCTAATTACAATAATTATACTAAAATATGTATGTTATATAGTTTATAGTATGTATGTATGTTATGTAGCATAATTTTTGCTTGAATTTTGATATGAGAAAGAGCTTAAGTGAGAGAGAATGAGTGAATGAATAATATAGTCAAGACTAAAAGGATATTGTATACATTGTAAGGTAATCCCATAACTAAATGTTTATTTTGATGTATGGTGTTATTACCCAAATATTAAAGAAAAATAAAAGCCACATTAATAAATCCTTACAATGTAATACAGTATAAGTGAAGAACGTTAATTTGATTTTAAAAATAGCATCTGGGCATATCAGTATATATTTAACATCTCTCCTCACTTCAAAATAAAATGAAGTTTTCAATGTTACTTGCTGTCAATAACAGAGAGGATTGCAGGAATGCCTAAATTTAACTCAAATTATACATAACTATTTAATAATATTGAAATATGAATCATATTTTTGAGAACGTATAAGTGCTCTAATACACATAGTAAACACATTTTTTTTTTTAAAAAATAATAAAATAACAATTTCTAAATGGTGCCACAGTTAAAATGCATTGTTTCAAATCGATTGAAATATATTTTTACTTACGAATTGTATATATGGCGGAAAATGCAAGCCAATATTTCTTTAGGGAAGACAATATTCTTTTTCAACAATTGGAAGAGATTTCCCTTCTGATAAATATTTCTTAAAATAGGATATTCATAGTATACTTGTGTCTGTGGTTTCCAATGTAAAATTGAAAAAGAAATGTTCTAGTAGTTTTTCGAAACAAAGCATTGAAGAAAGCAAATATTTTGCATTTTTTATATCGATAAATGAAAAAAGAAAAAAATATATTTTTTTTTTCGAATCGAATATTTTATCTGTCTTGGAAAAGAAGCACATAAAATATTCGATTGCCAGAATAATAGAATATTGCATATAACATTTAAGAATTCGGTTTTTATCATTTCGTCTTGCAGATGTCTAGCATATATAGAAAAACAGGCGAAGCAAGTTAATAACAAAAATAAAATTGTAAGTAAAGAATTTTAAATACTATGAAACTCTAAAAAATATCATGAAGTATTGATTATTTTTTTAAGTAAAGTAATTAACTTTATACTTATATTTTCAAGTAGTCAAGTTATCAGAAATTTATATATATCGTTTCCCATACACCCAAAATATCTTAAAATTAGATATTCCAAAATGTAGTGAATTATTCTAATACATCTTTTCATTACCATGGTGGTATAATCTTGCTTTTTTTTAATTATTCAAATATTTACAAATTTGTTTCAAGTAATACAAATTAAGATTTCTAATATACTTATGGGAATGTTAATATTAAAAAATTCCAAAAAAAACGTAAGAAATTGGAAAGGGCTTTTAAAAAACCCTTTAATTGTTAATAAAGGGTGGAGCAATAAATAGTTGAAGCATTTTTTTTTCTGGTTGGTTAAAATAAATACACTATAATATGAAGCTTTGCATACTTAAAACTATCCAGAAGAAACATTTTGTAATTTATTAATTTTTGTAATTTAATTTTTGTAATTTAATTTTGTAATTTTTTAATATATGAATATTATGCTTATTAGCATAATTAAAATACAAACCACTGTATGAGTAATGCATTTAAGGTGGCTGTCTACGTTCGAAACTGTGATCCTGAAAATGCGTATAAATGGGTAATTTTTTTTTAATATTTACTGTCAGTTAAATTAGAAGATACATATAAGATTGTGTTAATAGTATTATTACAAGAAAAGATTATTTAGATGGATTTTTTTGGCAAAAAGTGAAGAAAATATGATATTTTCAAGTCATTCTCTTTTTATGAAAAATGCTTCGATAACAATAAAATTTTCCCTACATAAAGCTAAGACTTCTATATCGAAATTGAACTAAAGATATTGGATTATATACTTCAGAAGGGGGTGTATTCATATTTTCTTACACCAGAGTAGAGAAATTTTAACAAGAACACTCACACTATATTTGAATTGTTTGTAACTCTAAAAATAACACGAGTTTTTCAAAAATTTTAGAACAACCCCATTATAGAAGTCTTTATCATTATTATAAAATTATTTTCCATAAGAGAATAATGCTTTGAAAATGTGTCATTTTTTTTTTTTTTTTTGCTAAAAAGTTGCATTTAAACAATTTGTTCTTCTAATAATATTCTTAAAATACTTTTTTATGTATATTCTAATTCAGCTGACAGTAAATATAAAAAAAATAATATTCATTTATAAGCTTTTTTCCAATCAGTTTCCAAAAGTAATCAGTCAACTTAAATACTACCATTTCATCAAAAACTTTCAAAGACCATCCGATTTTTATATTCATACCTCATAAATTTATATTCTAAAGTTCATTTAAAAAAGTGACAGCAAATGCCTTTAAAATTTAAAAATAAATAAATAAAAACGTAAAAAATTCTTCCCGTTATCTGCGATCGGAAATATTGGTGATTTTAAAACTTCCGGCTTAAAAGAGTTCAGGTGATTTCCAGTCGAGGCTAATATCGCCATAAGAAATCGATAATCGTTCCACTTCCTTGAATCGATAGAGTACCTCAAGCACAATCATCCGGCGTGGTGCGCAGAGAACAGAACTCGACGAATTCTGTCAAGTAGAACAAAAGACTTCCATTCTTCTGTGTCTGCATACGCACTCGTTTAACATGCTTTCGGGATGATGGTACTTTATATCCGCTTTTGAGAGCGATGGGCACTCCCTTTGTACAGTAGATTCATCCGTTAAAATGTTTCGAAATTGTAAGTTTAGGGAGAAGATGCTGTATTATTAATACTCTAAAGTTCTATTTTCTCTCGACTTGTTGCGGACTGTTTTTATGGAAAGGATTCTGAGTATTTTATTTCTTATTTAGAAGATTTTAACCAAGTAGAAAACAATCGGATGAGTGAGGATGTTAAGACGTTATTTGGATATAAATTATGTATTGTATTGTGACAAATTCTTCCTTTAAAATACTTCCAAATAGCCTGTCTTTTTTCAAGTGTATAACGACAATGCTTGAAAATTATCATATGTTTACTGCCAAATTATACCTAATTTCATTGTTGTAATAAATTGGAAAAAGGTACTTAAAAAGAGTGACTATTCAATGTTAAACGTTAAAATATATATTTTTTTAATTTCAAGTGTTAAGAAGAGATTCCAGATAGGTATTGAGAAATTATAAATATTCTAAAGTAACTTCTTGATTTTTAAAGAATTTTATTTTTGCATGAAACTCACCTTAATTACTTTTTTATTTTGAGGCTTAATATATCTATTCCTTAAAAAGAATCCTAGATCAATTAATATATTTCGTATTATTTAAATTTAGTATGTTTTGATTATTACTAAAATATACAATGAAAAGCGCATATATGAGTACAATATACATGCATCACGGTGGAATTCAAGTATTATGGGATTTGTAATTGTGTATGTATATTGATATTAATAAACATTAATAAAGCATTCTCTTTAAATTCATTGAATTGCTGTTTTTAAAATAGTAAAATTTGTTTCATTCCAAATCAAGATTTATTAATCTAATTTGTGTGCTCCAAGGAGCTTCTTTTATAGGAAGTCGTGGAATTATTATTGCATGGATCCTCCTTGTATTCACGTTAGGACTATGTGAAGTATATAAATAACATACATATGCAGAAAAATAAATTAGATAGAAAAACTATATTAATTGATTAGTTGCACTCCATTATAACTGAAATTAACATAAAAAATGCACAAATATTAATCTATATTATTATTTTGTAGAATATTTATAGAGTCTACAAATAAATATTGCTTACTTATTTATAAATAATATGTATTAGATTTATCTAGTAAGACTGAAACATACACTCACACATATGTATGTATATAAAAAGATTTTTATAGTTGATTAACTTTTCTTTTGTCTTAAATATCTGTGGATGAAAATTTTTAAGGACATCGAGTTCGTATTTTCAAAAATCAAAGACCTTTTTCATTTATTATGACTGTATAACTGGCACGTACTTAAGTTTCTTCCAGAGTGATGTCATTGAAGGACATCATACCAACTTTTAACCAATGAAGTGACATGGAAAAATGTCGAATGCTTTCCTTCCGATACGGTTCTTGCAGAACTAAAAAAAAATAAGGATCGGTTGTTTCGTTCTACGTATTTAGAATACAGCTACTTGTCCCTTGTTGTATGCATTCCTGCTCAGGGACGCTATAACACTTTTTAAGATCATGAACCCCTATTCAAAAGTAGGCTCCGAGCCCCTGCATAAAAGTAGGTCCCACTTATGACCCTTAAAAGTAAACCATACACAGCATGCATTGCCAAATACTCGTACAAACAATAACCCAAAACAAATAAATGTGCATGATTTACAATCGCATATACCAGCTCAACCGATTGCTGCCTTTTGACTGAATGAGTAATGATAGTGTATAGTGGTAGGCCTAGGCCTGTGCGTGGACGATGGTGGTCACTTGTATCCAGTTGCATATCGTCTGAAATTCCCAGTGTTTTGGAGAATACAACTGGAAATAACATTTGATCTTTGAAATTATTAATTATGATATTCTTAAGGGTGAGTTGAGAACGAAACGAGGCTCCTATTGCTGCCTGGTCACAGTTTGAACATGGCTTAAGACGTCCCTGTTCATGCTTTCTCTCTACCGTTTGCTTCTAGCGTTTTGTATCATCGCCAAATAAAATGGCTCATTGAAAAATATTCTTAATTTTTTTAACAACCGTAGTCATATGGTGGGTTAAGTTAAATTACAACCTGGGTAAGATGTGCCTGTACCATACTTGATTCCAGTAGAACTCATTTTGATTTACTTTAAAGCATATTAAGTAAAATTTACTTTTATTTAAGATGTACAGTTAAGATGACAGTTACCGTCATTAAATTGTGAGAGGCTTGGACATCTCTCTGGGGCACCTAGACATGTGGGGGGGAAGGGAAGAAACACTCGACATGATCCAATTAATCTATTTATTTACCACACAAAGAGCAGACACAATTTCAACTAGAAATAGAAAGAGAATGTCTCAATGTTAACCATTAAAGTGGAACAATGATGGTAAAACGCGAACGATCAACCTTGATCCTTACCTTAATAAAGGATCTAACCTATCACCCGATTCAATCTAGTATCAATTCAATCTTAGTAAACAATAGTCACTTTAAAGTTTCCTCTTAATAAGAATCAAATCACCATAAGCCTAATATCATTCCTTCAATAGGAATCTCACCTGACTCGAGTTTATCTTCTCTCCTACTCTTCCTCAAGCTAGAAAACCTCAACTATGTATAGTAAGTTAATTTAAATATCACGATTCTCTTCTTCCGAAGGGTTGGTTGTGAATAACTCGAATTGATAACCCAAAGATTTCCCAAGAGGATTATTTGATGAAATGCGTATAGATCCGTCAAAAAATATTTTGCAAGAAAGGATTACATAGCATGGTTTTCTAGATGTTTGGGAATATCAGCAATGCGATTATTTATTACAAGCACTTATGAAAGCTGAAATGAGAGGTGCAATTAGTGGTTTCAAAATGTAAAGGAAACGCGTAGAATAATTCTCGTGTAAAATTATGAATTATCTACGGGGCCCATTAACGTACACAAGAACATATGTACCTTGGTTAAGTATTCTATTCTATACAATGTGAGGACCCAGTTTCCAATCAAGTCTACAGTAAGAGTGTACAGGGTGTTGCAGATTTTGACCGACAAATTCAGAGGGATGATAATAGACAGCAGGGGGATGACAAATGCCCATAGAACATGGGGTCGCATACCGCGTTTAGTTGGTGACAATCACGATAATAGTAGCCCATCGGGAGGAGGATGAGACCAACAAGGAAAGTGACCAAACGAATGCAGAGACTTGGGAAACCCGCACGTATGCAAACTTCTCATTTCACCCAGAGTTGCTGCAGAGAGTACCGGTCAATGCGCACAGAAACATGTTTGAATAATAGTGCGCAAGCACATTTTTCGATTACATTGCCATGATACAAATCCCGGTTTTTTGGTGGATTGGACATGATAGACCTATTGCTTGGTCTCGACTCTATTCGGACGTAGATCCCTAGGATTTTTTTCTGGGGCCACATGAAATTACTTGTATATGAGACACCAGTGGATACAGAGGAAGATCACACAGCATGGATCATCGTCACTTCAGCTGATATTGACAGAACACCGGATTTGTTTGAACGCGTTCAGCAATCCTTTGTCCTTCGGTGTCGGCTGTGCTATGACTTGCACAACTTCGAACGATTCCAGTGACAATCACTTGTCGTTGCATTTCTGACGTTGAGTTGTAATACATTCTTCCTATTGTAAACATGCTTTTTACGTCTAATAAATGTATTTCTTATCTCTTATTGCACCTTTTATTTCACTCGACATCACACCCTTCATAACTATTTTTGCGAAATAGTCCGACTAAACGGGGTTTGAGACCCCATGTTCTCTGATTATTTGTCGTCCCTATGCTGACGGCTAACACCCCCCTTAATTTTCCGGTCGAATTTGGCAACACTCTTTTTATCCAGTCAATACGATAAAAATTTAAAATCTGAAATATTTTACAATTGATGAAATAAGTAATGTGATTGCATTCAGCTGCATTTTAACCTTTGTGTGTGACGTATGTATCTTGAATAAAATCAGCATTCTCTATCGTAAGTTTCTTAAACAAATAAAAGAAATTAATTTACTAGAACTGAAACTGTTCTCATTGAAGCATTAACTATTCTTGGTAACGACCCTAATTTGTCTCAGTTAGCACTGACCCTTGATAAAAAGTTCATTCATGCAATGCTTAACCAGAATGCACTAATGATCATAATTACAAAAGATGCAATTAAGCACCAAGTCGTTAAGCTGAGGTGAATACCATTGAGAAAAACGACATTTCAACCTGAGCATCAGTGTCTCGTTAGGTGAAAGATTAGATCGGGCAGAACAATTATTTCAATTCTGAGAACAAAAAGAATTTTTTTTAAAAGTATCCGACTACATTTGGAACCGTGATTTTAAAAATGCGTATAAATGGATAATTTTCATGATATTTATTATCAGTTAGATTAGAATACATGTAAAAAATTGTTTTTAAGGACGTTTTGACAAAAAAAATTATTTAAATACAATATTTCGTCAAAAAATTAACTTTGAATAACGTTTTTTCAAAATGTTCTCCTTTTGTGAAAAATGCTTCCATTATAATAACATTTTTCCTGTATATAGCTCAGACCTCTATACAGAGGCTCAACTATGATTTTTGAAAAACTCACGTTAGTTTCAGAGTTACAATCATTTGAAATAATTATCGGCGTTTTTTTCTTAAAATTTCTCCCCTCTGTTGTCGTAAAATATGGATAAACCCATTTCTAAGATATATTTCAAAAATTCTAATTGAGCCTGTGTAGAGAGGTCTGAGCTATATATGGGCAAAATATTATTATAATAGAAGGTTTTTTCGCAAAAGGAGAATATTTTGAAAATGGGTCATTCTATGTTCCTTTTTTGTCAAAATATTTTATACTTAAATACTTTTTTTTTTGTAATACTATTCTTAAAACAATTTTATATACATTTTCTAATCTAAGTGACAATAAATATTATCCATTTATATGCTTTTGCAAAATCACGGTTCTGAACGTAGTCGGATACCTTAAAGATGCTTAGGCTTTTTAGCTCATTTTTTATGCTGCGTTGTAATTTAGAGATGTCACACAAATGCACTTCATAAAATTCAGAATTCTTGTTATATTTCGTTTCTGAGAAACTTAAAAAAATATCGTAAAAGCCCTTTGAACTATTTTTATGGCAAAAGTTTAAAAACGATGCACACATGTGTGCTTTCCAGCGTGAGGGTGTATGTGCATGTGTGCGTGCGTGTGGGCATGCGTGCGTAGATCTGTAATCGTTAACGTAATCATGAGTAAAACATTATAATTTTCTAGAAATCTCATTTTGCTTTGTTTAATTTGGATTAAAAGAACGGTTTCATTAAAATTGCAAAAAAAAAAAAAAAAATCGTAATTAATTTATGTAAACTTAAAAAAATAGCAACAAATTCAAAAATTCTATCAACTGCGCAATAATAGATTATTAGTATATTTTGTATTTTATATGCCGGTTGGTCTATATATATAGACCTTATGAATTTTTATGGGCAAATTGAACGAACGAAAACCCTTTCAAAAATGCATTACATCTTTGAAAGGTAATAACTTTTTCTGTCTTCATTGAAATAGCTAACAGAATATTTCCGTAATTTCTTTAACTGTTTACAATTGTTTTTTGATAGTCCATAGATTCACCGAGCGTGCAGTTGTTCCATGATAAAATGATTTTAGATTATTTTCTTCTAAATATCAAATAACAATGTTCTCAACAGAAAAAAATACAAGTAATTTATAAGAAATCACTATAACCATTATCGAAAAGTACATGTAAAGACCCTATTTTATTTTGGAAATTCAACCTTTCACTTAATTATGACATTGAAATTCATTTTTCGTCTATTTCAGAGTTAAATCTTGTAGTTACCACGATGTATAATCATTAGGAATCAAACAACCTAAATAAGTCCAGAGCACATTGGATATTTTCCCATTAAGTATCAAAAAATCTCCAAACAATTGTTTGATATTAGATTTCAATGAGCTGCTAAAAGTAAAATAATTGGCTATTATAACACAATATGCTGAAGAAATGTTTTCTTATAGTTGGTTTAATACTGTGTTACGTTTCATACTGAATTTTTTTTTATACAGCGGAAGACTTTTTTCTTCAGGAAAAAAAAATACGAGGCGTGTTTTTAAAGTAAATACCCATTTGATGTAAGATAATAATAATATATATTGCATTTTTATTTTTAAAAATAAAAGAGCCTTAATTTAGTTTATTACCTATTTACTTTTTAAGATAATTTGTACCAATATTGGTGTATATCGAAAAACCAACTTCTAAATAACATCCTCTTTGTAGTTTGTCATCTGATTTGCTAATTACTCCGGTATGGACGTTAAGATGTTGCACTTTTTGAAGATCGAGAACAAATGATATCACGAAAAAAAAAATCGCATCAAACACTCTGCATAACCCAGAACAGTTTGACATGAACGATAATAGAGAAGAAATTCAAAACATTTTCTAAACGTTTGATTTTGTACAGCTCAATCAGGACTTTTAGCAACCAACTTGAGAACAATTTCAAATAATATAAACATTCTTTCTCAATTTTATGAAACGCACTTCTTGAAATTTGAGGAAATTCACCAGATAATAATGGAATCAAACAGCATCTGCTTTCTCAAAGTTTTCCTAGATTTTCCACTCCTTGCCATCATTAATGACGAAAGAAAATCTATTTCGTTCCTCATCTTTTTTATGATAATTAAATGCTCTAAAAAATTTTATCGCCATGAATGAAATGATTAACAGTGTGTAATTAACAATTGAGAGATTTTTTTAATGGTCTTTAAGTATGTGTAAACATACGTTAAAGCAATCGAATTCTTCTATTAAAGCGCTTGAATCTAACCAAGAGATGAAGGCTTTTAGTGCGTTATTCTTGGAAAGGGGATTGCAGCTATATTTCAAAATGACTCTTAAAATTACAGCTTGTATAAATCAATTCAGGAATTTTATTTTCTTATGTCTTTTATGTTATCATTCCCATTATTTAATCATCACATGTAATTTAAGAATGAATAGGAAAAAATTCATTCCTAAATTCGACTTCTAATTCTTTTTATTTTATTGCAAAAATGAACCTTTTTAACACCCTTTTTATTACCTTCACTTCTATGTAACGGAATCTTTGAATTCAATTTTTACCCACTTTAAAAGATGAGATTAATTCTAAATTTTGCTCACTTGTCTAGGACCGATGACAATACAATGATTTAATAATTTTATTCCATTGTCTTGATCAGGCTCACCAGGATTAAAGATTCCCCATTTTCAGATCCCATTTCCAGATTCGGGGACTAATTCCAGACTTGGCGACTAAAAGATTAAGTTACAACTTAGTTCAATTGACTATAAAAGGGTGTTTTTTGGTTTTATTAAGCTGTAGTTTATTTTAATCATTCTTAACGCAATACATAATTAAATCTTTACCATTGTAAATCCTAATTTTCTATTACTTTACATTTATTTCTTAAAAAAAAATCTCCTAAATATTAGCTCTTGAATCATTCTTCAGTAGATAAGATCAAATTAAGAGCAGGATGTTTTAAAGGAATGTCAAAATATCAAAAAGGGGGACTATTTTTTTTTCGCGGTCGCATGATTTTTACAACTAGTGCTATTATTATTTGTTTATATGCTCAATTTAACTTTTTCCCCAGTATTTTTGTCATATTTGTAGGGAATTCTAGTATGAAGCTTAATTGCCGAGAAAGCGTAATTTTATTTTGTTTCTCAAAAACTATTCAATCCACTGTATATGCAAATATATATTCTTAGTTTTTTAACAAATATATATATATATATTTCTTAAACTTATATTTTTTAGACCCTTACTTTCAGTTTATAGTTTTCTTTAACTTTGTTTAAAGTAGATAAGTTTTTAACAAACCAAAATTAAACATTTTAGGTACATAATGTCTTACTGTATCTGGGCATTGACTTATTTTAATAAAGCTGATAAATTTATTTAGTTCACATACTTTTCCTTATTCTTGTTTACTTTCAATCATTTTTTTTTCACCCACAGATTTATCTTCAAATTATTTGACTGACTTCTTCACTCTACTATTTATAAATTATTTTAGTTAGAATAGTTTCATCGATGCCTGTATAGTGTGTGTGTTCTAATATAAATGTTCTTATGCTGTGAAACAATGTAAGTTTTTACAAGAAAAATATAAACCTTTTCGATTAATTTCATACTGCATATACAGATATTTTCCATTTTACAAAATAAAACTAAAAAAATTAGAGGGAATGTACAGTTAAAACTAATTGGCGTTTAATCACAACATAAAAATGATAGCACATTTAGAGAATTAATGCTAACTCTTCTAAGAACAAGATTGTGGCTTAGGAGAGATAAAGTCATAGTTCAAAGACGAATTAATCAAAATACTTTAAAATGGAGAAATGAAGACTGCTCATCCTCAAATTATAGAAGTTTTCAAAGAGTTTTAACTAACTGAAGTGGAAATTTGTGAATCAACAGATCTAAATTAACATCACTTAAAAGCTACATATAAACTATATGGTTAAGATTTCATTTTAGAAACACAGTCGAATAAAACGGATGACACATGTACTGATACCTCATTCCATCATCCCATGAAGGCTTTGAACCCTGTTGAATTTTAAGAGCAGCAACTTTCCGAATGAAAATTATGTTATTTTTACTCAAACCCTGTTAATAGCTAACCTTGTTGATACGATGATTTTCTACATATAAATATATGCATCAAATATAAATAAATACTAAAATATTTCACTGCAGACGTATTCTGGATAGATGTGAGTACACTTTCCCCAACTTTTTTCCATACTTTTCAAAAGTCTTGCGATTATGTGAAGCCACTTGCCAGATTAAAGCTATAAGATTTGCCACTAAGAGCCCTCGTAGAATGTGACGTTAATAAAAATCAAATCAAAGTGATTATGTGAGATAGCACACTTTTCATCCTTATTCATTTCAAAGAAAAATATTACAACAATGATCTGTGTCACACCAAATAAACGTAAGGTTAAATGGACTGAAACAGCAAAAGGAAAGAAGATAAGAAAAGGTCTTCCTTTTACTTCTCTTTATTAATGTGTGGAGGTCATATCTAACACACAGAGATGCACCTGTTACCATGGAGAAATGGTCCATTGGAAGAAAGAAAACGAGATCTAGATTTATTGATAAAATATTTTTTTACTGTATCGTTATGATTTATTGAGTTTGACTTTTTTGTGCACACTTTTATCAGTTATCGAAGAATTTGCTTCTTCTAGCGCAGTTTCTGGGAATATGAGCCCTGTAAGTTTTATAAAGTGAATAAAAAATTAATTTTCTTCTCACAGTATTCAAATTTATTCATTATTTCCGTTAAATATCTACATGCATTTTTTTATGATCCATAGTTTTTAAGGAGATAAATTAAGAAAGAAGTTGTGTGAAAACATTATCTCCTAATTCTAATGAATAGTTTTTTAAAAAACATTATGAATATGCTTGTGCATCTTATGCAGCACACGTCAGGAGAGATAGTGAAGAAAAAGATAGAACTGACAAACGAGTTCAAAAGTTTTTTTAGTCTCTTGAAAAAACGAAATTCCCAGATTTCTACTATTTCGGAAGACTGTTAAGCGGGGAGTTTGGAACTTGGCTGGGTGTTAAAAAATAAAGTTATAAGTTTTTGTGGATTCAATCTATACACAAGGTGTCCAGGCTTAAAATATCCAAAAGTTATGGCTTTACGACCCATCAAAATGTAATAAACTGTTAACCAGTGGAATAGAAAACCCTACGAGATTTTTTGGATCTAGTCCGATCGGCCGCATGTGCTCGCATTATTCAGCAATCACAAACGATAAACTTGTTACACTGATTTCATTAGTAAAGATGTAGACGCCACAGCAAAAGGTGCAGTGCGTACTTTGGTTAACGTAATTTAAATCAGTCACGCATGTACAGCTACGTGCTCGAACATAATGAAATGTCGATCCTCCGACATTAAAATCTATCCACCAATGAGAAAGAACTTTTAGGGAGCTTGGAACTTTAGTATCTCACTGGCAAGTATCCTTAAGTTTTCGTGATAGAAGACACTGTTGATCGAGTGCGTGATTCATTTTGTATGAGTCCTGATAAGTCTATTTGGCAATCCAGTAACGACATTCCATTAGGTTCGAAATTTAAATTCCGTTAACCAAAGTACACACTGCACCTTTTGCCGTAATCCACATCTTTACTAATGAAATCAGTGTAACAAGCTTATCTTCTGCGATTGCCGAATAATGCGTGCACGTGTGACCAATCGGGCTAAACCGAAAAAATCTCGGATGGTGTCCGATCCACTGATGAACAGTTTATTACATTATGATGGGTAGTTCCTTTATTATTAGTCATAGCTTTTGGATACTTTAAGCCTGGACACTCTGTATATAATCTAGCTTAAATAATGTTTCATACATGATCAACCAATGTGTATCAGGTATAATATATTCAATATACGATAAGAGCATGCCACTTTTTACATTTATTTCGCGATTTCAGTTCATTTTTAGTTCTGTCCTTCATCTGAATATCAGTTTTACGCTTCATCTCAAGAGCCTTTTCAAGCATCCTTGAAAAATGTGAATTGTCTTGAAAAAGGCCATCCCGGAAGTGGAGTTGAATCCATTAGCTCCCCTTCCCATCTAACCACAGTCACTCTTACCATAAAGATAAGGAAAATTTAGAGCAGTCCTCTCTCTTTCTTATCAGAATATGAAATAATGTTGAGGATGAAAGAAGAAAAAAGGGAAGTGATCTTCAGCATCTTTTTGAGCTGTTTCAGATCTGTTACTTGGTTGTTTACAGAGCAGAAATTATGTAACGTTTTTGATGGAGCTCTGCTTAAAGATATGGACCATTTATTCCTCTTTTAGTTTAGAGCTTGAAATATGTAACATCGCCTTGAATTATGTAACACAGTAAATTTAAGGGAGCATATACTATTTCTGCTTCAAAATTGCGTGAGTCATTGATTTACTAGTATCTTTAAGACTGATTAAAATGCAAAGAGAGAGATCAACAGATTTAAGAAAAAACGTATAATGTTCGAGTTGTTTTTCTTATTTATAATTAATATAAAATAAAATATTTACAGAAACGTTTGAGGCAGGTTTCATTTAAAGTCATTTGTAATAAAATAAGACAGGGCTCTAAAGTTTTCATGATCTTAAAAGTCGTGCTACTTTGCTCATTATCTTATAATTCCACACTATTTTATTCAAAATCTAATGAAAAAAGTTATAAAACATGGGATTACAATTAAATGTACACTGATTTGTGAAATTTTTTAATCAGTGTTATATATAAATATTGTAATTCGTTAATTTAAAAATATCTAATAAATGGCATTCAAGATTGATTAGTATCTGAAAATTGATTTATATCCTAAATGAAAATAAATCCTTTATCTAAAATATCGTTAATGGCTCCAACAATCAATGTCAACGTTATTCTGAAATAAAAAATCAAAAACTTGCAAAAAAAAGTCCCGTATGTTTTAAAAATTAAAAAACTTCCTACACACACATGATATTCAGTGAATCAATAAAATTTATCTTTATCAGTTTTAATTGTGTGAGGATATGAATAAACTCATTTTTTTCTTCATATTCTACTGATTTTTAATTTACTGGATTTAAAATACATTTATTCCCCATGTAAATTAATCAAGGGTTTGAGTTTGTACATAATATTGATTCAACTATACGCATCTTTAAAACTCATTGATAGAATATCAATAGAAATTCTATATAAATATAAGTAAGATAAACTGGCCGTAATTATTTAAAAATTGAGCAAAGGGTTGATTAATTGCATTTGACTTTGAAAAGTATTTTTTTACTTGCAAACCTGTGTTAAAGATTAACGAGTAACCCTTTCATTTCGGAAGAAATTTGTGCTTCTACGTTACAGTTGACAGATAAGCACGCCCTGTGGAACTTTCATTCCTTAATCATAAAAATTAACTAATGTCATAATAATTAAAGGAATAGCTGCTAACTACTAGAACTACCGTAAAATACGGTGCATAACGCGCCCCTATACTTTCAAACAAACTTTTAATTGTTCGGTATATTCACCGTAAAATACGCACCCTCTTTCTTATGAAAAAACCTACATTGTGCGTGCGCGTGCACAATACTCTTATGTTTTGAAGTCATTTATTAAAGGTATTATTATAAACTTCAGGAAAAAAAGAAACGAGTCTTACAGTAGTCACACATGATGTGTAACATTTGACATGTTATCGTGGTAAATACGCAATATTAACTTTTTTCCTGAAAAAACTATGAAAAGAAAAAAATCGGGTATTATTGGAAGTAATTTTCTGTCGAATAATTATATCTTTAATGAAAATTGTATTTAATTAACAAAAGATAATTATTTTATCAAAAATAATTATTCTTGTTCAATTTGGGGAAGAGCGGAGACAATAGACTTAGGATAACTAAAATATGACACATATACTTGTGATTTCAAAGTATTTAAAAACCGTTTAAAAACAGCGTCAATAACAGTACCACTATTAGCAGTCGAAACATTCTAATTTGTGTTCATTTCGAGCTTGAGTTCATCATTCATAAAAGCTATGAGCGGCTCAGCTTTTGGCAAACTGAAGTTAAAGTTAAAATCACCACTCAAAATCAGGGGAAGCGAGTGGTAATTTTTTTAAAAGAGCAGAACCACCTTCGTTATATGGTAAAAGTACAAAATGCAGGAAATCTTTAATTTTTTTTTAATCGTTTGATTCGAAGAAATTTATACGTCCACCGAAATCACTGTTTGTCCATTTTCAAATAAGCATTCTGCCGCACTTATGTCCACCAATATCATGACTTACGAATTTAGAGTCAAGCGCTCGAGTGCTTGATGGCTACTAGAGTTGGACCCCCATGCGAGGGTAGCGAAAACGCACAGCTACGCACTCTCATTGGTCAAATCAAGTTGCGCGCGCTTACGTCACATCATGCTACACACATCCGTCCCTTTTCATGAAATCACTCCCAACAAATATCCAGCAACCGATAGGAAACATCAATAAAAAAAGAATAATTCTAGAGCTACAGCCCTTTAAGTTCATAAGGGATGTCATTTCTTTTACATAAATAGTGGAGGTGGGATGGTAAGTGGGACTAATCCCCATCTGGTCAAGTGAAACTAGACCAGATCCATGAGCCAATAAATCTGTACAAAGTCTAAGAACAGCAGGAGGAGGGGGAAGCAACAGCCTCCTCAAAGGAAAATCCCAGACATTGCAGAATGTGCTGAGGAGAAAAAGGACTGATGTTACATTGTTACATTTGGTGCAAATTGGGAAGCTTCTTTTGCCACCTTCAAAATTCATGCACCTCGGGGGGGTTGACAGCTTCTGTTGATCCGAAAATCTGGAGCACTTGGCAAGATGTTAGCATCAGAGGTAGAAGACTGACTTCTCTTCTTCGCCTGCAGACCTTAGCTGAGCATAGTGGAATGGCCTTCACGATTTGGGTGACCCTGCCAGGAGATAACTCTCTTCTGGGTGTTCCGCCTAGGAACATCCACCCCCTCGCCGGCTAAAAGTCACACTTTGAGGCGGCTGTATTTTGATGTATGCAGAAGTCTAATTTTTTTTCTATGCTCGTCTTCTTTTATTCTTAAAGATATCATTTTTATGTATGGCGTATAACGCGCACCCGTAAATCTCGATCTTATTTTTTGCTTTAAAAGTGCGCGTTATAAGCCCTATTTTATGGTATTTAAATCATTATGATGCATTTTAATGTAGTATATAAATACAGAAATTTGTAATAAAAAATATATATAAAGGTATATAAACTTTAATTGAATTTAAATTTATATAATATATCAGAGATTATTCCTTATATATGTTATTTGCAGCAACTTTTATATAATAAAAATCATATTTCTTAAAAGTGACACAAGCGTGTAAAAAATGTATGTATATGTTACAATATTTTTAATATTATTCTACAAGAATATAACAATTGATTTTGATATGTAATCTTCCTAAATGGTGAAATAACAAGATTATTTCTTAGATAACTAATAAGCATGTCATGTATTTGTCAATCTCTTAAGTACTATATTAGCTTCAAATTAAATAGTCACAAATAAGAAGCACGCTTTGTTATTTTTCTTTTCTTTTGGTTTTACTCTTAGTCGTCTTCTTCTTTTGTAGTTGCAAGTACCACACCTGTTTCTACTCTCCAACCCCTGGAAGACGATACTGGAAGTAGGTTGCTTTGTAAATTTGTTCCTATTTACTCCCATTTTAGTTATTAAATTCACCTCATTAATTAACTTTTTGTTTAGTTTTTCATTTTGTTGAATTTGCGTGTATTTTATATTCTCCAAATTTTAAACTAGATTGCATTTTTTTTTTGTAGAATATTATTTTATTTTATATTCCGCATGAAATTAATAATGCGTTATTATAAGCAATTGTGAGAAAAATTCTATTTTTACAATAAGAAAAAAATATAGTTACTTACTTAAGATTCAATTTTAACCGCGAAAAAGTGAATAACATTGCGATGATCTTTGCCCTGGGGTCGCTTCCTCATCATCTTGTCGACCTAAAGCTGCAGGAGGGAAAGATGGATGACCAAGACTATAACTGTGATAAATCTAATTTATTATTATCAAAGATAATATTCTAGAACAAGCAATCTATAAAGGGAACCCTTGAAGTGGTATAAAGAGAGCAACAACCTTATGTGAATAAGCGTACAAAATCCGAATAGCTTAAATTTAATCAATCCTATCTTAATAATTTACTAACAGTGCTTTCAGCAGCTCCACTCCTTCTGAACTACGATTATTAAACTCTAACTTTATATACACTACCTAATCTGCATCTCATGTTTTCTTCTTGAGAGGGATGGCTATGAAACAAACGCGATTGCTAGTCCAAAGATTCCTTAAGCGAATTAGTAGTTGAAAGTCGCGTAAAGCCCCGTCACAACATTTTAAGTTTTTAAAATATTTTTCGTTGTTATGTAATGAAATGCTGCATATTATAAATATACGATTAACATGTACACGAAATAAAGTGTTTTCAAATTTTTCTTCTCTGTGTATTTTTTATTGAAAATTTGTCCATCATAGCATCATTTCTCTAGAAATACTTAATTAAATAATATATTTAATATTATCGAGATTATTTTTCAATTTAAATTTAGTTCTCAGATCTTTATTTTAAATTTTCGAAATAAAAAATAGTTATTAGATATAGTTTTAAGAAGAAATTAAGCACTTATGATAATCTAAAAGAATATCTAAATATAATTATTTGCTATTCAACATTTTTAAAATTTTAAAATATTCCATAGATAAAAATTTTTATTTGGATACATGATTTTAGTTTTAAAATGTAGAACAAGAAATATGGCAATGTTTTTGCATGATTCATCGACTGTTATTTTGTCTTCTCTTTAAAGCTGCTTAAATGAACTTGAAATTTCAATTTTTGTAATGAGCAAATACATTTACCAGAACTGAAAGATATTTATGGTAACTATAATATTTTTGATTAGATAAGGTGTGATATATGGGGGGAAAATACAGTCACATTTACAAAAAATAAAAGTTTATTCGCAAAATCATAATAATATCCTTATAGTGATACTCATTTCATTTATAATAAATAAAACTCTATGTAGCTAAAAAACCCTTAGTTAATTTTAAGAAATAAAACCTAATTTTTCACTCCTGTCATGAAATTTTTCAAAAGATATTTTTAATACTTAGTAGCTGTTAATGAAAATGAATAAAACAGAGCCAATTCCCTTCTTCTGATAAATATTTACAACAAATTTACAAATGAAAAATTTGTGTGTTTTAATGGGGGCTGCAGTTTTTAATAGGTTTTTAATATGACTTTCCTTTATCCTTCGTTCAACACCTATATGTTTTCATTAATTCCATCAAACATCAGCCTAATATGTCTAGGATTAAACATATCTTATAACCTTAGAATAATGTAACAACCTCTCTAACTAAATAGGTCAGTTAAATTCAGATGTACAATTTGGTATTCCAGTTTAAATTGCTTACCATAATTTAAACTGACAGAGGGATGCACTAATAACTAGGTATATATCAATTTAAAGGGGCCATGTTACTAGCTTTCGAGTCACGTTTGGCTTTTCGACAATGATAGGTCAATTTCCATTTAATATTCCTGGAGTCAGTTTCTAATATATGTCTTTTGGCAATGCAGATGCTAAAGGTGCAAGTTGTTAACCTCTTAGGTTTGATGTTCATTGGACAGACAACTTTAATCATAGTAAATCTTTAATATTTATTGCTCTGAATTCTGGTGGTTTCTGGAGTCTTTAGATAAGCGTAACAAATGGCGTGCATTTTCTTAGTTCATTCTTGTTTTAAACAATTTTAAATTATAATCGATCAGTTAAGGTTTAGTTCTTGGCAAAAGAAAATTGCGCTGTTTAAAGTATCTGCCTACTCTAAAATTGTAAATTTTGCCAAAATTGGCAACAAATTTTTTTATGATTGTAATTTACAGGCCGTCTTGTTATCATTATAAAAATTTAAAGTTTATTACTTTACATTCAATAAAACAAAAACTGCAAGTGTTTTAGTAAAAACAGATGTCACTACTTTAAGCAAGATGCCATACTTTAAAATGTGTTTTACTCGAAATGTGTTTTTTTGAAAATGCTCAAACAAGGACGCGATTACTCAAAAAGTTTTGAAAATAATCAGCTGAAATTTTTTGTGTATGTTTTGTATAATAGTAGAAGTGTTTTAACCTTCATATTTATCAATCACTGTATTATTATGAAATTAACAGTCCCTTATGTGAATATAATATTTTTTAGCAATTTTGAATAACAACTAAGATAAAGTGCTCTAGTTTTTGTAAAAAAATATAAATATATCTTATCCTGAAGGTTATTTCAAAAGTGAATAGTAAAGCAACACATCAAAGTTGAAAAATTAAAAATTTTTTCTTAAACTTTTTGTACAGAATGAGTTCCGTCTATGTATTTTTTTTTTCGTAACTGTTTACCAATTTTTTCCAATTTTAGTAATAATAACTTATTTTTCTGTCCTTAATTTTAGCATATTTTTCTTAAAATGTATTAAATAAATCTAAAAATCACAAAAAAATCCCCCTTATCTCCATTACTTTTTTTTAAAAAAAGTTGTCGTAAGTAGTCGGATAATGTAAAAAGAATACTGATTGCATTTTTTAGATAATTTTTTTTAAACTTTAAGCAGCATTTTCCTTTATCAGGCCTTAAAAATGTTAAATGTTTTAATTAATTTTTTTAGATTTCAGTTCGTGTCAGACGGCATGATATTATTTCTTGGTTAAGATATAAAGAGTTTTAGTAATAAGTTTGTACACATACGTAAATGAACAATATTCCAAATTAGTTTTTACATGTTACAACTTTAATGTCAGAAAAATAATTATTTTAGTATTCAATTTGGGTAGAAGATATATACCTCATATTAGAATAAAATATCTCCAAGTTAAAAACAAAAACTTTGAAGCGCATATGAAGATATTAAATGAAGAATTTAAAAAGTATGTATTTGAAAGAATAAGTATGAATGAATATTTTAAGTCAATGGATTTTGGAATGAATTTATAACGAAGAAAATATTTTTACTAAAATTGATTTTATAGTCATATTCTACCAAGATACATTTTTTTGTTGTAGAAGTAAGTAGAGAAAGTAATATATATTCTAAATATAGAACTTCCCATATTTATTACTGACAAAATTCTCATAATTTTTAAGGCAGCTATACCTATAAATAGTGAAAGAACAATACAAATAATGTTATAGATCCTTATGATATCATAGCTTAAACAGCATAATTTTATCTGCTCTGAACAGAATACTTCAGTATAACACACACACATCCGAATTCTTCAAAAAAAAATAAATAAATAAGATAAGATAAACTTACTTTACTGTTTTATTTTGTCAATCAAGATTTGTTTCATCACTGAGTTATAATTTCTGACTGATTGTGGGAATCAGATTCCTCAATAGCATCTGTCCTGTCGTTTCCTTTGTTATTAGTGTATAAAATGAAAAGAGTCAAGGTTTTGTTATGGAAACTTTCAAAAGCTAGAGAAATCGATTTTTCTACATTCAAATAAAGGGGAAAAATACATGGAATTCACTGTAATATTCATTTGAATTCTTTTCAACTAGTTTAGAGGACACTGTAATTTATAACATGTGTTGCGAGAGTTAAAAAGTTTCATGTCTGAAACATAAATCCACAAACAGTAAATCACATGTGTATAAAATAACTATGTCCTGCAATTGAATACTGAATTTTGCTAAGCAACTTAGCACTGAAAAATTTTAAAGTATTTAAAAATATAACTATATATGTATTCTTAACATAAAATTATATAGTGCTTTTCTTTGTGGAAAATAAAGGTACACGAAGAAATCAATGAGGAAGCTCACGGAAAATATATATATTAGAGTATATTTCAAATTTTCATTTAAAAAAAAATGAGTCCTGAATTGTCAATCGCAATAATAAGCAACCAACTTTAATTTTAATCAATTCATACTTAAGAAAATAACTAAACACTTTATTTGCATTATAGCTCTCTGAAAATAATTTTCATATTTCAGCATGGTGTATTTAGGTAATTAAAAACTTTTTTTGTGTGTGTGAAAAAAATCGTCTTCATTACAAAAGGATGATATATGATTAAAGTGTGTAGTACCAATGCTTCCTATTATCTGGCTGTATTTCTGTTGATATACGAGCCATTATAATCATTTCTAATGATTACGATCCACACTATTCATCTGCAATCATTACTCTTCAAATATTTCACACAAAAGGTAGATATTTTTCATGCTTTCTTCTGAATTTCTTTATTATCCATAACTACAATGGAGTATAACTAGGAAACTCGAATTCTTAAGCAAAAAAATAGGATATATTTCTTTGGATATTTTATCTAATCGATACAAGCCTAGTCTGATTTATTTTTGCTGTAACAGTGTGTGTGTTAAGCAAGCATGGTTGATTTGACACGTCTTCAGACAATTCTATAATAATTTATCATAGTGTTTGCTAACAGTTTGCGCCTAAGATCTTATATTGCAGATGAAACGTTTCTGTTTCAGCTTTTGCTCATTGACGAAAATAAACAGTATTCAGTGATCAATAATACGCCTTAACACCAGAACGTCTGTCTGTGTCAATTTGACACCGGAGCCTGTTTATTTTCTTCTCCTTTCCGCATTTTTACAGAGAATTTGAAAAAAAATTTCCTGACTTTTAAGTCACTTTCCCTGGGGATTACACAGAAAAGGTTTTGTGGTTCTAGGTTAATTTGGAGTGATTTTCCAACTCAACCTAGAACGTCCGCTGGTGTCATTTCGACACCAACGCAATTTATCATTATAAAAAGCTGACGTTCAATAAAATACAATCCACTAAGTAAATACCATTAGTAAAATAAACTTCCTAAAGATCCACCGCGCCTTTTTTTGACATTGAATACATTGACCTTGTTATTGAGTTCACAGAGGAAATGAATCAATTATACCAAAATTGTTATGTCTGAGTGTTTCATTACATAGTATTTGCTTATTTTCACATAAAAAAATTCATTTAATGTTCGAACTTAGTGCAAAGCAAATACCATGAAACGATGGCTCTTAGAAAAGGTCTTACCACTAATTTCTTGCGAGAGCATTCTGAGAATGAATTGGCTCTAATTCAGATTCCGATGAAGTCATAAGATTGAATGAAAATGACTGCGAAAAATCTGTAGAAAGTGCAGATGTAACTGATAATATTAAAGTAATCCTGGTATATATGTCGCTAGGGATGGCATAGAATGGATACCGCATAATAGTAATGTTCCTGGCAGATTTATGACTCAAAATGTTTTGCGACAAAGCAGTGGTCCAACTAACTTCGCGAAACATAATATCACCATTTGTATTTTTATGATATGAAGGGTCATAATAAATGATAATTACATGAAATAATATTAAAAAGTCTTAAAACTAGACGACCCTAATGAACAGCAATCCTGCAATTATTTACTTAAAACATTTACTTTATATATTTTATATTGCGGTATCAAAATGACACGGGTGGATGTTTAAGGAGAAACGAAATCCTGGATGTTCTAGTGTTAATTTAAATCCCAGCATATTGAAGTTTTTACACGTGACTAAGTTCTCACATTGATATGGGTCATTTGAATTGAAGCTGATTTGCAACCTTGCATTTCCTTTTTGTTTCAGAAACAAGCAGAAAATTGTATACATACTGGGAAAAAATGCCACTTCTAAAGCAAATATTACTAGTACTTATAAAAGATTGTCTTGCAACTTAATTGCATGCATTCTTCAGAGTCACAGATTGAGATAGGTGTTTTTTTCCCCGTCTGCTAAACCATTTAAACCTCTCTACCAAAAATGTGTTTTACTTCATGAAAAGAATTGAGATGAAGTAATTTTTACACATAGAAAACAGATATGTGTGTTACTTAAAAAGAGACGTGAGAATTAATTTCTCAGTTCTCCATCACACAAAGCAGCCTATTCCATCCTGATATCACTTGTAGCTACAGATGGAACTGAATGAGATCACGTCTGACTGAGACTCTAGGACAGGGGTGGCGAACCTTTATGGATCAACGTGCCATTTTTTCTAAAGAAGTGCTTGATGAGGTACAGACGTGCCATAAAAAAATTTTGGCTTGTGATTATTGGGAAAATAATAAAACTAAACACTAACAACACAAAACTCTATTTACTACGAAAAAATATCTTTTGCGCTGTATATTTATAAATGTTTTAGCTATACGTGTAATTCAAATTAAAGTAATATTAGTGTAACATCTGTTGTTGCAGATTGGATGACTAATAACTTATATTAGGATTGTA
>BMAV01012394.1:230088-254974 GCA_019973955.1 Trichonephila inaurata madagascariensis | reverse complement strand
GAGTCATCTGCCAAACGGTTTTTAAGCAATTAATTATTTTTGCAGTGGCTTACTTTTTTGACTAGAAGATTTGTGATTTGTTTAAAAATGCCGTTTTACAGACGATGTTCTGCATACCTCTATTCCAGAACATAAAGCACACACGTCTCTGTTCCCTTTACTAATAGTGCCATGTTTCTTGGTCCACCAAATTTGAAATTCTTTGTTACACTAACTATCTTTCACTTGTTGTTCTTTTGCTGAACTTGTCTTGTTAAATTACACTTAAATATCGTAAATATAACATAAATAAACTTTAAAATACAGTTGTGTCAATGAAATTGACTATGCTACGTGCGTAGACAAACTTTACATCATAGACAATTGTAGTCTGAGACGTAACTAAGGCAAGATAATAACGCACGCGTGTGAACTCCACCGCCCCGCAACCGATTACTTGCGTTTGTTCGTAATACCTCATAGTGAACTTTGAAATTTTGAAATAAAATGCAAACCATTTTTATCACCGACGTTCTCAAAATATTCTTTCGCGTGCCATCAATGGCACTCGTGCCACTGGTTCACCATCCCTGCTCTAGGAGAATCAAAGAAATAACCGCTAAATAACTGATCACGAGTAAGCATTTAGATATTTTAAAATATACGTAAGTGGTATTTGTGAATCAATTGCTCCCCGACTATATATAAATGTACTCGTTCATAGATATATCATGAACCTACTTCCATAGTCATCAAAATAAACACATATTCTGTGATTCAAGTGATGCGTTTGGATAAATCAACCCAACACGCTCCACAATGATAATGCATGTATTTCTAGTGTCACAAAAATATGGAGAATAAAGCTTATTTTCATTCTTTCAAATATTTCTTGCGTATATTTTAGCTCTGATGCGATAATTCTAAATTTTTCAAATACCTTACACACGTATGTATAATTTCAAAATCCTCTCTGTTAATTCTTAGTTATATTTTCAAACGAAAAAAAAAAGTTTTTTGATTTAATGTTTGATTTTTAAGTTCTGAGTTTATTCAAATAAATATGTATAAATTTACAAATACTTCATGAAAAAAATAATATAAAGTTGAAACTAAAAATTATATATATATGTCAGGTTTGAAAAGTTTAGCTTCAAAATTAAGTAAGTAATAAATAAAATTAGAACGAACTCTTTACCATCGCGTAAGGATTTGTTGGTAAATAAGCCTTTTTAAAGGTGGAGCGAGTGCTGACGAAGAAGAACGCATACTCGAAAAGGCTTAGCTGGTGACTCCTTGCCGAATTGTTGTCTATTGTTCTACTCGGTTGCGTGCCAAAGGGCCGCCATGTGGGATTTTATGTGATTGAAACAAAATAAAGAAGTTATTATAGAGATGATGCCTTCCTCATTTTACCAGCAGACCTAGGGTCTGACATATACATAAAAACATATTGCTTCACAAATTATTTCTATGGTGCCGTCTCTTGAATTTTATAGAAGAAAACAATAAATATTATACTACAAATATATTTTTCTTACTACTTTTCAATATCTTTTTTTTAGAGTTTTTCAATCCAATAACAGCATTATTAACAATGCAATTAATATCATAGTTTATTTTATTTATTCTTAATTTCGTTTCTGTCAACTTATAATGCATTACCATTTTTGTTCATATTTGTATCTGCAATATCTTTTTTTTTTTCAGAATGCGATCGAATGTTCGTCAGTAATGATGGTGTGAAGAATGGAACTTTCAGCGCCCCTTTTATGATCAACCATCACAACTACTCGAGACAGTGTATTTATACCTTCATTGCCACGGAAGATGAAAGAGTTCAGATCACATTCACACATTTTGCACTCAGAGGAGCGAAACCCATGTAAAGTGGCCACAATATACTTTTAGATATTTGTTTCTTTGGTTAATTTTATAATATGCTTTTTGCACGCCATGAATCGTACTGTTATTCAATTTTTAGAAACTCCTTTTAACAGTTTTAATTCATTGATTTTATTTTGGCATGAATGTACAATTATCAGCAAAAAAGGGGGAATTAATTTTCATCGCAGCAGAAAGAATGTCAGTGTTAGTGGCTCACATACAGAAAGCTAAATCATAATTAACATTAATTAAATTAGTATTTTAATTAAGTTAGTTAACATTGTTAATTAACTCCTCAGTTAACTAACTTAATCAACTTAGTTGAGTGATTTACTGTTAATTTGCTTATAGTTAGCTAACTTAACACAGTTAAGTATAATTAACTGTTAATAACCTCTAAATTAATTTCGAAAATAACATTTTCTGTTCTGGAATCCAATTTTTTTCCAGTATTTAAATTCTTATCTTAAAATTAGTAGAAATTTCGTGAAATTTTGCTCGTATGTTTCTAAGTTATGTGGTTTAAGATATATGACCTTAATGTTAGATAGCGTCTCAAACACTATTTTTTTTAATAAGAGTGCTATTATATTACTTTATCTATACAGAATAAATTACTGTAGACATAAAAAAGCAACAACTATTGAGAAATTACAATCTATTTAAGTAATTTAATGCTGCATTGAAATAAGCTGTGATTTATTGATTTCCCATGTAATATATCACAAAATTACTATGTCATTTTCGAAAATGACATAGCAATTTTGAAATTGAAATATCGATTATTAGGCTAGCTAGAAATAATAGTAAAAAAGCTGATAAATTACAAATCAATTTTTGCTTTTGCTTCATGATATATTTAAAGGTATTAAATAATAATCTTATATTTAATATGTTTCTAACATGCAGCCGTAATAGGATGTAATATTTCCAGCATAACAAATTATGATTATCTTTAAAAAGGTTTTTCACTATTTTAAAAAAAAAATTAAACTATTATCTCTAATGAAAGATAACCAAAATATTAAAAATATGTTAGGGCTACCATAGCAATAATCGTACATCAGTACTCCATAAAAAAGATAAATAACTTTTTAAAGTGCTAATTTTGGTTTTGCTTTCCGAAAAAAACATTTTGGTGGGTGGACCATTGAATACTTACGACAAATAGTTCAAAGATGAAAACAATCATAGTGCATTTAAAATGTTTTTAAAACAATTTTAAGGCAAATATTAAAATAAAGAATAATAATTAAAATTGAAGAATCTAATTCAATAAGGCAAGAAATTTTAAAAAGAAGCCAGAGAGTATTAAAAAAAAAGATGTTCACCGTGAGAAAGAATAGTTAAAAGGGAAATTGTAATAGCATAGAAACGTGGAAGATTGTCGATCTCTTTATTTTATTTTATTGCACTAAAAATGGAATTAATTGTAAATGTATAACTATCAATTTTATTGCCATACTTTTTTAAAATATTGGCAATTTTTTTAAATAAATAAAAATTAAGTTATTTATATTTTATCGTATTGGTAATGTTGTAATATTAACCTTTTAACTGGAATGCGCGAGATAATCTCAGAAGCAGCACTGGTGTCCGAAAATGTCACGCTCGAGTGTTACTCGGGGTAATTTTTTTTAGTGCATCGTATTGTTTTACCCGAATATATATCGGGAGACGTTTATTTCAGCTTCATCTCTTTGTCAAACCCGACTGATTCTCTGGAAAAGTTAATGTGCGCTCAATTCAATAGATGGCAGCACTTTACTGAAGACTTCAAAGGTTAGAGGTTAGAAGTTCTTTGGATCAAAAAAATTTAACAATTTGTGTACCCAAATCATCAAAATAACTTGACAGTTAAAGGGTTAATGAAATAAATTGATAAATAATAAGTTAATTTGACATCTATGAGTATCATTTCTTATTGCTGAATTATTATTTTAATCCGTGTTTTGTTAGTTATTTCTTAAACTCAATGAGAGCAATTTATGTTACAGGTGCAACCATGAATACATCGACTTATACATGGAAATCGAAGATCCGTCTGTGGAGCTGATCCGAACCCCTTTCGGGGGTCGTATATGTGGTCGAAATATCCCTGTGTCACGCATATCCATGTATGAAACCTTAGTCCTTGCCTTTTATACCGATAGGACTCGTGTCACCCCAGAACTATTCGGAGGAACCTATGAATTCATTGATGCAGGTTTGTCACTTTTCTTTCACCTTTGTGTCATGGTTCGTTAACTGTTGAATTGTTTAATGTGAATCTTATGGAAAATTTGTGTTCTTTAGTATGCTCTGATTATTATTTCTCTGTATCACTAATATAAAGTCAGTGAATTTGTACACCTGGGTTCATAGTAAAAATGGAATAAGACCAGTTTTACACAAGGCATCTTTGTGCTTGTCAACTCTTTTTCTGTCACCACTCCTGTAGTGTGAAAGATTTCAAAGAGAAGTTAGAAATCCTTTCACATGTGGACGCAAATTTGACTTAAAAGGGAGTGCAGTAGGGGGGGGGAAGAGTTTCGAATTCTTTGGTATAATTATTATTTCGGTTATTCATTAAGTGAACTGTAACTAAATTATTTTAGAAATCAAACTCTTTTAGTTTAAAATAAATACGCTTTATTAATACCACTTCCCAAATGAAGTCTTCCGAACAAACTGAACCCTTAACAACAGGCATTATAGTTGAGGCAAAATATTGCTACGGAAGCTTTATACGTTGCCATTATTCGTTAACAATTTACAATATTACTTGTACTATCACGAGACAGACAACCAAGCTATCACCCAAAATGGCCGAAGTAGTTGCTTACAGGGGCATTAACAATAACTGAGTCTGAAGAAACACTAAAAAACTTTCTGAAATTTCAGTACACAAAAAGTTGTGTATGAATAGCTTAGTTTCTAAAATATCCTTTTAGTTGAGTAAACTAGTGGCCACGTGTGAAAGAACCCAGGCAATTTCTATTCAAAACTAGTTTCCGACTACTTGTTCATTCTGTTATGTGTGGTACAAGTTGACTCATGTGAAGGAATGTTTGAAGAGTCAAAAATGGTACTGAGAGTAAAAAAACGTGAAATATCAGCTAAAGCTCCGTCACTCATGTCATTCGCTTGTACTTCGAAATTATGAAGGTCATTGTCATTTTGTAGTTTCGTACAAAGAGCTTTGAGATTCCTCTTACATGTGAATTAAGCTTTTTTATATAGACAATAATGCTAAGCAGTATATTTATCTTAAAAAATCTGTGATAGTTTTAAAATTTATTTTTAATATCAACGCCTGTATTCGGGGAAATATCATTACATATAATTATGTTTGAAAAATTTTGTTAATTGATATTCAATATATTGAATCCCAGTGGCTCAGTAGTAGTGTGTCGTGCTTCCACACCATGGGGTTCAAACCATGGGCAGAGCAAGGTCAATTTTTAGCCTTTCATCCCTTCAATGGGGCGATAAATAAGTACCAAGTTTGCTTGGTAACTAAACACTGGGGATTTAATGTCAGACTGACCGGAACAACTGCACTTGCACCTCAGGCAGTAACGCACACAAAAATTTTTCAAGGGAGGGGTCCAGGTTCGAAAGTCCACCATTTTGGTATCATGCTCCAATACGCCGCCCAACATATTCTTTTGATTTTGTCGATTTTCGGGAACAAAAACAATAAAAAAATAATTATTGAATAAATAATTAGCATTAATTAATAAAATTAATTATTAATAACAAATACATAATTGAATTTTACGTAATATATACATAGGATTATAACTAATCGAAAAAAAAAATCAAGGGCTATGGGAGGGGGGCCAGACCCCTAGGACACCCCCCTTGTGTGCACCACTGACCTCAGGGCATAAGGTCATGGAAACTGAGATAGGCACAGTAGCCCTTGGCCCTCATGGGCTGTTGTGTCACTGAGTTTAGTTTAGTTTATTCAATACAATGCAACTATCCTTTATAAATTTATTTCTATTGGTCTTGCTTTTACTTATACGCTTTTACTTATATATATTTAAAATAACATACATTTTTTTTTGAAAAATATGTCACAATTTTTGTATTTTAACACTATATATATACATAAACCTAGAGTAATTATTTAAGAACTATAACATTGAATAAAGTCAAAAGAAGTTCATATGTTTTGTTTATTATTTTAATTTTAAAAAAAAACATTCTTTAGAAAATAATATATAAAAATCATTCTGTCAAGATGTATAACTCCTAAACGTCTGGATTACAAATTTAAAAGAAGATATACTAAGCCATTGCATGACATAAATTTTTTTTGGTTGAGATTTTCTATTATTTATTCAAACTAATAATATAGTTATTTTATTGAGTTTTTTCCCACTAATAACAAGGAAGTACAACACCATTTTAATATCTGCTGTTTGACAGACTAATTTACATTAAAATGGTGGAAAAATCAGAAAGTATTGAAAAAATAAAGGAGAAAACATCGGGAAAAAAAAATAAAGGAGAAAGTAAATAAAAATAAGCCTGTTTAATTGTATTTCGTTTGCTTTAACATTTTTTTAAGTTAATGGAATTTTAAGCGAATAGTTATTATTCCCCCTAAAAAAATATGTTTGTTTGTGTATTAATTCATTGATTGTAAGACCCTTCCATTTTGTAAGTTTGTCATTCTTTACATGCATTCTACTTTGCATATGACTTCTGATTAAGCCTGGAACGAATTTTTAATTATTTATTTAAATAAGTCCATTTCCATTCGTTTCTTCTGAACTATTTACCTGGAATGACTTTTACTTCAAGCAAAATATTGCATGCTTGAATGCTGAAATACATATTAAGTCTTAATATGAGTAATCACGCAAGAGTATCTTTGATTCTTTCATGAATAAATTACTACTCATTGATTTTAAAAAGGCATTCTATGATGTGACGTTGCTATTTATCATATTGCTACGCTTACGTGTCTACGCACTTGATAATAATTTATACCACATTATATTATATGTCCAGCGAATATTTTTTTCTGTCTATTTTTAAAAAAATTATAATTGTAACATGTAAATTTGTATAATGTGTAAGATAAATGTTTTAAAACATTCCTAATTTGAGCTCAGCGCATTGTGTGTGAATGGAAATTCCTTCTTGACTAAAACTCTGCCCATGATCTTTTTATAGCGTATCTATAATACATCAATATATTTGATGGCATTTCAGTAATATTTTTATATATTTTTTCTTTATTGCTATATCTTTTGAATATATTTCCCTTAAAACTATTTAGGAATTGAAATAAATTACTTAACTTAGGAAATCCTACGCGTAATATTGAATTTTTCACTTGAGTTTCTTAGATAATTGAAAGATCTGATTATATGGAACTTGTTCAGTTAAATCCTTCTTTTTTTTCAAATATTGTACGATAATATTCATTTGTCCAAATTTTTTATTCGTTTCGCAATTTTGAAGAATTTGGAATTATCTTGAATACATGGAAATTAATATGGTAGAGTTATATTCTGTGTTGCCACATTATGGAACATGTGCATACACTACGAAATCAAACTAATCGCAAACTTTCATATTTCAACGAATCAACGTTGGCACAAACCACAACATACGTTCTCGTGTTTGGAAATTATTTTATAAAAATGGACAATACCTGGACCCGTATTCTTGGCTGCAGTATCATTCACTTTTTGCCGAGATCTTTTGCTGATGAATAAATACTCGTATTATCCTTTAATGAGCTCTCAGGTGCAAACTATCGAGATCAAAACTTTGAGGAGGCTAAAACCTTTTAATGCATGTCCTTGAAACCAATTTAGCGCAATAGGAGCTAACGATAACCTAGCATTATCGGATTGAAAATGCCACAGTCATCAGGAAAGAAGTATTTTATTAAATGAATAAGGTGATCGCTCAATAAGCACAAATACTCAAAATATCCTATCTTATTGCAGCGTATTATTGAGAAGTCCATGCATACAGAAACACCTTCGGAACATAAAAGTTCTCTAAAACCTTGTAAAGTAAGTACGGTACACGGTAGATGCATTTCTTGTAATATGTTTCTTTTCTAACCTTGAAGAACTATCATATTAAAAGGGAATACATCTGGAATCATCTAACCACATGTTTTGTAACCATTGCTCAAAGGCCCAAATATCTATGTTCTTTAGAAAACTAAAGTCTCTTCATTCTATTTGTTCCCATAACTAAATACTTTCTTGTTAAAATAGCATGCTAACCCCATTCCGAGAAGTTAATCACATCCTTCCAAGATTTAGTAATGTGCTAAAAGGTGCACAAACAAATAATAGTCATTTCAGCAATTTTCTTGCAAGATATCTGACATTGATGAAAGTCAATAATTTGCTCCTTCTTTGGCCTTAATGCATCCCTTCCAAGACATTGCATAAAATCTCTGTCAGTCTTTCATTGAGATGATAAATTGTATGTTGTCTCTAACCAGCTTGAAGAAAGTAATGGACAGTAAATTGTGTAAATTGTACAATGGGAATGTGTTCTCGGACATTTTAGAATTAGTATGTTTGAATCCACGTCATGACTTTTTTTGGACTGGTGGCTGATTTTGCTTTTATTTTACTGTGAACTTTAATTGGCTTACGTATTTCCCTAGAACTTAAATATTTATTAAAGTACAATTTTTAAATTAAAATAAAATCAAATTAAAGTAACCTCAGATAATTTATTAAAATTCGGAAGAATGTTAATTAATTTACTATTTTAGAATTATGAGAATTAAATATTTACTTTTCCAAATTCTAATTTTAAGTTTCCTTTTATGACTTCTTCATATTTCTTGTTCTGGATTTATTTGTACTTACTATGTGTAACTCTTTTTCTCACACAGCTCAGTATGTTATGGGAACACCAACTCCTAACACGGTGTGTAGCTACACGGTGTACAGTGATCAAAAGAGAGAGGGTGATATGATGTCTCCCACCTACCCTGGCGTCTATCCCAAAAACCTCAGATGTAGTTACAACTTCTTTGGAAAGAGAGGTCAAAGAGTGAGATTGGAGTTCATGGATTTTGATCTCCTCTACGGAGGTCCACAGTCAGTTCGATTTAATTATTTCAAAATAAGAAACATTTATGTGCCTTAAATAATTTTACAATTACTATATAAGAATATTTTTAAAAATTGTGACTCATTTCTTTTAAAGTGTTAGATTAAGAAATGTTCTTATTATAAAAGCATTATCATTTCATCAATGCAAAATTTCAAAAAGTTACTTATGCAATCAATCCATGAAATTTTTCTTTTAAATTATACAACTAAGATTCAAATAACCTCATCTAACGAACTTTTTCTTTTTATGTATTTTTACAAACTCATGTATTTTGTATTAATTTAATTATTACAAAGTTGCTGAAGCTGCAAAATTAAATATTTTAACTATACAGATCAATATACTGGGTTTCCTAAATAACCTTGATAAACTATCAATACCATTTACTGTTATTAAAACTGCTAACTAAATTATATATTCAATAAATTTATGATTTGTTACAATATTTTTATAAAATTCGAAATCATATAATACTGTGAAAACAAGAAACATTAAGATTCTTCTTACTAAACGTTTGGTTTAAGAATGTAACTATTTTTACAAGCCCTACATTAAGAAAAGTTTGATGAAACTAAAATTAATACTGCAATTAAACTGTAATTTGAAATAAGTTTTAAAAAGAAGTATTGTTATAAGAAAGAAGAAGTATATAAGAAGTTACAATTTAGTAATAGTTCAAATTGAGCATTTTTTTAACTGAGTATTTATTAAATTTTGTGGGTAAAAACAAATATTTTAATAGAAAAAAGACTTAATTTCTACGAGCTATTTATTTATCTCATACTGTTCTTTTCAAAGCTTTGCTTTCAGACAAAATGAAACAAATTGCTGAGTCCGGGGGGGCGGCCCCTCTTTAGCAATCGTTGCAATACTTTAAACTGCCGTCTATCTTTTATTTCATTGTAATTAATTAGAAAAAGAATAATACTCTTTTCTATAGATTTACATAGATTAAGAATCTCCTTAACTTTAATTTACTCATTTAATGTGTAAGCCCAAGTATTACATAAATTAAAATTAAGAATGTCGTTATACTACTCAACATTTCAAAATCTGTGTTTACTTCTCTTAAAAAAAATAATGATAAAGTTTCAGTTAATTGCTTTTTCTTTCTATTTAAATTTCCCACAGCTTTTGATCTGAGTTTATTTAAATACATGAAATAAAAAAAAGAAAAATCTTGTAATAGCGTCGAGAAACATTTACATGCATAGGGTGATCCTGAATCTTTAAATACTAACTTCCTTGGTTTTTTTGTTTTTTTTGTTGTTGTTTTTTTCATAATCTATGGTGCTAAGTTTTTGAAATCCCTTATAAAAAAAGCTTGATTAAGTTATTTTTGAAGTTTTAAAAAGTTTGAAAGCTTAATATTAAGACTCGTCTTGGAGAGAATTGTAACTATTTTTTGAATAAATATGTTGGGTCAATAAATAATTAAAAATTTGTAGAATTTTGTTTTTCATTCTTAAAAAAATTATTCAGATCTGTAAACTTTAACCAATATCATTAAATTAAAAATTTATACTACTTTCATAATAATAATAAAACACATTATGTGGGGAATTTCAAGATTAAAGAATATATGAATGAAAATTAAGAGATATTTCTGCATTAAAATGACATCCTTACTTGTTTGAATAATTAAACATAAAATATACATCAATATACTCAATTTGATACAAGTAATATAAATACTTAAATTTCAATCAAAAGACATTGAAAATAAATTATGTGCTTAAAAAAACATATCCAAAGTACAATACATAATGTTTGCATAAATTCAGAAATATATTATACAAGAAAATCATAAGTGTATCAAGAAATGCTTTATTCTACACATTTAATGATTAAACCGAGATACAAATGTATAACAATCATTGCTTTTAAATACTATTCAAATTTTGCAATATGCTGAAAATTTCGGTATTAACCCCTTGAGCACCATGTAACCATTAGTGGATACCTGTTGTGTATATGGCAAAATCCCATTGTAAACTTATGTGTATACATGGCTTATTTATATAGATGTACAACCAGTAACAGCACATGAAACATTATAGGGTAGATTTTCCTTTATTGTGGGATTGTATCAAATTACAAAACTTGTTACAAAATGTATGGGAAACAAAAATTTGAAAAAAGTAGGAAAATTGGATCACAGATCTCTTAGACCAGGAATTACACATCTCTTTGAGAAATTGCTCGAAATGTTCCTTAAAAAAGCGCTTTTCCACATGAGTTACATAAATGTATTGTCATTTTTGTTCCGTTTCTTCATCTGCTTCATCACAAATACATAAATCCGTATCAGAGTCACGGTTGTATTCATCGGTTTCCGGCAAATATTCTCATTCAGTGACACTTTCATTGACATCCAAAGACGATGCCATATTGGCAATAAAAAGTAAAGATAAACAAACATAGTTATACAAACTTAAGAAAGTGAAATGAAACATGAACGAAAGTGCGTCTCATTCAAAGTCAAAAGGAAAAATGAAATCGTAACATCAAGATCATTATCCCCAGAAATCTGGGATTTCTGGCGATACTAAAAAGTGCAATCTGGTGTTAACATATATGATATAAAAAGAATACAGTGATACACAGTTTTCTCCTTCTTAATGTTGTTTCCTCGTATTTTTTGACATTAAAAAGTTCTTTTATTAATTAATTTTAAGTCATTTTAAACACATTTATTTTTATCATATTTATACCTATCAAAAGTAATTAGATTATTTTTAGAATTCAGATTGACGACGAATTCAGACAAACGACTAAAGTATGCTACACTTAAAAATACATTCATCATTATGTTGAGGAATATATTTCATATTTCAATTTATAAGTAAATGACATGAACTATATATTTTATAAGAGAGAAAAATCAGCAATTGCTATTGATTTATCACTAAGCAATCATTGATTGTTTTATCTGTTTCTTTCAGTTGTCCTTTCGATTTTGTGAAAATCTATGATGGAGAGTCAGAAGAATATCCCCTCATTAATACCTACTGCGGGCAACAACGAAATTTAGTTGTGTTTTCTTCCTCGGAAAATCTTTACGTGAAATTTGTGACATTACAAAGAAATGCCGATAATTCAAATAGGGGATTCAAAGCAGCGTATGAATTTAGTGAACGATTTGTCAGCTTAGGTACTTATTTTCCCCCTATTCTAATGTGTTAAAATGATACATTTGAACTCTGTTTAATTGAAACCATTTAGTATAAAAATTATTTTTTAATTACTATTTTTGATTATAAAAAAATGTTTGTTTTTTTTAAAATTTTTTGAGAAAAATCAATTTTTTAAAAAAGTTTTATTAATTTTAGTTGTATTTTTTAGTGTAGTTGAAAGCTGTAATACTTTCAATTTGATTTATCATGATAGTTCTGTATTGTACATACGTATACAGTTCAATGCGTAAAGTTAAATTTTACTATACTGACTAATCTCTTCAATTTAAAATATTTGAAATAAAAAGAATAAAATTCTGTTTTTCGTAATATTGAGGTAGTTGAAAGTTAATTTGCTGGGTTTCATTTTCAGAATCGAAACTTCAATTTATAAATATATCCATGCAAGAATTTAAATTCTTTTATAATTCAATGTTTAAATCTTATAAAATCGGTTTTTAAGTTTAATCATTCATTAAGTGATATTTAATAATTTAAAGAAGTAAGTAAAATAAAAAATACATGCTAAAAATATGTATGTCTCAATCATGGCACATATAAGGGAGGGGAGTCCCCAGGTCCAAACCCATCGTCCTGGATTTTTTTTTTTTTTTTTTTTTATTGATGATAATCTTACGTATCTAATACGTAAAATTTAATAATGTAATTGTTTTCAGCAGTTTATGTTATTAAATATTAATTCAATAATTTACTTTTTACTTCTTTTGTTCCCCAAGTCGACAAAATTAAGAGAATATGTTTGGTGGCGTATTGGGTATGATAAGAGAATGGTAGACTTTCGACCCTTCCCCCCCTGAAAAATGTTTCTGTGCTCCACTTGCCTTAATTCTAAACTAGTGTTATTTAAGTGGGGATTTGTCCCCTATATACGTCTTACTAGGCCCAGTTAATCCAATTCTTCAAAAATTCCAAATATAAAAATAATATATATTCATAATTATTTTTTTAAGAGTATTACTAAATCATGGTCAGTTTTCTTAAAGCACATTTTATACTTTTAGAAATTTATTGAATTATTTAAGTCTTTTATAATTGATTTACTATATTTTTATTTGTAGATTTCATCAGCAAAACAGACGGAGAACATATTAGAGGAACACGTGAGTATATTACGTAGTAGAACTTTTAATTTTCCTATTTCAGTTTTTAATTCTCAAAATTTTCAATCATACTTCTACACATAATTACACTACGTGCACTGAGATTATAAAATTTTAACAAAATCTTTCTTTATGCGTGGAAAAAAAGAGCTTAATACAATCAAAACTGTTCAATTAACTACACAAGATTATATATAAAAAAATTTAAATATTGTCTTTAAAATTTTCACACAGAACACCTAAATTTCATATTTTAGAATTATTAAAATATAGTTGATGTTATGATTTTTTAAATGTGCTTAACAGTAAAGAAAGAAAATGTTCCTTAAATATTGGGAAAAAATGGCGATCTAGAACAAAGTTTTTTCTATAGAAAGCTTTGGAATAATTCTTACACAATTTGAAGTACATGGTATAGAGTAAACATATTTTTTTTTCCAGAATTATGCTAGCAATTTAACCCTTTATCTACCACATTATGATTTAATGCAGATTTTTTTCATGCAATATTTTTTTTGAGCCACTACATCGAAAATTAAGGGATATACATAAACAAAATACTCCACTTTGGGAAATTTAATCCATTAGAGCTAATTAATTAATTGAATATATTCAACTGTAAAAATAATTATATACACTGCTCACTTAAAATAAATAGTCAAATCGTTTTATATGGTCTTCATTAATATACAAAAACAATAAGACACTTACCTTTTGACATTAACTATTTTTTCGGGACAAAAATGATAATCTTAGCAATCCGCTAAAAACGCAATTTCTGTTATAAAACTATTCACCTTCCCCGTTAAAATACTCATCACAGAACCCGTGCTGCCATATATTTTGGAAGAGTGAATTTCAAAGAATATTCCTGATAAGTATTGTCAGAATATTCGTGAAAATGGTTATTCTATATAATTTTAAAGAGAGTGGTACTTATAAGTACTTCGCGCGTCGGTAGATAAAGGATTATAGAAAACCAAAAATATTTTTAAAAAGTAGTGTATCATACATCAATGCGTCATTTTAGATTTATTACAAATTAATTGTAGTATTTTTGCAATAAAATATAATAACTTATTTATTTATTTAAATTAATTTTTTCTCTTCTAAAATTTATCTCTTTAGTGATATGAAAAAATAAAGGAGAAATTTGATGTCCTGAAACAACACTTAACCTGTTATGTCAGCTTTAAACTTACGAATTTACTGATATATTGCTGTAGTTATCTTTCTTTGCCTTTAAGTATTTTACTATTCTTTTTTTTCCCCTGCTCTCTTTTATTCAAAGTTACTAAATTTGATATCCTCAATGAATTAAATTAATATTTTATTTATAACATAAGTTTAATTAACCAAGAGGAAAGAAAGATAATTAGATTTACTCAGAAATAAAGAGACGAGGGAGGGTTTGGGGTGAAAAATAAAATCATCAACACACTTTTTTTTTTACTTTTCAGAGTGTGATCAGAAAATTCTTAGTAAACGAGGTTCCAGTGGCTTAGTATGCTCCCCAAACTATCCTTACCCATACCTTTCCAACGTTGTTTGTCGTTATTATGTGTACGGAATGCAAGATGCTCAGAGATTAGAAAGAGTCAAATTAAAATTTGAAAAATTCGAAATTCCTACAACAACACCAACGTAAGTAACAATGTAAAATGTTTTCTTTAATAGCTAAAATGTAATATCATTTAATAAAATGAAATCTTTTTAAAAAAGGTGACGTGCTTGATATTTTTTAAGGAAGAGGTTTATACTTAAATACTGTTTAAACAAAATATGCTACTTTTCAATCAAGGAAAATAAAATTTATGCCAGAAAAATTCAAACATTTAATTTCTAATTATAGTTGATATAATGATCAAGTAAATTTATAATAGCAAATTAAAAAACCTATTTACCAAAAATCTCACACACTAATTTGTTGGCTTAGTATTCATATACTTCAAAAACGCATTTGTAGCTTTAACTTTTTATTCTAATTTTAAATAAAACAGGTTTTTTTTTTTTTTTTTTTTTTTTTTTTTTTTTTTTTGACAACGTATAATATTTAACAGTGGATCAAAATTGTATATTTAGTCAAACAATTGATTGAGAAAATGACGATCTTTTAAAATTGATCAACTAACCAAAATTGTATAATATACACATTATGTCGCTTTTTAAAAAACTGCTAAAAAAGAGATAATTTCAGTTTTATTATGAAGAATACCTACGTAACATAAAAAGTAATATGGGAGAAATGTCTGAATAGCAACAACTAAGAAAATATATGAGTTCCTGTTTTTTCTTCTACTCTATTTCAGAAAAAAAAATTAAACGGAATCATTTGCTTGATTAAAATGATATGGTTACATTTAATCGGATATACATTTCGTATGTACTTCCACAATTTGGTATAATCAACCTTTTAAAATATTTTTTTTCATAAAATATTGATGTTGATTGTTTCATAAAATATGCTATAATTTTGAAAAAAACAACAACTAATAATAAAAATGAATATTTTCAATCAAACATATATAAATGTCGATATGTATAATTTTATTTGTACTGATCGTTATAAGTATTGACTTACTCTGATGTAGTACAGCTTTAGAGAATAATTCTTATTAGATTTCTTTCATTTCTTATTAGATTTATTTCTTTCATTTCATTTCTTTTTCTGAAGAAAGAAAATTTTCATCATTATTAGGCAGACACGCTGTATCAAATATATTTAATTATATATATTGTTACAAGACTGATACCTAGTAATATTTGTTGTATGTTTCATTAGCTGCACAGATGGATTTTTGCGAATTTATCTCCAAGGTCAAGAGGAACGTTACGCCTTAGACGAGTTCGATCATAATTTATGTGGCCAAGAACTTCCTAAGAGCTTAAAGTCAGAAGGACCACGATTGGTCATGATATTCAAAAGTGGATCCACACAAGGACAAGGTTTCAAGGCTCAGTATCATTTCGAAGCAGGTGAGGCTCAATAAAATCCATACATTTTTTTTTTTTTATCTTTCAGAACTAATTGCATGTGTATCAAACACTGATGGTTTATGAAACCAAACAATGGTTTTGATGAGATACTTAAGATATAGATTTAAGCCAAATTTTTGTTCACATTAATTTTTATCATGTATGGATTTAAATACTGAAACATTGTTGGTTCGGTGTATTGCAAGTACGGAAACAACTTTTAATGAGATAAAACAATTCCTTAACGTGAAACTGAAACATGAAAACTGAACTTAATGTATATGGTTTAGAGTTTGAATTTCTAGAGTAAATGTTAAAGCGTAAATTCAAAAGTATTTAGATTTCAAACTAGTAATTCTCAATTTTTTTTAAATTGAGGTATTACGTTTTATTAACATAATGTTATATTTTTCCTATATAAAATGAACTGTGCTAAAGTCATTGATTATAGTGGAAGTAATATTATTATTAAAAGCATATTATTGATTTTTAAAAGTTAAATATTATTATTAAAAATGCATGTTTAACAATCTGAATAATAAAGTGTACTCTAATTAAAAGTTTGAATTACGTGTTTGGGATTCTTACAACAAAATTTTAAAATTTACTTTTCTAACCCCTTACTTCTGCAAATGTCAGAAGTTATAACTAAATATATCACCAAAAAAGTACATCTTTACAGAATATAAAGTAAATAATTTTATTGTAAAGACAACAATTATTAAAATTTTCAAAAATAAAAATTTATTTTTAATTTACAATCTATATTTTGAACTTTCATGTTCATTACTAATCCATGAAAAGTGAACTGTGATTTTTTTAAATACATTATAATCTTATAAATAAATTTAACTGCACTCCAAATAGTAAGAAAAGTTATTACAAATTAAAAATGACTAGATACATTTTGTTTGATATCTTAACAGTAGGTGTAAATCAACATCATATTTGCACTTTTAGCAAATAATTCGAAAGAGAAAATATATAACGACAAGAATTAGAAAAGTTGATTGTGTGTGATAGTACTTATTCTGTAAATAAATAATTCAATGAAAAAAAATTCATTGGAAGGGGACGTAATGGTATCAATAGAAGCTATTAATTCAAATAATATGAGTTTAAAAATATTAAATGTAAAAAAAAATCGTACTGCATTTTTGTTTTTTCTTACGAAAGAACATCAAAACAATATTTAAGATAGTTTGATTAAGTGATGACAATTTTTTTTACTGAATTCTAATTTTTGAAAAAAAAAACTATTTCTGATTAATTTAAATATTTTAAAAGTAAATTTAACATTTTAATGCGATTTGAAATTAATATAACTACACACCTAAACTTTTCTAACTCATTCCCAATTAAGTACTTCAAGAGTCCAGTTGGATTTTCTGTCATGACCAGAATATGACATAGTAATGTTTATTTAAATGTTTGTACATATTGTTTTATTCACATAGATTACCAAGTCCCTGGTACTGCCTCTCCTAATGGATCGTGCCAATTCTTCTACCGTAGCGAGAGCCAGAAATTGGGTGATTTCAATTCTCCCCATTATCCGGCCAACTACCCATCTTCCATTCAGTGCGAGTACTACTTCCTAGGTCTCGAAGGAGAGCAAGTCAATCTAGTCTTCAACTACTTCAAGACCAAAATGGACATAGAAGCTTATGGATACAAGTGAGTAGATCAAATTGAAAATATATTTATTAAAAACGTAATATGCATGTATCACTATTTCTGTATAAATCACACTCTCATATCTTAATAATGAAACCAATAAAAGAAATACCATACATATATTTATATATATATATATATATATATATATATACAGATAGCTATAGAACCTAAATATAACTATTCAAGATAGGAATTATTAGGCACAGTAGTACAATAACAAATTCCTGGCCTTAGGAACCAAGATTGCAGATTTAAACAAGTTTTAGGGCTAGCCAACCTTCACCTGTAATTTGCCTAAACCACTGAGCTAAAGGAAATGGAAAGAATAATATTTGGAGAAATTTAAATATTACAAATAGAATCACTATACTATTAAAATATAACGATAAAATTATAGCCTACTAGTATGCACAGTATAGATTTAAAGTCGATGCAAAAGGTAAATAGCAAGACTTACTTCGCGAGTATATCAACAGTTATGTTTCCCGCCAAATACAACAGAGAAATATCAGTAACTCATAACGTTAATAAATTATGATAGAATAATATAAAGTCTATATATATATATATACATGTACGTTTAAAAAAACCCTAAATATATATTGATATAAATATTTGTAGAAAATAAATGAATACCAAAAATATTTAAATAACAATATTATTATTTTATTAAACATGTCACGCCATCTATTGAATAATTGTATAATTAATTAAAATATTAATATTAAAACATAATGCCAATAATAGTTATTAATACATATTGTATTATCACTGAGTACTATTAGAAATATAATTGTAAAGAAAGTTAGCAGTATATCCATGTTCATTACACACACAATGTTTAATAAAGTTATTAAAATTTAAATATATATTAGCTTTATAGCTAACTAATACATTATTACGATAAATATAGTTAAAAATAATATATTTCTATATATAGATATAGATAAACTTGAATTTCAGTAAGATACTTTAAGAATGTTAAAATTAAAGGTATATCTTTTATCATAAATATTACTATGTCATATATATATATATGAAAAACAACAACATAAAATCCACATAACTTACACTAATCCCTGTAATTAAAGTTTATATTACATCTTTCATACGATTATTAAGAATTATCAATTATTTCTACTCTAATACTAAATTGTATTATATTTTTTTAGTTTATATACTTTATTAAAAACTTTGCTAATTGCAATCCTTGACAAGTTACAATAATTTTATCATTTGCAAAATAATTCATAGTTTTAGCATTTTATGTATTTAATCTGTTTTTTTTTAAATGGAGTTATTAGATTTTTAAATTGAATCATTTCAGCAATTTTCTTTCATTTAAGAGTATATTGGAACTTATCTATTCCTAATATATGAAGTACTTTTCAGTGCAAAAATTGTAATTAAGTTAGATAGTATATAATTTTGAGTATTTAAGAAATTTTTAAAGTATAACAAAAAATAATTAGGTTAAAATAAAGTAAACATTTAGAAACTAGATGTGATCTGACATACCATTTAAATAGAAAAATGTAAAATTACAGATTTATTATTTCAATATTTTACTACATTGATTATTTTTTCAAAACTTCTTCTCCTGGTTTGTCTATGAAATATCTTAGGAAAAGTTATTTCTAATTTCATCCCCCCCCCTTTTTTTTTTTCCTTAAAATTTCTCATGAATACTCTTTCATATTATTACATATAACGTATTTAGACCAGTGTTTCTCAAACTGTGGGGCGCGCCCCCAAATGGGAGCATGATAACCCTGAGAGGGGGCGCGAGCATATTGAAAAGTCGAAAACAAAAGACAATTTTAAAAAAATATTTATATACTCAAAGTAAACAAACAAATTACATTCTGACGCAATAAAAAAATAAAATACACATTTACACTGATATAAAACATTTATGTATCAGTACAGCACGATGTATTTTATAATTAATTTATAATAATACTAAGTTAAGAACAAGCCTATGGGCTTGTCATATATTAAACTATATGCAAAAATGAACACTTATCTGGTTAATTTGTGCAGTTTGTAATTAATCCCATAAATGCCGATGAAAAATTACGTGATAGCTCGCCAATGTCATCATTTAACACACGCATTAAGGAGGGGGGGGGAGAGAAAATGAATAAATAAGCGAATCTTCTGAAATAAGTTAATCCTTCATGAACACTGTCAAGGTCATTTTATTGTATTCCAAAGCCTTCGGAATAATTTTAAAGATCACATTTGACAGAAAACATTGTACTTTGGAAAGTCGTATATATACGTCTGGAGCAATTAACCCACTAGCTGAGCGAAACGTTTATATACGTTTATTTATTATTTAACTTATGAGGTTAAAGTTGTATTGTAGGTCTAGCGTCAAAGTCTTTTTTTTAATATAATACATTGTTTTTGTGTGGAGGGGGGCGATGGAAAGTATGATTTTATTTTGGGTCGCAAGTGTTGAAAGTTTGAGAAGCACTGATTTAGACGGAAGTTGAGGATCAGTCGATAAAATTAAAATTTTACTCTGTGACAAAAATATGAATCACTTGTTATTATGCCTTTCAATCCATATTTCTTTATGTTCACTTTTGCGATGTGTTAAGCTGAAACTTGTATTACGACTACTTGTATTTTACAATACTTCTATATTTAATGAATTATTATTATTATTTATGGAGAAAAATCGTATTTTTAGTGAGATTTGTCAAGAGGATTGGCTAGAAATGTATGAAGTGTATCCATCGGGTCGCGAGAGGAAGTTGGGAAGGTACTGCGGACGAACCGCTCCTGGACCAATTATGTCAGCGCTGGGAGTGGACACTATGAAGGTCATCTTGCACACGGACGACAAAAATGTAGCCTCGGGATTTACGGCCACCTATGAATTCTTCCCTGCAGATACGCGATATGTTGGTAAGCAAATGTTGATATCGTATTGGTCATTGTTTGTGCAAAAACCTTTTTAATAAGTGCTTTTGATTATCTTCGTCTAACATAAAAAAGTATGCCTAGAAAGTAATTTTTTTCGAAATTATTTAAAATATAATATATATTCTAGCTACACATACACTTTTCAAAGAAATCAATTTATATATTTATGCATTACTCTTCTTTTCATTAATTAACTTTTTTTTATATTGGACATAAGTATCATACTTATTGCATATGTTTCTTGACTTTTATCCTTTCTGGTAAGGGGATTTTGATATTGTTCAAGCATATACATATACATTCATATAAGCATTTGTCTCTATGAAGATCACGGGTTTCCCACATCCTATTGGTTGTAATTGAGGAAGAAGTCATTTAGGAAGGTATGGCGATCACATTTATTATATTTTTTTATTTGTGATGATTCTTTATAAGCACATTATACAAGAAGACATGCTCACAAAAAGTACAAGCATCACCAACAACATGAAAACACTCCAGCAAAACTCAAGTGAAATCGTTTTCTTTTTCTGTTTAAAGCTCTTAGTGTGTATTTTCGATCAAGTGATTTTTTTCACCTTGGCATATATTAATTGGTTGAACAGGGTGATGCTGTAATATTGCGTCATCACTTCACAACATTTGATGTCTTGACACTTTTTTAAGAGCTAAAATTGTACTCGTGTGATGAGTAAATAAAAGGAGTTAAGTATCATGGGATGTTCTAAAGGGTTATGCATCAAAATAAATTTTAAAACTGTTTCTCTTCTTTTTAGTTTGAGAGCATTGTTGAAAAATAAATGAACATGAATTAAACACAAACATTTCGTTTAAAATTTTTGGATTTTCTAACTGAAAAATAATTGTTCTAAATTTTGACTTTGCAGTTAGCATTAGACAAAGGTGACGATTCTTTTTAGCAGAAGGTATTTCAGAATAAAATACTGTTAACTGCTTTAAAATTTAATATCTTTTAATTAATTTTTAAAGTGAATGATACATATAGCTTAAAAAAATAGAAATTTTCAATAAATTCCCACGTTTGCATTTTTAGTTTAAAAAAATAGAATAATTTAGAGGAAGGACCATGTTTTTTGAATTTTGTTGTTAAAATTTGAGCCATAAATTAACTAATAAAACTTAAAATATTTTTGCAGTTTAATTTATATTTCATAAGAACATTTAAATAACTTCTTACATTTATTTTTTACACATACTTTTATCGAAAATTTTATTCATTTTCTAACCGTTATCAGTTATCCAAAGAAGTGCAAAGTTTGAGGCATTTCTAAACTTTTAATATATTTTTAGTATAATGTTAATTTGTAAAATTATTTAAACTCCAATCAATAATAAGATAAAAATTTAGAACTGTAACAAATTTTAATTATAGCAGTGACAATAATATTAAATATTGAATTAAAATAAGTGTGAGGAAATATTCCGATAATTGTCATTTATGTGAAAAAAATACGCTCATTATTTTGGAACTCCATTTCAAGCTCCATTCTTTTTTCGCATATTAATGACGCTTGATTACCTATTTCGTTTTTTTTTAATTAAGTATTACTTCGTCCTTTATGCACAACGCGAATACCAAGACAAAGTTCTTAGGCTTAACAATATTATTCAATTTACATATTGCAAAATTCCTGAAGAAAATATTGGTAGTTTTCAAAGAAAATAAACGGTATCAGATTTAAAAATGCTTAAATACATTTTATAAAGAAAATTGAACTTCAACTAGTTGTACTTTTTTCCAGTATCGTAAAATATTCTTATTTATTTTTTTTATTTAAAAAATGACCTTGATTGTACCCAAAATAATAATACATTTGATCTATAGAAAATTGTTAAGGATTTTTTTTTTGGATGTCACAGTAAATAGTCATAATATTAATCATAGGGTTGGAGGCCTTACCGTAAAAAAGTTCGAGTGTGACATTCTTTTATAGCAATTTTTATTGCCAGTAGAAGAAGGCGGTCTAGTGTTTTCATGGAACAGTAAGTCATCGAACCTACAAAAGGATTCAAAGGTTCAATGTAGCTTTCGTGCAGTTGCTATATGCAAAAGAAAGAGCTCAGCAATAAATAAAACAGTGACGAACAAGTTAGAGACGTAATCTGAATATAAAATAATTACAACTTATTACTTTTGGGATTTGAAGCTAGCTGAAGAAAATTATACATTTTGAAAACTAAACAGAGATGTAAAGAGTTGAGCTTGTGTGTGGATTTTCCTACTTTAATAGTAATAATGATTATTGTAATAATTATAGTAATATTGCTAAATAAATGCTTTGAGTATTTCCTACTTGTAGTATATGTACCAAAAGATAATAAAGTATTGAGTAGCGTTATTTCATGATTGGAAAAGCTAAAAAAACTGAAATGTGTAGGTGACTTTTAATCGGAGGGGTTATATCATAATATATTTAATTTAAACAAATGTTTATTTTAAAAAAAAATATTTTATTCATTTCTAAATTTTACGATGCTTTTAAATAACTTTGATAAAAAAAATATACACATTTCAAAAGAATTGTTATTATTAATTGCTTTAAAAATTACTTCGCTGTCTCGGCTGAACCCTTGAGACTCAGTAAATAAAAGAACATTGGAATTTATGTTAGTAATATTCAGGTAATAATTATTTCGAAGGAAATCATTGGTTCTAAATAAGCACTAAAGTATCTCTGAACATTTAGGGTATCCGACTACGTTCGAAACCGTGATTTTAAAAAGGCGCATATAAATGGATAATTTTCATGATATTTAGTTTCACTTAGATTAGAATACATGTATAAAATGGTTTTAAGGACATTTTGACAAAAAAGTTATATAAATACAATATTTTGGCAAAAAATTAACTTAGAATAATCTTTTTTTCAAAATGTTCTTACGTGAAAAATGCTTCTATCATAATAATATTATGTATGTGTATAGCTCAGACCTCTGTACAGAGGCTCAACTATGAGTTTTGAAAAATTCACATTCTTTTCAGAGTTACAACCATTTGAAAAAATTATTGGCATTTTTTTGTTAAAATTTCTCCCCTCTGTTGTGTACACGGATAAACCCACTTCTAAGTTATATATTTCAAAAATTCTAGTTGAACCTCTGTGCATAGGTCTAAGCTATATACAGTCAAAATATAATTATAATATAGAAGCATTTTTCACAAAAGGAGAACATTTTGAAAAAAGGTTATTCTAAGTTAATGTTTAGCCGAAATATATATTACTTAAATAATTTTTATTGTAATACTATTCTTATATATATAAAACAGTTTTATATATATTTTCTAATCTAAGTGACACTAAATATCATAAATATTATCCATTTATACGCTTTTGCAAAATCACGCTTCCGAACGTAGTCGGATACCTTAAATAATTTATGTCTAAACATTGTTGCTCATATATTCACTAAAAAGAATTTTTTTTTTGAATGCATATCGATAACAAAAGCTATGAAACAGATTCCGTTGAATGTTTGTTTAATCATTGGCCTACATGTATGGTTAATTAAAGTTATTTTCTTTATTTAGACTGTGGTCGCAATATCTCCGAGCTTACAGAAGGTGCCCTGCTGAGCCCTGGTTTCCCCGGATCTTACCTACCGAGTCTCCAAGTGTGTAATTGGTTCATCACCGTCCGACCCCACCACAGAATCCTCCTATCATTTGTCTTCTTTCTTATAGAAGGGGATCCAGAACGTGAGTGTTTACTAATAGTATTTGTGTGTTGTTTGATTATCGAATATCGGTTGGTTTGAGACTGGAATTCTGAGGTTTACTTTTCAGATTGCTGAGGCAAGAAAGAAAAACGCTGGGTTGTTTACCTATGGTATTTAACCCTTAACTTCGCAATTTTTTAAATTTCTATGAAAAAATTGTATCAGCTAGTTCTCAAGTAATAATAAAAGGGAAAAGTATGAAAAAAAATTAAGCAATTTTAAGGTATCCGACTACGTTCGAAACCATGATTCTAAAAAAGGCGCATAAATGGATAATTTTCATGATATTTATTGTCA
>BMAV01012394.1:203112-214956 GCA_019973955.1 Trichonephila inaurata madagascariensis | reverse complement strand
TTTTAGAGTGAAAATATTAGGTTTCTATAAAGAAGAAAGTTTACAGATTTGTAAAATACGTACACATCGAAAAACATGAGAAAGTCAACTGGCAAAAGATTTATCTACTACCACATGAGAAATCTCCCGTCATGAGAAAACGTACAATTTTGTAGATTTCTACATCACATCATTAAACGTGTTTTTCGCCTTAATTAGACCATACAAATAAAAATTTCCTTTCAGTAAATATGAGATAAATAAAATAAAAAAATATTTTATGCATTGTTTGTGATTTTGCATTACTCTGATTTTTTTTTAAATATTTTTTTTTAGATTAAATTAGATCTTTATCGGATAATTAGAATGAAAATTGTTTGCTCGGGGTCAATCTCTTCTATAAACTTTCGACAATGCGGATCTTAGTTTTTACCAACACTAATTGACAATGGGTAAAAATTTCAAAGTATTTTCACCAATGAGCCTTGTCTAAATCTATTGAGATTATAATTTATAAACTAACCATTCTAAGTCTGCAGCATCTGAATTTTATCTGAATTTCACTTTTGAAAATGCATGTTATTTTATTTAACAGCATATCAGATTTGACCTCCTCCTTGATTACATTTAATAACTTCAAAAATTATTTTGCATTTACTGGATGCTTTTTTGTCTAAAATGTATTGGTTTTCATTAGTAAGTCTCAGTTTCAATTGCCACCTATTTAATAGATAATAAATAATTATAACATGTTACGACTCCTTATGTGTGAGATAGACAAACCTAATTAAGAATAAACTTAGTTTTAAGAATCCTGAAATTTTTTAATTCAAAGCTGAGATATCAGTACCAAACTTTTAGTATTGCATAGTGCAATAGTTTCAAGTACATATGAGTTACAAAAAGATAATTTATTAATGACAAAAGCGATTAGTTGTATAGACTAAAGTTAAATATTTAAAAAATAGTATACAATAAAAAAATAAATAAATAAGTAATCCTAAAATTGTCGTTATTGGTCTCATGAAGGAATGCACTAGAATTTTTTCATCATAATTCAGCAGGGGAAAAAATCATAGGCAAAATCCATTATAAAAAATATTTAAGAACCACTGCTTTAAATGAATTATTTACATATATAATAGAAAAGACCCCAAATGGCTAAAATATTTATAATATAATTTTTTACTATGCACCAAATATTATTGGTAAAGAGGAAACAAAGTTAAGGGAAATATATTAACAGAAAATTATGAATATTTTTCCAGTATCAACAAGAAGTTTCTATAACATTTGTCTCTCTCTATATTTTTTTTAAACTTTTATATTTACAGCAATTTCCTGTACGTTGAAATATTATTTAACAATAAATCTGGTAACGAAATTATTATGAGTAGTAGTAATATTTTTTTTGATTAATTTTTTTCATACTACGCCAACATGTGAATCATCTTAATAAATCTTCTAACATTTATGGAATTTACGCTAAAAATGTAAATTACTGACATAAAACTTACTATGAAAATTGTTCCAGTTTAGAAGAAAAATAGAAGATTTTCACACACAGAACAATGTCTTTGAACAAGTCAAAATGTAAGTGTTCAAAAACTAGACCTAGGTTGTTCATTTTTTTAAATTTACTTGAATTATCTATCCAAAATAATAATAAATCTACCATATCTTAAACATGTCTGTATATGATGTTAATAAACTTTCAAAACATGCTATAAATAGAATTACAGTCGAACCTCTGTTAAACGAAGTGGCTAAATCTCGAAAAAGAGTTCGTTATATGGAAAATGCATTATATACAGTTTCATCTTTCAATATACCTTATAAACCACAAAAAAAAAAAAAAAATCATAAACGCTATATATTAAAAGAAAGTAATTTTTCACACTTTCTTGTAAATTAATATGTATTTATTTTATGTATTTTAACCATAAAAAAACGCAAAGAAACTGGAAAAAAGAATGTCGAGGAATACACTGTATTTTAAACATTAAGAAAATAACTTTATATTAAAATTGATGAATTTTAAGGGCATTTTCTCTCTCTAATTTAAAGCCTACAAGCAATTTTAAGCATACATTATTTTATAACATTATTTATTTATCTAAGATGTTTTCAGTGAACTAGACAATGGGGGGGGGGGTAAAGGTTGCATTTTTTTTTGATGAAACGCTCATAATGCTATTGCACTCGGTGAGTTAGGCACTTAATAAAACCAGTTCAAGCTTTAGGACCACCATAAAATGCGTAAAAAGAGAAAACAGCTTGAAATGTCCAGAAATATCTTTATAATAAAGAGGGAAAAAGAAACTGAATCACAAGAGAAAAAGTACGTTACATGGAAAACGAACTTCGTTATTGGGAGGTAGTTTTACGAAGAAAATCGTGAAATGTTCTTGGCTCCAAGAAAAAGCTCAATATATAGAAAAATTCGCAATCTAGGTGTTCGTATTATGGATATTCGACTGTATTTATTTATGTAGGCAATGGACGTTAGCAATTTTGAGCAGAATTTCTGTAAATACTTAAAGTATCAGTATTCCAGTACGGATGATAAATGTGAGTGCACAGTATTAAAAAAACTAGTAAAATAGTTTTGAACAAGTGCATTTGTTTCTTAACGTTTGAACCGAAAAAAGGAACGTCATATAAAACATTTGCCAGATACCTAATATTTTACATGAAAATTTCTAATAACCAAGAATATGCATTGTGTCTAATTTGGCTTATTTTAACCATAACATCTAGACAAATAAATCTTCCGAAAGAATATATTACAACAAGTCAAAATTGCCCAATCTCTGAAATTTGCAAAATTATTATCTTACATTTATTCCAGCCGGCACACCAATCTAATACCCAATCTTTCAATTTACAATGACATCCCAAACGAGAATCAAAATGAATAATGATCTGTGGAATGCATTCCAATTATTTTCTTCTGGAATATTAAATCGAAAAAAATCTTTATTGGCAGCAGACGAAAGAACGAAAAAAAAAATGGTGCGTTTATCTGCTTTATAATTAGAGTAGGTGGCCTGGCCAAAATCTCTGCCATCAGCAAAATGACTTGCAAGCAATCGATTCGACATATTCGCATATGTACGCGTGTAAGCGGATTCATTTTGGGTGGAAATCAACACGGCATAGCGTCAAGTATGGAACAATAGAGAAGCTTCAGCATTGTGTTTCCTTGACACTGGTTTCGACGAATAGCGTCAGGTCAACGGCAAGCTGTTTGGGTGAGACCGTTTCCATGGGAATGTGAAGACTGGATTGACTATCGCAGTCTCATAGACAAGAACTTCTTTCTAGTAGATCACCACCTGAAACTCACCATGGCCACAGGTAAATTTTCCATTGTTTACGTTTCCCTCATATGTAAAACATTGCAAGTAATTTGATTGGTGGAAAGCGAATGACACTGATAATATATGAAAATTTCCATTTCCAAATGGTTTGGCCATAAATATCTCGCAGCAGACATTTTATAGATAATTGCAGTCATTTTAAAAGATATTTTGACTTTCAAACAAGTCGGTCTTTTTTGTATATGCAAATGTGTTTTATTTAGTTTGCGGAAGTAAATTTGCGATGTGTTTCTATTTTTAAAGAAAAAGTATTTTAAGCTCTTTCATTTCCATAACGATATAATTTCATTATATTTATTTGCTAAGCATCCATTGTAACCTGTAAATATTCAGTTATTTATAAATTACTGAAATAAATTTAATATCCTTTAAGAGAGAATTTAACAACTTGAGTGATTTTTGTTTGGCAAATATTTTCTCTTTTGGAAGAATTTTCTGGCTGAAAAATTAACAAAAATATTTTCGATGGTTTTTCTAATGAAAAAAAAAATTCTTAATTAACACAAATTAAAATGTAAGATATAGAAAAATATCTAAAAACTGTTTGCGAGAGAAAAAAGGTTAATTTCCATATTCTTTACAAAGAAACAATAAAAAAAACATTTTTCAAAACACCAATAAAAAAAATAGTTTATTTTTGTAAATCCAAGAAGAATTTGAGTTAAATTTACAGGAAATTTTAGTATTAAAAATTTTAGAAAAATACTTTACAGGGAAAAAGGTTAAAATTTTAAAAATAATTTTCGTTTTATTGAAATAAATATAAATATATATAATTTCAATATAATTTTACAGTATAATACTTATCATTATTTTTTTTAAAAAAATGCATCCGGGGTATTCCTGTAATTTTCAATAGTCACTTTTTTTAGTCATTTTAAGTTTAACATACAAGAGAAGTAAAAGATCAATCGAAATAAGTCTAGCGGGAAAAAAATTGAAAGAGGGGCTCTTAAAGACGTGAGTCTATTTTAAATGAGACCCATGCAATCATGAGCATGTTTGAAAAATGTGAATATAGCATACAACAGAAATTCAAAAAATATTTTTAAGTACAAATTTTAATGTGAGATAAATAATCTACAAAATAACCAAATTCCACTCTCACATTACAAACTCATTGTCTTTACTCATAAAATGAAGTTCTTAAATACAAATGAACTTTATTGATTTGATTGACATATATAAACAAAAAAATGTGGAATTATTAAATGTGGAAAATGTGGAAATTTTCCTGCAAAAAGTACAATGAAGTGAAGTAAAAATACATTCTATTTTATTTCAGATATGTTTCCTGATGAAATAAAAAAAAATTAGTATGACATGAGTAATCTATACAGTTAACGCAGTATTTAAAGTACTCATTTAAAGTTGCTCCATTATCTTTAAAAAGAGAACTCGTTTAAAAAAATTCAAATCTTTTCTTGAATAAAATCTTAAATTTTGGAAAAATACAGTAAATATGTTTTTATTTATTGATAAATAAATACAATAATAATTTTGTTTAACGGGAAAAACATTAATCATATATATTGGATTATTAACGTTTTTAAAGCAAGTTCTCTAAATGTTGAATAAAAATTAAAGGATTGTCATTGTTCGCATTAAAAACTGAAATCGAAAAAATTTTAAGTACTCTTTTTTTTTTTGATACTTATTGATAAGTTAATTTATGAGCAAAGATATATTTTTTTTTCTTTAACTCTAAAAGTATCTTTTACAAAGTTAGTAATTTAGTTTTTTGCATATTTTTTTTAACATTTCAATATTTTTCGAATCGTAAAATTTATTTTTTAAAGTTTTAAGTTCACTTTTCGGAAAACAAGTACCGCAAAATCCGACGTATGTTGATCGCACCCCCTTTTTCGAAGAATCCTTAAACGTACAAGTGCAATGTTATATATTTTGAAGTCATTGTTCTAGGTATTATTCCAAGCTTTAGAAAAAAATAGTATACTTCTAGAACTAAAATCCTTTAAGCTCATAAGGAATGTCATTTATTTTATATAAACAGTAGTTCGATATATGTAAAAGTCTTAATTTTTTTCTATGCTCATCATTTTTTTTATTTTTAATGCTCTCATTTTTATACTCGGCGTATGACGCGCACCTGTAAATTTCGATCTTATTTTTTATGTTAAAAATGCGCGTTATACGCTGGATTTTACAGTTCATTTAATAGAATATATACTAATCAAGAAAAAAAAATTATATCTTCAATGACAAGATTTTCAGTAAGAATTCTAGTAGTAAGATATTTTATTAAAAATAAATCTCTGAGAATAAATTTGTTTGAAATATTATGCGTAAGACAATTATTTATTTTCCTTTGGAAATTAATACCTTATGAGAAAATAAATAGCTGAAAAAATAATTATGTTATTGAGGTAACAATTTTCTAAATGTCAAAGTTTTAACTACAAGGGTATAAAATTACCTTCCGTAAAATTTTAAGAAATATCAATTGCAATTTCAAATTTTCCATTTAAGTGAAAAAAGTTACTTATTAGTCTGTAAAAATAGTCTGCGTAGATCTCTTACATAAATTAAAATTATTCTGTAATTCTTCTTTAAAGCGTTTTTAAGAATTAATACAATTTGAAGGAAGGGGGAGGGATTAAGAATTTAACAAAATTTTGCGGGATAATAATATAATTCAACAAAAATCTTTTTAGGTGATAAAAGAACCATTCTAGACGCTAATTCAAATAAAATTATTTACTGGAAAATGCGAAATATGTATACTTATTATAACAAAGTAATGAGAAAGCTGAAATAACCCGTGTTTATGAGATTTGAGGAGAAATACAAATAAACTACAAACTAATGATTAGAATTACATTAATTTAACATGCGATCTCTCCATAATCAACAAACACATATAGTAAAATTGCTTTATCTTAATAGGGTAGTGACTCAGTGAGTATGAGCAATTTTTGATACACAACAAGTATATGTATTTGTCATTCTCTACCAAGTTTTATCTCAATTTGGTGGCTGGCATATTTGCTCAATGCCTTTGGTTTTAAGAACTACACAAGACTGCATTGTGTCATGTGGAAACACATTATCTTCTGTTAAAAAGAATATTTCCTTTTTTGAAACTTAAGTGGTCATATCGATATATCCGACAGTTACAAATCTTTTAACAAATATGCACAGAAGAATGCATCCATGAACTATCCAAAATTTCTCTGAAAATACTTTGAACTAGTATATTTTACGAAATAAAGATTCTTATAGAAATCAGTGTAATTTTAATTTTTTATTGGGTTCATAACAGAAATGATTTTTATAAAACCAAAATATCACTTATACAAATTGTACTCTCTTAAGTTTCTTTTAAATACTCGATTAAATATTCCCTAAGACAATTTTTAAAAAGTGTACCAATTTCCTTTAATTAATAGAAAATGTACTCCAAATCAGGAATCAAAGTTACTTTCAATGTAATGCCATTTCTACTGTAATAAATTGGGTTTTTTTTAATTCATTGCTTTTTTAGATCTCCATTTTGTTTTACAAATTAACATTTCCATAAAAAAGAAAAAAATGTTGTGTTGAAAATTAAAATATTTATAATAAATAATCATGGTCATTTTTTTTAAAAAAAATTAGGTTAAATGTGTTCTACTGAATTTGACATTAAACATTTATCTGTGGCTTTATGTATAATAATAATGTCATCATAGGACGCAATTATATAAGTATTTGTATTAATTTTTTCTCCAAGTATTGATATAGTATTGAAGTATTGAAGTATAGTATTGAAGTATTTCTCCAAGTATTGAATAGTTGATGGTATTTTTCAATTTTAAACAGTATTTGCCATTGATACAAAATTATTACTCTTAAAAAATAAAAGTATAAAAAAAGTGTGATTGTATGAAAGATATTTTTAAAAAAGAAATAATATAATAGCAGTGTAATAAAGATGCGAGACACCATTTCAACCAAAAAAAAACCTATATTGGCGAAGATTAAAATAAAGATTTAATGGAAAATTATATTAATGTGTGAAAGTTAAAATATCCCACTACGTTCGGAACCGCGATCTTAAAAAACTGCATAAATGGATAACTTTCATGATATTTAGTGTCACTTAGATTAGAATACATGTATAAAATTGTGTTAAGGACATTTTGACAAAAAAAAAATTATTTAAATACAATATTTCGCCAAAAAATTAACTTAGAATAACCTTTATTCAAAATGTTCTCCTTTTGTGAAAAATGCTTCTATTATAAGAATATTTTGCCTGTATATAGCTCAGACCTCTGTACAGAGGCTCAACTATGAATTTTGAAAAATTCACATTATTTTCAAAGTTACCACCCATTGAAATAATTATCGGCGTTTTTTTCTTAAAATTTCTCCCCTCTGCTGTCGTAAAACATGGATAAACCCACTTCTAAGTTATATATTTAAAAAATTCTAGTTGAGCCTCTGCACAGAGGTTTGAGCTATATACAGGCATAATATTATTATAATAGAAGCATTTTTCACAAAAAGAGAATATTTTGAAAATTAGTCATTCTATGTTCATTTTTTTTTTTTTTTTTTGTCAAAATATTGTAAAATAATTTTTTATTGTAATACTATTCTTAAAACAATTTTACATACATGACACTAAATATCATAAATACTATCCATTTACACGCGTTTGCAAAATCGCGATTCCGAACGTAGTCGGATACCTTAAGATAAAATAAAGAAATCTGAAAAATTATAAAGGTGGATAACGGACAGATTTTGTAAGTGAATAATATATTGAGAACTACTATCTACAATTTTCTCAAAATATCGTACAATAAATTCTCAAAATATTATTTAAGAATTCATCGTTTTTTCTAAGAAAAGCAGTAAAAAAATTTTGTGAGAAAGTAGAAAAGTTTTAAAATGAATCCACACACACAAATTGCTAATGAAGAACAGGGACACTATTAAGAATAATTTAAGAATTTTGAAAAAAAGAGCCAAATTATAAGAACATGTCTTCATTTTCAAAAAATAAATTTAAAGTACATATGTATCTTAAGAACACATTACTGAAAATTATCGTTTTCGTCTTGAGAAAATGTAATACTGATATACAGTGAAAATAGATTAATACGAAACTGAGGGGACTGAAATATTTTTTCCAGTTAAAATAATTTCGAGTTAAAGGATATTGCAAAAAAATAAATAAATACATTTTTTTCCTAAAATATTAAGTTTATTAGAGTACATTTTATTTGAATAGATATATTCATATACATGTATTTAATAAAAATCATTGAAACAAAAACATTCACAAGAGCTTCATGAAATTAAACATAAAATTTTCAAGTTTTTTGAACAATTAAACATTTATTGAATTTTTGGAAAATAATTCGATGTTTTTCTTGGCATTTTCTTTCTTAGAATCAAATTGTCAACAAATTATTCAAAGTTGTCTATTTTTTTATTCATTTAATAATTGGAATGCGCCTAAACAACTGAGAATACTTTTCATGATGCTCCTCATTTTGGATGCCGTGGAGACAGGAGCCGCATTTATTCAATTCATTTTCGGCGTCATAATCTGCATCAGTGATATTTTTTGCGCTTCGAACAAACTTGATATTGTTTTTGTCTGCCATAATTGAGGTTTTACATGCATTATTATCATCTGCGTGGCTGGTGTTTTTCATATTTTTTTCATACCCCTGAAGGGAAATCATTTCGTTTTAACCGAATTTCGTTTCGTGTTAAGAGAAATAAGATGCATGAAAATACATAGTATTTTGTCGGGACCGTTGCATTATTTCGTGTTAACCGATATTTCGTCTGTAGCGTTTTCGTGTTCAATGTATTTCACTGTAATAGGAAATCCAATGTTATTAAAAACAATGCTCAAGAAATGTAAGAAAAATTGTAAGCAGAAATACATCCCGCACTCCTAGTTTAGAGGAAACTTCAACACGTAAAGCTATAGCGATGTACTTTATGACATTTTACTTTTCAATGAATGATTCATTAGTGATGCAAAATAGAAATACCAAGAATGAAAACGCATCTCAAAGAATAGAACACTTCTAAACATGTACAGCAGTGCTTCTCAAACTTTCAATATTTGTGACTCAATTTTCAGTCATAATTTTCATCGCGCCTCCCTTATACCAAAACCTATGTATTGAATGCAATAATAATGTACTTCGACGCTAAAGGTACTATGCGACTTTAATTATAAACTACACAAATTATCAAGGTAAGTATTATATTTTGTATATAATTTTGAATATGACAAGCCTATAGTACTGATAAATTAATTTTCAAATTCTTTTTGCCGTACTGTTACATTTATAAGTAGTGCATATCAGTGTGGATATGTATTTTATTTTTTACTATGTTAGAATGTATTTTGTTTTACTTCCTTTCAGTAAATTGATAACTATTTTAAAAGTTTTATTTTTGAATTTCAATATGTGCTTGTGCCCAAAAAGTAGGGTTATCATTCCCCCCTGGAGGGGAGCGCCCCACAGTTTGAAAGACGCTGATGTACAGGGTATCAGCTTCCCTGCTAAAAAATAAAAACCATCGTGTTAAATATAACATAATAATCAGTGGCGTAACTGAGACCATTAGGGCTCCCTGCAAAGTCCGGTTTTGGGCCCCCTAGAATCCTGTCCCCTCCCGCAATGCGGGTTTTGCGTTACGCCACTGATAATAATCCTGTTTCAAATACAAACAATCATAAAAAAGAAACTATTTATGTTTTATTATTTTTACACAAATAACCTACACTAATATTCTCATGGCTATTTTTAATTATAAAAATTGTTTGTTAATATCGAAGAAAAATATAATGCCCTCAATTTAAAACATTTGTTTTTGAAATGAACCTATGAAGATTTTCCATAAACTTTGCTTTGCAAAACTAGAAATAGATTAAATATCTAAATTGGGAAGCTTATTACTGATTCATGATATATAAATATTTCTAGAATAAAATGAATTTTACGTTCGTACATCAGAATTCAGTAATCTGTATAGATAATCCGAGAAGTGTATTCCCGTCAAAGTTATAATCTGAATAAGTCAAGTTTATCTTTCAAAGCTCTGTAGACATTAATCTTAAAAACCTGATTGTTATTCTGCAACTTTTGCATGTACATCCCTCATAAATATTTTAGTTAAATAATTAACACTACAAAATCTCTGCCAAGATATTCAAGGTGCCCTGTTTAATATTCATGGCTGCTAAGGAAGTAATTTATTCTGTTGTAGCGTGAGCAGGAAACCATGCGTTTAGTGGTGAGCTTCTTAATGTCATTCAAGCTGGCAGAGAGCGAGCTTCCGTTAATATGCTTTGAACCCCTCAGATTTTCATATATTAGTGCTTCGAAATTAACTGAGCAAGTTTGTGAAAGTAAAAAAATATCTGCTAGTTTTTGACTGACTTGATTTAGGAGAGTTAAGAACTATATATATATATATATATATATATAAAGAAACTGCTATGTTGTGTGTTTGTTGTAATCAATTTAATTGCTATAAGTGCATGCAATACTGCATGTTAATCTAATGGAAAATATTTATACATATTACGAGTATTTTAAAATGTTATGCAGAAATTTATTGAAAACTCAATGACAGAGTAGGGAGTTAAACCGTAAAAGTTATTCCCTTAACTGTGACATATATTTCAGAAAAATGGACCAAGAATGGAAAAAATTTTTGACTGTTTAATTTTGTTCTTTATATTATTATAAAAGCTAGAAAATGTTTTTTTATTACAAAAATAAAATTTTAAATGCTATAACTACTATATTTATAATATATTTTTACATATACATCAAAAAGTAATAGGCCACACGCACATCTTATTCAATTAGAGCAAATTAAACAAAATTTTGAAGCTAAATGTAATGTAACTGATATAATCTTTATATATAAAAATCTTCTGTGCGTGTGTATGTGACTAAACTCCTCCTAAGCAGGTAGACCGATTTTGATAAAATTTTCTCAGCCAATTACATGTTGCGTGTTCCAGAGTTGGAAAACCATCGGATTTATTTGTTTATATCCCTCAAGAATTAACCAAAACTATTGTACATCCAATGGCATACGATAAATTAAGTTTTTGTACAATTTGATAAATATACCTGCTATAAAATAGATTGAGTCTCAACTTTTTCACAGTTGAGTCTCTACATTTAACTTCGCTCATAGTATACACATACTCACACGCTATCGATTGATCGAATTGTGATAACCGTATATGTAAGGACGTTAGATATTCTAATAACTTTATAATACAAATTTTCATCAAAATGGTTCAAACTGTTAAAGCTTATTCATAAAAATTTGGAATTTTTGAATTTAAGAAATGTGTATAGGACAACGTCTGTCGGGTTCTCTAGTATAATATAAAAACACATCAATGTGATTTTCAATACATATTTTACAAATCATTTACAGTATGGTCAGAAGTGTAACGGAGAACATTTGGGGGGGGGGG
>BMAV01012394.1:186547-203012 GCA_019973955.1 Trichonephila inaurata madagascariensis | reverse complement strand
CCCCCCCCCCCCCCCTGCAATGTAGGGGCTGCGGATTTGTACGTTAAGCCACTGAGTATGATATGTCCCAAAACATGGTACAACACACAAGCCCATATCGCACTCTTTGCATTTAACTCGTGTCTCACATCACCACTAATGTCATCTATTAAGAAGATAATGAACTAAGCATCCTAAAGTAGAAACGCACTCAACTTGGGCTTCATAAAATAGAAACATTAATTTTTCTCCTGCCCGTTCGGGTACCACAAATTCTGCACATAGTAGTTACCCGAACTGTATTCGGGTGACACTGGCAAGAGGAGTTAACATATATTTATCCGGGAAGAAAAAGTTTCCAGCTTAGATAATTTCAGGTAACTACTTCAGGTAACTCTTGATTGCATAATGCATAACATATGTACAATTTTAAATTTGTATTTATGTTGAAGGAATCCTTATATATTTTACTTCGCTTATTTTTTGTTAGTAAGTTTTATTACGTAAATCGAGTTTAAAGGATTTTATGCAATCAGTCGTAAAGAGCAAGACAGTTCTTCAGAAGCGTTGGAAATTTATTGTCAAAAAAAAAAAAAAAAATTCTTGAAATACAAGATATAACAACAATATTTGCAGATTAAATCTCAGAAAACCTTCACACCTTCTATGGCATTCAGAAACAGCTATCAGTGTCTGAAATACAAGTATGTTAAAGATTATTCGCAAGCACTCGCTCGTTCTACTCAACAGCCGAAGTAATCCCTAATCGCTGGTTGACTCTTCAATGGTCAAGAAAATACTACTAAACGCTAGTCAGTTTTGGCAAGCGACTTCTTTTTTATAGGCGAGAAAGATCCTTTCAAGAAAGATTCGCTCACATCATAGATCGTGATACTGGTAGATTTATCCATTAATTTCCAGTAGAAGGCCACGAATTTGCCTAAAATGGTCACCAAAGTCACAAAAGGGACCCAAATGGTCTCCTCAAATGATGCCAACTTGGCTCAATCGCCAACATTTTGCCACGTTTCCATTGAATCGCCATTTTATAATGTAATGAACGGCGTTGCTTGCGAATATTACAAATTTAGCATAAAATAAATACAACAGAGAATAATATAAACGTATTACATATTCAGATATAAATTATTTACACTATTTTAAACATTTACAAAATTCTTAACAATATCTTTAAATTTAATATATGATAAAACTGTAAAGATGTGTTCTAAATCACTATTCCCTAACTCTGCATGTCTTGCCACGAGAATCGTATTGTTTGAAATATTTCATACTGTAATTTCCCTGAATAATATTGGTAGTTTTTTTTTTTTTTTTGGCGCACCACAGATATATGATTGCCTACCCGTGCGTTAGGATATGCTAAGTGATATAAAAAATACTGATCACAGATTAGGAATTAGAACAAAATAATTGCAATGCATATGAGATATATTCAATTAAGTTTCAAAATTATTTGAAACTGTTAAGTTGTATAATCCCTTATTATTAGACATGGAAATGCTTAAACACGTTTATGAGCATTATTTTAAAGCAAATTAGCTAAAGCAATATGTGTGTGTTTAAAATTCTAACGTGTAATTATTCTCATATACATTGAGTTAATATGTATGAATAATGTTAACATTCTTATTAACAACTGTGGCAGACCTCTCTATAGAGGCTCAACTAGAATTTTTGAAATATATAACTTAGAAGTGGGGTTATCCATATTTTACGACAACAGAGGGGAGCAATTTTAAGAAAAATGCGCCAATAATTATTTAAATTGGTGTTAACTCTGAAAATAATGTGAATTTTTCAAAAATTCCAGTTGAGCCTCTGTACAGAGGTCTGAGCTATATACAGACAAAATATTATTATAATAGAAGCATTTTTCACAAAAGGAGAACATTTTGAAAAAAGATTATTCTAAGTTGTATTTAAATTGTATTTAAATAAATTTTTTTGTCAAAATGTCCTTAAAACAATTTTATACATGTTTTCTAATCTAAGTGACACTAAATATCATGACAATTATCCATTTATGCGCTTTTTTAAAATCACGGTTCCGAACGTAGTCGGATACCTAAGATTATTCTTTAAAGATCACATAAAAAATAGTTTTAACGGGTTTATATATATATGTGTGTATATTAACTCCAAGGGACCCATGACACAAAGACATTTAGTATTTAATTTCGAAATTTTTCCCTCTGCCTGATTTCAGTCATGCAGAGCTTATGTAACTTATACAAAATACTAGGTCATAAAAAAGCTACTGTTGGATGTTCTGCACGCAAAACTCATTTTTATTCAGGTATATATTTACTTTGAACCATGTAGGAAAAATTAACCAAATCTGAATCTTTTTGTAATTTATCGGGAAATTCTCAAACGTTTTATTTAAACGTTGTTTGATTTATTGATTTTGTGATTTCAATAATTTGAAAAAGCAATAGTTTCTACATGACAGAGATTAATTTTTCACTGAAAAAGATAAAGAAATTTAATTTTGTTGGCTTTTTATCTACAGCCAAATGAAATTTTCAATAATTTTAACGGTATGTTTTGTGAAACTTGTTCAAATAGAGGCTACATGCATCTAATTTTTCAAATATAGTTGTCTGAATAAAGGAATTTTTTTCCATAGTAATCTTATTTTTCCTGGTATGCTTTGATCTCTCAGTTTTTGGTAAAACAAAATAAAACTTTCAATTGTAAGCTGCAGTTAAAAATCACGAAGGCGTACAAGTTTAATTTAATGTTACTTACAAAGAAAAAAGAAAACTAATGATTCTTTTTTAGCTGATGCATTGTTTATGCCGTTGATTAGAATAAAATGTTTTCTTTAGTATACATAGTAATTATTTTTTTAAAAGGAAATGAGAAAAATGTATTTGTAATTAAAATTTCAGAGTTGATCATTTGGCATGCATGTCAAGGGAAAATTAAGTTCTAGAAGATATCCACATAGCACTTGGTACATAGACAAATTTAAATTTGAGGTAGATAAATAATAAGATTAAATAAGATTTTTATTAGAAATGCTCAGTTTTTTTAAATTAAAAAATAATATAAATTTTCTGAAAAAGGAGCGAAATTATAAAGTAGAGATTTGTTAGTAACAGTAACTAAGATTAGGTGAGAGAGTCTTTATTAACGCTGATGATATTTTAAGAATTTTTTAAGGAGCTGGGCCCCTATTGTAGGGGCCCTATACAAAAGTAAAACTGACACGCGTCACCTTTATAGGATTTGATGTATATACATGTAAAGTATAGAAATCTATAATAAAATGAAAATTTATTAGAAAATTCGTTTTGTATATTTTCAATTCGCAAAATTTACATTACATTTCAATACATCTAAAATTCAAAGTCTTTTCACTGTGTCAGCCGATATATAATTTGAAATTCCCAGTTTTATAGGACAATATGTTCGACAATATTATTTCACGATTAAAACTATTCTGGTTGCGGAATTCTCCACTAAAGGACCGATTTCCTATTAAAGAACTAATGACTTCCCAATGGTCACGTTGTTTCGTGAGAGAAAGTAACCAACACAGGACAATATCGGATCTTAAGTTCTAGGATAAGTCAACCTTTGACCTAACTTTATCCAGACAACAGACAAGTTACTCTTTCAGTGGATCGAAAAATGAGTGCCAAGTTTACTTGGGAACAAAAAACTGAGGTTTGAGATTGACCACCTGACCGCGGAACATCTGATAATGCACCTCAGCGTCAAAGGTCACGTATGCTGAGATGGGCATAGTACGTTTTGGCCCTCATGGGCTGTTGCAGCACTGTGTTTAGTTTAGATAAGTGACCGCTGCAGATCCCACGCCAGTCTCTAGCTTTAAAGTCCACTGCAAGAGGAATGGCAAGGACTAATGGCCGAATAGAAGTCCATGCTATGTGCAAACAGAAATGATTTTGCATCACGAGTCTCTTTTGAAGGTGGGACATATTCCGCATTTAAAGAGACGCTTGATGACACTCCAAGACACTCCAATAGACTCTCCAAAAAGACTCCCAAATTTCTCTCAGCCTGGTTACATAAATTGGTTTGTACACTCTCACACCTACAATGACTTCTCAAGGCTTCAGATAACGAGCCTCACAATGCATCTTGTGCGACCTTCACATCAGTAATCTGGCCTTAACTGCTCCTCATCAAGGTCATGTTCTTATTGACTCCGAGTCGAGAACGAGACAATGTCCTGGGTCCGGCCCTAATTAACAATTAACTTAGAAGTTACTCTACGGATATATAGTAGTAAAGAAATAGATAAATAATGAATCGAAAAGTTTCACTTTCTTACACTGTATATACTTATAGAGTCAAAAAGTTTCACGGAATAGTCTCTTACATTCAAGCACGTGTCCGTTAGAGGGAAAATATTTCTTTTGAAGTTTGGCAGCACTAATAATGAAAACACACAGCCATCTGGAATTCATTTTCTGTTCTGCTGGCGTTTGGTACAGATAATTTCTGACTAAGTGAATTTTTCATTTGTCGTATTTTGTAATGTCATGTTAGGAGCAGTGTGCAAACATCTAATTCTGTGTTTTGCTCGAAAAATTACCTTCTGAGATGCTAGAAAAAACATATGAAAATGATTCCAGCAACAGAGCAATTTTAACCGTTTCCATGGCTGATAATGAAATTGAAGAGACATCGCGCGCGTGTTTTGTGGATTTAGATTTGATCCAAAAAACGACGAAACAACTGAAGGACCACTCAAAGAATGGATTCCAGGAACAGATATACGAAAGCTGGAACAAGTGTGTGGCTGCAGGAGGGTAGTACTTAGAAGGCAATAAGATTAAATTATTATTTTATTTTTTAATAACTTGTAATTGACTTTTCCGGGAACTTTTTAACACCCTACCATGTAAGAAGATGCTATAATAAATATCACAACTGAATTAATACTCAAATTAAATATACACCGGCCTCCAAAAGCTAAGGAACAGCATGTTTTTCGAAGCTCACCGTAAAAAAATGACAGTAGCAATAAAATTTATAGTTTATATAAAAAAATAATGAATGAACTTTATACAAATTTATGCAAAAACAATAGCTATCACTTTTTTTAATGGAAAAGAACAGATATATATGAGTGAGAGAAAAATATGCATATATTAGGTTTCCATAATTACGAGTGTAACTTTTATTGATTTGCAACTTTTGTTAGCATATTTGTTGACAATAGGCAGTGGGGTCTCGCAATGTCTGAGAGAAGTCGTTTTCCCGATTCGTTAAGGTGGAGGGTGGTCGTATGGATGTAAATGGGGTTGTCACAGTCTGATGGTGCTAGGCATTATAATGTGTCTCGTAGTGTGGCTCACCGTCTCTGGAATCAATATCAAACCGGAGCATCTGTGTCCAGAAGACATGTTCCAGGCCGACCACGAGCTACAGCACCTGCAGGAGACCGTTTCATTGCTCTTTCGGCCCGAAGGAGAAGAAAGATTTCTGTGTCTCAACTTTTTGCAGACCACTCTGTAGCATCAGGGAAAAGAATATCCGCTAGTATGGTGCGAAGGCCTCTTCACAATTCAGGTTTCTATGCAAGGTGACTAGTTGAATGTGTACCCCTCAACAGACGGTACACATTCATTCAGAGAAGGGCCCACTTATCTTGGGCAAGATAACACATTTCATGGACCAGACAGCGATGGGCTTCTGTACACTTTACAGACGAGTCCAGATTTTCACTGGATAGCAATTCAGGACGTCTGCTCATCTGGAGGGAACGAAGCACCAGATATCATCAATCCAACACTGTTGAAAGACACAGTTACCGAGGTGGTGGAATAATGATTTGGGCAAGGATCTCACTCGGTGGTCACACTGACCTGCATGAGTTCCAGGGAGGAACTCTGACTGGTGAGAGATATCGGGATAAGATCCTTGATCCATTATGCGTCCGTATGCTGGGGCAATTGGCAATGACCTTATTCTGATGGATGATAATACAAGACCTCACCGAGCTGTAATTTTAGAGGAATATTTTGAGGGTCTTGGTTTGGAGCTAATGGAATAGCCAGCTCGATCTCCAGACTTAAATCCGATACAGCATCTTTGGGACTATCTTGGTAGACAGGTTTGCTGCATTAAGTCCTCCTTCAAGGTCTTTAGGAGAGCTAGAACAAAGGTTACTCCGTGTCTGGTCTTCGCTTCTCATTTCAGTAACCGACAACTTAATTGACAGCATGGAAATTAGATGCCTCCAATACATTCAAGCTAGGAGTGGGCATATCCCTTATTAAAACCCATTTTTGTTATGTTTCTATGACATTTTACCACATTATTATTATTTTTTCCAATAATGGACTTTTCCAGTGAGATTGCCTTTTTTTGTTGTAAATCATTTTTGAATTTTTGTTATGTAAACTTTTATCTTGCAGTCAATATATAACTGTTTTGTGCATATGTCATCCAAATTTGGTGTTTCTACATTCATTCATTTGCAAATAAAGCTCAAAAAACCATTTGTTCCTTAACTTTTGGAGGCCAGTGTATATTATGAAAAACAGGTTAAAATAATTACCTTTTGATGAAGATCAGGGTATATCCGATTACTTTAATTCTATAACATTACAATAGGAACGTTGAAAGGGGGGGGACCCTAAGAAAATAATTCAGTATATTCCCAGGTACTGTTGCAGTAAAATTGCCAATTGATACAAAATTAGTGTGAGCAAATTTAAAAGAATATAACTATTTATGATGATTTTCTATAGTTTTAATCTTGGTTTTATTTTAAAAATGAAACATTTAAATTACTAATCTAACCATTTTTATTAGTAGGAGTAAATTATAGTACTGAAATTAGATCATCAGACCGGAAACGAAATTTTACAGCTTTTGAAGGATGGTTGTTCAAATTCTGTGAAAAATAAAGAATTTAAAAATAAAAAAAACAAAACATTTTTCTATTGTATTACTATCTAGAAATCAAAAAGAACTAAAATTTGGCTCGCAATAAAAAGTTTGAGAAGAAAAAATTGTGAACGAAAGGAAGCCCTTAATGAAAAAGAAAAAAAATGAATTTAGAAAGAATTATCGCTGTAGAAAACTTTGGCCTCAAAAACCTATGGCAAAGAAATTACAGACATAAGCGATCCATAATTTATCGTCAAATAAAGAAAATTGGCTAAAAAAGTAAATTTTCCAGTCTATCATCAAATGTCTGTTAAGACCGTAGAAAAATGAAGAAAATGTCTTGGCCTCTGTATTTAATGTTATTGAAAGGTAGATACAAAACATGGATAATTTCAGATAAACAATATCTCATCTGTTATTCACAGCTGGCAAAACGAAGATACAATATATTTCTCGCATAAAGCGTCGCAAAGTCGCAGCTGTTTTGCAAAAAGGCAAGTTGGCCGTCAGGTGTTATGGTATGAATGAGAATGTTATCTCAAGGCTTAAAAAAATCATTTTTTTGTAGAACTGAAGTCTAAATTTGATGCTAAATACTATCATAATAAAGTTTTGTAACACTTGATCAGAGAAAGTAAGCGTCTTTACACTCAAGGAAACTTTGATTTTCACCAACATTGTGCCCCAATTCATACTGCAAAATCAAGCATAAAAAGAATGAAATATGAAAAAATAAATTTTCTTAATGCTGATAAATGACTATCATAATTCCCAAAATCAACTATTTGTTAAAACGCAAATTAATCTCAATTTTCGTCGAAGCAGAGGTGTACAAGTTTTCTTTTGTTTTGTTCGAGAACATACGGGAATCATTGGCAATTAACGTGCTGACTGGCTTGCCAAAGAAGCGACAAAATTAAGCGATTTGATTCCTATGAGCATTTCGAAATCATATTATAAGAATGTTTTTGAAGAAAAAATTATTTCCGAGTGGAGAATAACTTGTATCAAATTTCAAATAATGCGCATTTCACCAAGGAATTTATTCCTTCTATTCAGAGCCGCTTAAAGACTAAGTACTTTCAACCTTATTTTAAACTTACCCAGTTTCTAACTGGTCATGATAACTTTAAAGCCTATTTGAAACACTTCAGTTTCTCGCCTACTGACCTTTGTTCTTGCTCCAGTGACACAGTCCAGAATCCCAAGCATCTGATACTTGCTTGTACTAAATTCTCTTCCGAAAGACGTACACTTATGAATTGCCTACAAAAGAACAATATAGCGTGTCATCCTCCTTTCTCTGCATTTGTCAAAGGCAAATCATTTTTTACATCATTTTGTGCCTACATTAATAGCATTTTTTCGTGTATTATTTAGATTGTAAATTTTGTGTGTTTGCTAACATTTATTGTACTTGAATATACATGTGTATACTAGTGAGTGTATATATATCTATGTATGTGTGTGTGTGTGTGCGTGTGTGTGTGTGATATATGTGTGCGTTTATGCTGTCAGCTGTTCAAAAAGGCTTTTAATGTTTTACTTACAATCTAAAAGATTTTTATACATAACCTGAATTACATTGTTTTATATCAGCTAAGTTATTGTTACGTTGATCGGAGTTCGAGGATTTTATACAAATAAGTCGCAAAGAAGAAGAGAGTTCTTTAAGAGAGATGAGAATTTTTTGTCGAAAATCAATCCCTGAAATACAGGATTCAGCAGCAAAATTCGCAGAATAAATATCAGAAGGAAGTGCTCAGACACAACTAGCAGAGTCTAAAATACTCGTATGCAAAAGATCATTCACAAGCAACGCTCGTCCTACTCAACAGTCGAGCTAATCGCTAGTCTTCCCGGTCAAGGCAAGACTACTAATCGGTAGCCAAAAACAATACTAACTAATCGCTGATCAAAACCATACTAACTAATCACTGTTCAAAACCATACTAACTCATTTTCAGCCAGCATCTCTCTATTTATAGCCCTCGTGGATCATTCAAGAAAGATCCGCTTGCGCCATTGGTCTTGAAATTAAGTGTATTTCTCCACAAATTTCCAAAATTATCCAGAGGGTCCCGAACTCACTAAAAATGGCCATGAAATTGTTCGCCGAAAATGATGCTAACTTGGCTCAATCACCAAGATTTCGCCACGTTCCCATTGAATCGCCATTATTATGAACACAACGACGTTGCTTGCGAATATTACAATTTTAACATAAACTAAGTATAACATAGAGTAATATAAATACATTACACATCCAAATACAAATTATTTACTCTTTTTTAAATAAAATTCGTAACAATTTCTTGAGGGAAAGAATACTCATTACACTTTTCTGAAATTAAATTTAAAATTTATAACAGAGTTTACAAATATTAGAATTTACAATTAAATCTACAAAAAGTTCAAAAAATTTTGGTTTTTATTATTTTTTTTTTCAGTTTTTTAAACAAAATTAACGATTTATTAGTCATAAAAGTATTTAAATAAATAATATATGTTCATGCAATTATATAAATTAAAACGATACATGGAAAGTTAAACAAATAATTTAATACAGATAACAGAAATGTAATCTTGTAAAATACGGAGATCTTTTTCATAAAGTAGGTATAATCATTTCAATAAACCTTAATAAGTCTTGTTTGATGCTACGAAATATCGTCAATTTGTATTTCTTTAGTCCAAAAATACCTTTTATTCCTTAATGAAAGTAAAGTATTAACATTTAATATCGTTAATTTTTGCATCTCACACAGTTATTACTAGAATAACAATTTTAATGCAACTATCTTCGATTTAAATATAAATAACAGTATCACTCAAAAATGGCTCAAAATTTTGAAACTTTAGATCAGGGGTGGGCAATCCGTGGCACGCGTGGCACTGTGTGGCTCAGTGGCATGCGAACACTTACTAAGAATTTGAAAAGAAATCATTTTTTACAATTTTATTAAATTGAGGTTGACTGAAAAAAAACCCCTCAAAACTTGAATCAAAATATGTTTGTGAATAACTCTTTTCTGCCATGAATATAATTAAATATATATAACTCAAAAATAGCCGATGTGCACCTATAATAACCTAATTTTACTAGCATCTGCAAGAGCTAATTCTTATATAGATGACATAGTAAAAAAAGTAGTAATTCTAAAGCCGCATTCAGTAAGTACTGAGCATTTATTGATTATTTTGAATTAACTGATAGAAGTTACTCATTTTTATTTTATACTTAACCTAATTAATTTAATTTGTAAAAAGTTTATTAACAATAAAAACTAAGCTTGTGCTTTTGTCTTATTTTAAATTTAGACGACATGGACTTGCATTAAAATATGTGCTATTTACTTAAAATCCCCCATAATTAGCCTATAAGTAACATTTTTTTTTTTTTTATTTTTCCAGATTTATTTGCAGGAAAAGTGGGAAGTGTCATGCATAATTATTTTTATCAAATAAAGTACTCTTCCCAAAAAGATCGGGCACCCCTTGTGAAGTATTCCCCCGTAAGTGATACCTCACTCCTAAGTTAACTTCGTGATCTAGAGGAGTGGGATTGAATGAAGAACCAGGCGTTGTCATGATCTTAAAATGTCTTTATTAAGATCTTAACTTAAACACTAGCAATGATAATATTTATATTATAACTTAGCGGATCTGAGGTGAGAAAACACATAATACGTATTACCAAATAAGCACGATCTTAACCACTATATTTAACTTTCCCGTCTATTCCTAATCTCTGTTTATATCACAGTTAATAATGGATACTAGAATTATCCTACCTTAATTTCTTGCTTAATCGCAATCCTCTCGGATCCTCAATATCTATGGATTAACTCGCATGGAATTGGATCCACCTTGACTTGATCGTTCTGTTACGGATAGCTTCACAATCAACGACGTCTTTCTTCTCTTCCTTCAGTCCATGCGCCTAAAACAGTCTAGCATAATCACTCCCCAATAGGTCATACGCTTACGTTAAACTTCTGCTATTTAAAAGGTTTCTAATTTTCGTATTCAGGTTTCGCTTCTGGATTTGGTTGGAAAGAATTTGCCTTTTTCGGCCCCAAAGAACTCAAGAGGAGTATTTAGTAGAAAACGCAATGAGCCCGTCACACCCTGCTATCGATGAACAATTTTATTTCTGATAACCCTATCTTTAGTCACATATTTCTTTTATTTGGTGCTAACTTGTATAAAATTTTTGCTAGTCATAGTTTAAGAGAAATTTGTTAGTGGCAAGTTTTCATGGGCCCATGTATCATGTCTTGGAGAGAAAAAAACTCACTGTGTGCATGATGGTCAAATGCATTCGGACGTTTCAATGAGTTAATACGAATTTTACAAACTGTTCGGAAACTCGGGTTGTAACAATGATTTTGAAAAAATTCTGTGACCTTATGTTTTTCTTCTTTTACAGCTAAATTTCCATTCAAATATTGAAATGTTAATAAATTAAAATCCCTTTGCTATGCCTAAAGCTTATGCATGAAAATATATGGCAACTGTAATCTTTGGAAAATTTCATGATAATGATTATTGATGTTTTGGTTTTCAAAGATGACTCTGTAGTGAAAACAATATAAATTAAAAGGAAGCAGATCATTTTATTCTTGAACTTCATCACCTACCAAGAAAAATAATTTCGAAAACAAATTAAAAACAGAACTGTGTTTCGTCTGATTTTATCGTCTTTAATATCGTTTGTTTTTTATTCTATCCACCGTTCAGTAAAACATCTTCACGTGTTTTCTTATTTTCAAAGAACTGAACATTCAATATTCAAAAGTAACACATTTTTCTCATTTTATAGCAAAATAGACTTAATTTTTTTTTCAAATATAATTTAATTAAGAAGCTGTAATTATGTGTCAAATGTTAATTGTATTTCAAATATTTTTTCTTCTACTGTTAAATTAACAAAGAACACAAAAAAATTTTTAAAAAAAAGACGCATTCAATTTTTTTGCTTTTTACTGTACTCAAGTCCTTTTCAACGTTTCAATTTGTGACCCAATATCCAATCATAATTATCATAGCCCCCCTCCCACTTCCATACAATAATAAAGTATTGAATTCAAGAAAAACCTTTGACACTAAAGCTACAATTTAACTTTAACCTCTTAAGTGAAATCGGCAAATAAAATGTTTTGCTCAGCCAAAGCGTTAATTGCCACGGAACTATATATACGTCTTTTCAAAGAACGATATTTTCTGTGCACTGATATCCATTAAACTATTCTGAAGACTTTGGACTGCAATTAAAGGCCCTTTAGAGTGTTTGTGGAGTATTTACTTATTTCAGAGGATTTACTTATTTTTTTAATTCTTTTCCTCCTCCCCCCTTCTCCTGAATTCATCACAAACGCGTGCCTACGTGGAAAATAGAGGAGTTGGGGAGCCAATCACATAACATTAAATTAATTGTAATTCGTACAAATTATCAAGATAAGGGTTAATTTTTGTGTATAATTTTATATATGACAGGCCCATGAGGTCATTGGTAATTATTAATATTGTACTTAATTTAATATTGTTAAATTAACTATAAAATACATTGTGCAGTACTGATACATTTCTAAGTGTATTATATCGGTGTAAATGTGTATTTTATGTTTTATTATGTCAAAATGTATTTTGTTTGTTTACTTTTAGTAAATTAAAAAATATATTTTTAAATAATCTTTCGATTTCGATTTTTCAATATGCTCGCTCTCCCCTCGTAGAGTTATTATGCCTCCCTAAGGATGTGCGCCCCACAGTTTGAGAAATGCTTTGGTACTCATTTCATCAATCAATCTGATGTAAAATCAAACCCGATTATGCGAAATAAAGAGGTTAAGAAGACATAGATCCATCTAAATCTCTTTATTTAAAGTTCATTATTCATAAATCGTTTCTTTTTTTTTATTTTAGAATTGCTTAGATCACATAATGAACGTGTTATTATTATAGGTTGAGAGCACTATAATTTCGTTTGCCACAACCATTTGTGTTGCATATTTCTCTTTAGATTCTGGAGGAAGGCCAGATTTTCCGAGTGACCTTTTATCTGTACTAGAATTAGTAAGCAAAAATAGATCTTTTTTATGTGTGATCAAGGACACATAAAGATACTTAACATTATTTAGGAAGTAAAAAAAATTGAACCTATGCACTAATCCTTCCAAATTGCTTTTAGTAAGATACATTTAACAGTTACGTATTAATATTTGCATGTGATAAGTGTATACGCAAAAATTTTCTAAAGAAAAAACATGTACCTCATTGAAATTTTCATTCAAACTTTAAATTAAAAACCTTTTTTTTTAAAAAAAAAAATTCAGATTAAATTTGAAAAAAATAAGAAANAATAAGAAACTATTTACTTGAAATTTTGTCATGCTTTATTTTTCGGTTTTGCATTATGAACATACAGATTTAAATTTTTATTCTTTGCAGAAACACTTATGTGAAATGACGAATAGGGCCAGGTGGGGGAAAGTGGGCCCATGGGGTTAAGTGGGGGTATATTGAAAAACACCTGTTTTCTCTTTTTAAATGAAGATATTTGGTTATTTCTTTTTTGGAGACATATATTGAGATTATAATAAATATTTCCATTTTGGTTTCTGAAGTTTTCAACAAATTTGATGTTTATTAAGTTTCTTGATATGCTGTTTGCAAAAAGTTTATTAGTTTACGCTGCTGGTGAACTTTCTTCTAAAACCAATATTAACTGGAAAAAACTACTAATTTTAGTTCAGACTTGTAGATCAATATCTCAGGAATACATCCACATTAAAAGTTAAGAATAAATTTTATAATTATATTCATCATGAGTTGTTTTTTTAGGTGGGGTAATTTGGGGGTATGGTCAGACTTAGCTAAGTGTTCTATGATAGGGACATTTTTTACCTCTACGTTAACTTTAGAAAAGTTCTAATGCTCTATATTTTATAATAAGAGGACTAAAATAATTAATTTACTTAGCATTTGTTCACTAGGTAGTAATTTTAATACTGAAAAACATTTTGCAACCATTAGATGTTGGAGCGTTTTGTCCTATGAAAAAAGCTAGGAAGGAGATTTTGAAAAATTGCTTTAGAGAAAGCAGATTACAAAATGTTTCTACGTCATCATTTCCATTTCTCTTGAAAAAGTTGTTTGAAAGAATGAAGCCGGAAAATGCAGTGAATGGATTTAAAGGATCAGGACTTATCCTCTGAACAGAAAGGTCATCCAGCACCGTATTCTCATTACAGATAAGGGAAACAACCAAAAGCACACATAGTACAAGAACAGATTCTTCCACAACCGTTGTATCTTCTGAAGCTCTGTGTCACTCAACTCACTTTTAAAAGATTTAAAGAAACCAACAATGCAAACTCTCTCTCCCACCCCATCTGTAAAAACAATTTTAGCCATTGAGAATTCAAAGAGAAAGCGAAAAAGTGTACAGAGCAAGACTGGTGAGGTTTTAACTAACGAAAATGTTTTGGAAAGGTTGGCTGCTGAAGAAAGTGACCGTAAGAACAAATTCCATCAAGTAAATATAAAGAAGGATGTAAAAGATACAGAAAGTCTTAGAGTAAAGCAAGGATCATGGGTAAAAAGGTTGAGTACAGTTTAAGAAGTCAATCATGTAAATTCATTGGACAAGTGATAGAAATTAATGAGTTCTATATCAGAAAATATCTGACCAAGTCACCGTTGGGGGACTATTACACTTTTCCTGCTATTTATGATGAAGGTTGTGTAGAGATATATGCTTCATACTAGGTGAACCTAATTTTGATAGACGTGGTCATTGTTTCTTTAATTAAATAATTTGTAAAAAAAAGTTGGGGTTTTTTTTGCCCATTTGTACCATTAAATATAATTAAGACACATTTATTTCAGCGTATTCTTGTTCCAAAAGGAATATCTACATTTTTTTTATTTAAATATACACCAATTTTAGAACTACCCCCCCTTTCCCCCCATGGGGAAAACTGGGGGTATCAAAACATGCTCTTTCAAATGTATCACTGTGAGAAAACAATCTAACAGAATTGAATGACTATGTTTCATGTTTAATTTATATGAATACAATGTATATAAAATGCATCAAAAGTTTCTTAAAAATTAATTTAATAGTTTAATTTTAGGACCTTCTCTAAAAAAGGCTTGATCTTACCCCCATTTTCCCCCACCTGACCCTATGTTTTATTTAACATAGGCATTTTCAAACGTAATACTGTTTACAAAAGTACAAAGATAATATATTATGAAAAAAATAACGGATAGATCAGAATAGTTTGTTAACTTTAAGGATAATTTTTTGAGATGAAACTTATATATTTCTCCAGTCAAAAACCAGGATTAATTTAACGTATGAGTAGAATAATAACACGAGTAATACAAAGCATGGGCATTCATTGAATACGAAATAAAGCATATATTTACATATAGTATAATAAGATGAAATAAGTATAGGTAAAATGTAAATCCTACAATGATAAATCCTATAAAAAAGACCCATAATAAAAGTAGACATATAAAAAGTCAAGAGACCAAAATGGAAAACTATTATGTTTTATAGAGCTGTCACTGATTTATGACAGTGAAATAGGGTGTAGCTTGCTTTACAGAATCTAACCTTCCCCATAGCAGAAAATTCCGACATAATAGTGCAATAAAAAGTGAAAAAAAATTCAAAAGTAAAAATGAAGTTAAGCTTAATTTTCGCATGTGTAAACTATAAAACTATTAGTAACAAATGAACTGAAAGGAGGGAACATTGAAAAAATTGTACAATGTTAAATTTTATGCTGTTGTTACTTATGCCACCTGATCGACAGTAACATCAGATCAAGGCCCACGAGGTTCGTCAGGGCAAGGGGCTAGTTGTACGCCTGTCGTTAGCCGTAGCTTTGAGCATCATACAGGCGATAGTACGATTTTGCTCCGTTCCACCCCAAATTTGAGGGAGAACGCCCTGAGAGTAGTCAGGGGCCTCCTACTTCTCTTCCCTTTCCATCAATCTCACGAGAGGACATGCGGCTCGACGACTATTTAAGGTACCCCTATGCCGTGAAGGAATTACACATTTACAAACATAAATGCCTTCTCCGGGATTCGAACCCAGGCCCTACGGCAGCGTCACTTACCCCTATACAGGATGGGTGGTTATGCTACAAATTGTAACTACAATATTCTGACATTAAGATCATAACTTACCAAAGTTCTTACAAATCTCGAGTAACAAAAATATCAGAGAGAATGCATGTCTACTGCATGAACACCTTCTGCATAGTGGTGTTACTAACTCTGTTAAGTATGCCTATATAACTCTCAATTTAACTTAGGCGCAATCTATACACACTTCCATAGTAAAAAAAAAATGTTCCGCGACTAAATGTAGTTGTAAAAGCAACTGACACTTGTGCAATTTAAAGAGTCATAACAGTTCAAATTTTTGTAATAAATAAGACTGTATAACTCCAATCACATAATTAAATAAGTTTATTATTGATATTATTTTGTGTTCTTAGCTTGAATGTAATTCTTGTTATAAGTTCAACACAGTAGCTCACACAGGAATTTTTCAAGG
>BMAV01012394.1:64806-186447 GCA_019973955.1 Trichonephila inaurata madagascariensis | reverse complement strand
CACCATTCTTGTATTATGCTCCTTTTGATTTTATCGATTTTCGGGAACAAAACATAGTAAAAAACTAATTTTGAATAAATAATTAGCATTAATTAATAAAATTAATCATTAATAACAAATACTTAATTAAATTTTACGTAGTATATACTTAGAATTATAATCAATCAGAAAAAAAAATTGACCCCCCCCCCCTTGTGTGCGCCACTGGTTCAACAGTTTATATATTTACATCTCCTATTACATAAGATTTGTCGTATTTAGACATATATCATAATACGTTTTAATGATAAAATATGATTTAAAAGTTAAAATTAAAAAAATTTTTATTCAGCATTTACCATCAGTGCAAGGTGAATTTCGACATTTGCCAGTGCAAGTAAGAAATATGGATATTTAACACGTATATTTCTCGGACGTACACCAATCGACTGTGTGAATGTCGACATTCATCGGGGAACGTCGACATTCTTCAGATTTTGATCTTACACATATATTTTTCACTATCATTAAGTAATATTTTGTCAACTACAAATTTACATTTAACTTCAACTGAATCTATTAGCATTTGTAAGGGTATTATTTTTCAAATCTGTTTATCGCCATCTTAAAATCTCTAGCTTGGTGTCACATTCAAATTAAGCAAAAACTACTACTACAAAATACGGTAGTTATATAACTTTGTGAATCCAACGAATGTTTTAAATGTTTGAATAAGATTGGTAATCCCCAATGATTCAATGAATGATCTGTCATAAAATTAAAAGAGGGGATAATGTTTTACAGGTTTCGCTTGTTTGAAATAAACCAAATAAATCAATCAGTTTTAAACATTGATAAAATCTTTATCCAAAAGCATAATGAAGTATATAAGGTACCCTTAAAAAGTCGGGTTTTGGGCCCCAAGCCAGATCTTACAAAGGAGTACAAGGAATGTTCTAGTACAGGACTCTAGCCCGCCCCCCCCCCTCCCCTAGAATTCTGAGCTTCCCCGTGATTCGGGGTTGCACGTAATGCCACTTTTATCATATGAAGATTTCTGACATTAATTTTTGTCTTGAAAATGATGATTCTCAATGCACGATTGTAGCTCATGTTATTTGAATGCGCATTTCAGAAGTATTTTTGATTTATTTCCACCTAAAGAGGTGATAAATAAAAATAAATAAATAAAATATTCAGCTTTTGTTCAAACGTGTTCTTTAAAAACAGTTTGTGAGCTTTTCGTTCTTTTGTGCTTTATTACAATTTTTAAAGCTTAACAATAATTAAAGATCTTTTCAAGAATGCATATTTGTTAAACAAAAATTTGGTATTCAGGTAAAAAATAATAACAGTTAAAAGAATCAATTATTCAATGGAGAAAATGATTGAATCGATTAAGCAAGATCCACTATACCGGTTAATAAATATTCTATAATATTCAGATGGGGTGAAAAAAAAAGGATTATTATTAGATTTTAGTTATAATTACACAGTAACTAGTACAATAAAGATTAAATTAAACTGTAAAGTAACATTTTTTTTAGAAAGACTTCAGAAATCGTGCGACAAAAACATATTCAAACAAATCATATTCAAAAAGAAACTTAACATGAATTTTCTTTATTCTCTTCCATTTACCTTGAACATAACATTATTTTCCCCCAATCAATTTCAATACGTGTATGCCAAATTCCAATACCAAAACACTCGCCAGGAAAGGTAAATGCAACTCGTAGGTCCATCATAGCAAAAACGCAGACAATGCAAAACAAAAGCACCAACTGAACAGCGTTAAAAATATTGCACAGCAATTCAACTTCTCGATATTTGATGCCAGCATCGCGTGTTACTCGTCACGGCATCCGGATAATTCTGAAAAAGATTAAAGAGAAAAAGAAGTAGTAAAAACCAAGTAATGGCTCGTTCAGCTGGAACACTAGGTAATGAAACGATTGCGAATGTCCAGTAATCGATGTCAGGTGGAGTATCGATTTGATGACGACGAGAGACAAGTGTGAAAATGATTGTATTAGAGCCATTTTTGTCCAGAAAAAAGTCTGCTTTTTTTTTCTTAACCTTTTCAGTTGATCATGCGTTTTAATGCTCGAAATCTCTGAAGCTTATGCAATTAATCATAAAGTGATTATTGCACTATGTACTGTTAATATATCTCAAATGATATAGGAATCATTTGATACAAAAGAATGGGTAATGTGATATATTCAATGGTGCAAGAAGTTAAAAAAATCTAATACAAGTATTACCACGTTATTAGAAGCATAGTTTTGTATTAGAATATTTTTCGTTATAGTTATGGCTATTGGTCCCTGTTCGAGATACATTTTGAAATGGAAGACCAAAAAGAAAACAGCTTCATAACTTATTTTTAATTTGTAGAATCATATTATTTAAAATGGAAGCAATTTAATAAATCTGAAGCAAACTGACAATCATAATTTCTAATGTCTGTAAACTGGTCAATATATATGAAAAATTGGATCAAACTTTTACAAATTTATGGAAAAACCCATCATAACAGACATTGACTACATTCTTCTAACATATGTCTGTAAAATAATAATAAGAAGAAATAGATACAGAATTTCCTTCAAACTATTAGCATTTTTTTAACCCGTGATCACTCGCGCGGGGTGTTCTGTACACCCCAGCAACAAGAAAATCCTCCCAGGATTCTAAAAAGAATTTGCAGAACCACGATTTTTTCTGTAGCTGCACATTTTAGGTCATTGAACCTTCAGGCCTGATGCAATCCCTCTTTCTCGAACGATTGAAATGTAATGACCTTTAAAAGTTTATCTGGGGGGGGGCGAAGAACTCCCACGAGAAGTTGAGCATTTGTTTACAGTCAGCTCTGAATGTTTGAAAAATGATTAAAATATTGTTTTCTATACTTTCTACTATCATTATCTCATTAATTATAAAGTATATTTATTACTGGTATATACGTTTTATATACTGGTTTATGAAAAAATATAAAATTACGTGTTTTAAAATGAAAATTTTGTATGTTTAGTTTAAATTAATGTTAGTCTTATTTGTATGCAATAAATTTAATAATTTTATTTGTATAATACAAAAAACATCTTGTACTTTATAAATATGTATCATAATGACTTAATTTTATTTTCATAATTAAATGCACGTGTTAAAAGTTTGGGGTGTTCTCTACACCCCGCGAGTAACGACAGTACCAAAAACAGGCGCGAGTGACCGCGGGTTAATGATTAAGTTAATATATCTTATGCCTCAGCTATTTAAAACCGCTTGAGAATTGAATCTATGATTAATGGAATATAAATCATAAAAGTTACATTTAGATAGAATGTGTTAATTTAAATGCATTTCTAAGACTATATTTTTTTTTAAAAAAATTCAATCTTTAAAATAATAAATCAAAGATTTCTGCTGACTTTTTTTTTTATTTAAATTAATTAACTTTTATATTACCTCTAAGTATTAATGTTTCGCAAACGAGTATGTATTTTCTAAGTATGTATTTTGCATCTGACATTTGTAATTATGAAATAAAATCCATTTTTAAGATATCCGACTGCCCTAAAATCATGATTTTTTTCAAAAATTGACAAACTTGTTTTATGATTTTATTTTATAGACCATCTCATTAGCTTAATAAAAATACCAAGCTTTTTGTTTTCCATTCATTACAACAAAAACTACAAATGTTTTAACCAAAGATGATGCCAAAACTTTACACAAGATGTCAAACTGTAAAATGCGTTTTACTCGAAATGTGTTTTTTTTTTTTTTCGAAAAACTCAAACGCGGACAGCGATTGCTCAAAAAGTTTTGAAAATAATTTAATGAAACTTTTTGTAAATGTTTTGTATAACAGTAGAAGTATTTTGTTCTTCAGATTTATCAATCACTGTATTATTTCAAAATTTACAGTCCTTTATGTAAATATAATCCCTGTTTTTTTTAAGCAATTTCATATAATAACTAAGATAGAGGGATTTGTTCGAAAAGTTTTTGTACAGAGCGGGCCCCGTTTATGTAATTTTTTGTACATTTTTATCAGTTTTTTCCCATTTTAATAATAATACATTTTTTTGCTGCTTTCAATTTTACGATTTTTTGCTTAAAATATACTAAGTAAACCTAAAAATCACAAAAAAAATCCCCATATCTTCATTTTTTCAAAAAAAAAGTTGTCGCAAGTAGTCGGATACCTTAAAAGATTTATGTAATTTTAAAATAGGAACATAAGCAAAAAAATGTTAATAAAAATATCGGTGTTGTAATTTCTATTTCTGTGTTATCTTTTTGAAATACTTTTAAGAGCAGTTAAAATTCTGCTTTATAGCCTTTTACTTTCTATTAATATGTATGAAAATTAATTATCATAAAAGTTTCCTTGTCAATGTATAATTAGTACTTTTTAAATAAGATGATAAATCTTTTTAATTTGTTTTGAAATGCTTTTTAGAAAGACAGTATTTCAGTATTTGACTTGAAAAAATTGCATTTTTTTTTCATATTTTTCGTAAACAGTTATTAAAAGCATTGTTTATAAATGTTTCATTGCACATGTATCTCTTTAAAGGTTTATACGTTTTTAAAAAAAAATAAGCAGACAACATGGCATTCAGAAAAAGGAATTTACTGTCTATAATTGTTATTCTTAGCCTTTTGGGGATGATATTACCCTCTTTCAATCTGTGTGTGCGATTCACTGAAACAAATTAGGGTTCTTACGCGCGTACTATACCGTAGACCAAGTTCATCAAATTTTAAAAAAAAAAGATCACTGAGTGTTCTGTCATCATCACTACGATCGTGTTCGAACATGCTAGGGAACGGTTTTCCACTATTGGCTACATATCGCGGAATTTGGCGACGTCTTTTGATTTGACGAAGTTTGTCGACGGTATAATAAGTAAATAACGGATGAGTGTACCCAAATTATTTTACTTTGTAAACCATATATTGGTTATTAACCCAATTCAAATATTAAGTTATTGAAATTTGATTCAAAGTTTTATTTACTTCATGCTTTAAAAAACAATACAATGCAATTTTTTTTTTAAGAAAAAAAAATGCTTGGGACTATTTTATTTTAAAGGCGTTATATTTTGCGTATGTATTTTTCATACATTTATTGTGGGAAAATACAACTGTTTATATGCATAAAAGTAGTTGCCAAACATGTTCGCATTCGCTTGGATGTAAGACATCCCTATTTATTGTAATTCCACAAATTTTCCAAGATTATAGTCATTCTTTCTTTTACAAGGTTTTCCCCACATCTGAAATAGCGATGGTAGCGAAAATATTTATATCGAGTATCATTTTTATGTTAACTTGAGGTACGACATTATGGACTTACTTAATATTAACACTTTCTGAATGGAGAATTAATATGACATTAATTTCATACTTTCAACTTGAGATTTTCCAAACTTTCACTACTTTTTTTAGGCTACCTATATTTACAAAACACAGTCATTAAAATGAAAAAAAAAAAAAAAAAATGGTTGTTACTGTATAATTTGACGAAGATTAGACAATTTTTCTATGTAAGTATGATTGAAACCGTAAATCGTTCATCTTTAACTTAACTGCGGGGGTTATACTGTACGAAATAATTAAAAATTACATAAAATTAAGCAATATTCCACGAGTAACATGAAGACCGATTTAATAACTGCATAAGTATGGTGTATGTCATTTTTACCAATAATATAAAAAAGAAAACTATAAGAAAGTTTAAATCCTATACTCAGCCTACAAATCCAAATCTTGTATATATATATATATATATATATATATACTTCGTATACCTTTCACATAAACATAAACTTATCCTATACACCAGCGCTCCACAACCTTTTTATCGCCGCGGACCGGTCAACGTTTGTTAATTTCACCGCGGCCCACTGAGGGGGAGGATGTTGATTGTTTATATTTTAGACTGTTTTGATTTAATAATTTTAATTTAATTGTGTGTACTTAATCGTTGACTTCTGAATAAAATATAGCTACACCAAAAATTGAATATTAAGTGATTTTCATAAATAGTAGCCCAGACCTAAGAAAAATATATTACAGCAAATAAAAGAGAAATAATTCATCTTGGGTGGACCGGTAGTATTTGATCCACGGACCGGGGATTGCGGAACATTGCTATACACCATCTGAATTAAAAGTATGAGCTATTATAACATCTCTGAAAAGAATCGATGTTAATTTTTTATTACAATTACTCTAAATGTCCATTAATACCGAGATCAATTATTCAAACTGTTATGTAACATGCGATTAAAAATTGCTATTTGCTGTCTAAGAAGTCAAATATGCTGTACTAAATATGAAAACGAACTATTATATTAATCTGCTCCTGTGATACATTAGTTCAAAATAAGTTCTTGTTGGACAAAGTGTATAACGTGACTTCTACTCTACACCCGCAACAACTACCACGCCCATCGTTAGAGACAAACGTGGTGACCATAATTTCCCTCGGTATGCATCGTTGATTGAATAGGTCGCAGTTTTTCTTTTTCGCGCTGTACCGAAAAGATAATGAATTAGGCGCTGTAGTTTTTTGAATCCTATGTTCATTATCCAACAGTGATGAAGCATGGTAATATGCAAGCACCTAAAACACGCATGCCGAGGATCAAAAATGGCAATTTTGAAAACGAGGGAATATAAATATTAATAGAACAGGACACTTAAAATAATTTCTAGGTAGGGAAGTGAGAATTTATGTCTGCGTCTTTTTTTACATACGTAAAATGCGAGTGAAAAGCGAAAGTTGAAATGATAGTAGTTTTTCTAAAAGTAATTGTAAGTATAAATTGTTTACATTAACAATATTTTACAAGATAAATTAATTTTTGTCAGATGAATATCATTTTGATTGGAATAAAAGTTTTATGGTACAAATATGATCAAATAAGATTAATGTTACAATTACGTTCACTATAAGTTTACTGCATTGCCCTGTTAAATATTTCAAATTTTAGCAACTGAAAATGTAATAAAACATATTGCAACATAATTTTTTTTCCAAAAATAATTCAGTCCTAAAATATAAAAAGAATTATCTTTTGTATATTTTAACAAGTTAGCCGAAATAACAACACATAAGATAAGCATGTAAAATACAGGTAGCATTTTTATCTTAAACATAATGAAAACTAATAAATGTTAACAGCTTCAATATATATTTTTAAAATAATATTTGGTATATTTTTAACAAAAACAAAATCTGAATGCTAGCGACAAAAATGTAACATTGCAAAAACATTTTTTTATCAAACTTTTACAATAAATTGTTATATCTTTTAATGTACATTTAGTCATAAAAAAATTATTTTGTCTGTTCTCATTAATGTATATTTTAGCAGATCTTCAAATAAGACGAGATATACATTTTCAATGAGTGAAATTTTCTAGTGTTAGCATATATTTATCCTATACGACTACCCCCCCCCCCCCACACGCGCACAATCAACAACCAGTGAATTTGGTTTAGATCATTGATTATCATCTAAAACAAATTTTATTTACCATAAAATCCGGCGTATAATGCGCGCCTATACTTTAGAGCTACAATTTTTAATTTTTTGGTATATTCGCCGTATAACGCGCACCACTTTTTTACGAAGAAATCTGAAATGTACATATGCAATGTTCTTATGTTTTGAAGTCATTTATTCGAGGTATTATCCCAGGCTTTTGAAAATATAGTGTATTTTGAGAAATACAACCCTTTAAGTTCATAAGAAAATGTCATTTCTTTTAAATAAACAGTATTTCGATTAATGTAGAAGTCTAATTTTTTTTCCTATGCTCATCATTTTTTATGTTTAAAACTCATTTTTTGTACCTGGTGTATAACGCGCACCAGAAAATTTCGATCTTATTTTTTGTGTTAAAAGTGCGCATTATACACCGGATTTTACGGTATATATTTTTTTTCATTTATCCTAACTAGCTATAAAAGCACGTGCCAGATCAAGAAAACACGTTTTCCTCTTACTAGTTTCAGTTTAGGTTGCAAACTTTTATGGGATCACAAGCCATTAATCAACACTAGAGTAATTTCGCAAGACACTATAGAACAAGGGTATTCACCTTTTTTTTCCCGCTGGGCCGCATGCATATGTCAACTGTTTCAAGTGGGCCGCATACATATGTTAGTTATTTCACGCGGGCCGCAACATGAGGATAAATGGGGGGAGAGGGATAAATGCTCCAGACCAAGAGAACATTGGAAATTTAAAACATGGAAAACTGATCAAAATATTATAACTCCTGTTTTGCTTTTTTTAATTATTATTTTTTTGTCACTAACACTAATTAGACGAATTTAAGAAACACTCCTTCACAATTTCTGCATCAGTAAACGGTTTCATATGATTATCAATAATATAACAAACTTTATAGGATGTCTTTGTTACCGCCTTGATATGGCCACTGACAAAACACATTGTTGCTGTTGCGAAGATTATTCAAGAAAGCCAATTTATCACCTCTTGAAAAAGGAAAAGTGTCAATGAATGATTCCTGTTTATTGGTATTTTTTAAATACACAGCACTTTCGTGACAACTCAAACGATTACCGATCCCTGTTTGTTTTTCACAGCAAAATAGTAAACCTCCCAGCCATCTTGAAATGATATATTTCCATCTCATTTTTTTTTTTTTTCTTACAAGATATGAAAGATTGTTAAAAATTATTTCCACCCATAAAATTGTCGCTACTCCACTGTTGTATGCTATCACTAACCGTAACCGTTCCAAATAGAAAAAACAATATCAATTCGCACTCGTACGACACCGACAGCAGAAAGAAAAAATTGATATATTTGATTTTTTGACAAAGAATTGCCCACCAAATTTTTAATACAATGTTCTTAAGTAAATTTCTCCGAACAATGGACCATGACCAGGCCACTTTAAAAACCTTGGTGGGCCGCAGGTTGAGTATCGCTGCTATGGAAGAACAATTTTCAATGATCTGTGTGCATAAGCTCTATTTATTTCTTACATAATGTAATGCGCTCACACATTTAAAGTAGTGTGTGATCAACACCTCGTCTCACAAGCTGTTCTCCCTTCAAAACCCCTCTCATTCCTCTGTCCCCTTTTGGTCAATGACCTTGCACTTTTTCCGGGTGGGGGAATTTTTCAGTAAAGCGCCACTCTGGAATGCGGAGAGCGTTTGGAAAGAGAATGAAATCACCCACTTTTTTATGGTTTAACATAGATTGTGTGTGCGTGTTGAAAAAAAAAGTATACTACAATCTGCGTAAAATTTGTTAAGTGGGGACCTAATTATGGGGCCAATGAAGAAAAAAAGAACTATGGAGCAAGTTTCAAGATAAAACAGACTAAATAATCTAACAACTGTAGAATAAAAAGCTTTCGATAAGCTAAAAAAAATGGTAAAAGATTTTAGAAAGAAGGAAAATGCTGTAAAAAAATGCCAGTGAAAAAATATTATATGCAAGGAATAACTTTTTTTTTCATGTATAGAAAATAAAGTGAAAGAATGTTTTCTTTAGCATAAGCATAATTGTTATGTTGTTGCAAGAAATATAATAAGGACTTAAGCATTGAAATGGGCATGGGCCAATTCAGATGAAGGAAAATATGAGATTGGTGCAACTGCTTAATGAACAAAAAAATTCTATTCAATTTCAATTTATTTCTTTATATTTACCCAAATATATTATCCGGATTTTCGAGGCTTTTTTAAGAACAAACTGTTGTTTTGCCTTCTGAAATATTCAGAAAATTTATTATTTCAGCTAATATTCCTTACTAAACCTGTATGTTGAAGAAAAAAATTAAGTAGCTAGTATCATCAGTCTTATATAGATAATACAAAATAGCGGAAGATCTTCATTTTTTTTCATGCTTTTGATTTTAAGTACATAAATGATTCTATATATATATACATACAGAAACTGAAATAATTAGATTAATAGAAGCATAACTTATTTTGTGTCCTACAGTTACCTAAATCTTTATGAATACAATACTTAACCTGAGTCCCAATTCCTGTTATGCTTTTACTCTGCTTCATGTTACCTTTACTCTATTTCTGACAAGAAAAGTACTATTGAAGGAAATTGAAAGTGGAAAAGTCTGTATTATTTGATATTCAAGAGTAATACATTAATAAAACAGAAATAACGAAAGCTTATCTTGGTATGTATTTCTCGATTTCAGGATTACTTAAAAAATTACCCGCTGTTAGGAATTCTTTTATCCGGTGTATTTTCATGAGGTATTTGGGATGTCTACTTGGCTCATACATCATTAATCTGAGAGACTTAATACTGCATTTAAGTAATTAATATTCCGTTTTTAATGCAAAATAAAAATTCCTTAATTCAGTTTTAAAATGTAATGACAATTTCTCTTGGTAAAACACTTTGAAATGCTAGTTTTAAATTTATCTCAGCTTAGTATAATTGTTAATGTATCCTTCGCAGCGATATTCTTAATTTATAAGCTTTAAGACATTTTTTGGTTCTTTTAAAGAACATATTCAAGGTAACGTATTTTTAATATATTGGTCATTTAAGTAATGATAGATTGAAAACATAGGGAAACATTTCTTCCTGACATTTTCTTTTAAAAAATTACTATTACAACATATTTAAATAGCTATTTAAACTCGTAAAATAAAAGTCTGTTTTTACTGTTTAAAAACCTTAAATGTATAATTTTAAATATTTTCTTTTGGGAAGCAGAAATTTTATTTTGAACGAATATTTCACTTTTATTGAAAATGACTAATTTAAGAATATTAAATTTCGTCAATAAATGTTCTTACGTTTTCATTATACTCTTACTCAATACAGGAAGAGAAACTAAAAATATTTTTCTTGAGCAGTTACGATATTTTTGAAATTTATTTATTTTACATCTTTGGGAAATTATTCATATAATTATAATCCTTTAATAATCAAGTATCATAACATCGTAATTTTGCTTTGAAATCAAACATGCTTCTAGAAGAAAATTACATTGTATTATGTTCCTATCTAGACATTGTAATTCCGAAATTTTAAGGTAAATGTAAATGTATAAGGTGATAAGGTAAATGTAAACTAATATTGTCTAAGCTTATGGAATTTCTAGAAATTATGAGTTACAGAGGAGAAATAAAACTCCAATTTTTAATCATATTAAATATATTTTTCCGGCATATTTTGTACATTTTATGCAATAAATAACGTAGTTAGAAGTTTTGCATCAGATATTAAAGTATCCCTGATTTCAACTTACTATAATGTATTGATACATTTTTTTAGCTTGAAATACTATTTTCTGGTAAAAGAATTTCAAAATAAACGTTAATGTTTCTTTATATATATATATATATGTTAGTATAAGCATGTGAAAGAGAAAGCGGAAATAAATGTTCATATTACTTTATCGGATTTATCGGAATATCGTATAAATAAAAAAAGAGCGAAAATCACTCATTTCACACCACATAAATCGCCTGCCAATAAAATCCTCTGCGTCATAGATATCGTTTGCAGAATAAATCTTCTATTTGTGAATAGATCTATTTGGATAATCGCAATGCAGTGCACGTTTCTTAGTAGTCGCTGATATTTTCTTGGTCAAGGTCAGATAATTTATTCATACGTGAAAAGACAACTCACGTATTTGGTTACATTTCAACACGCACGAAAATTAGAATCTAAGTTTGGCAAAATTTATTCATGTACATTTTTTTAAAAAAAAAAAAAAAAAATGTGTGTGTGTGAATGAGGTAAACATATTAACTAATAAACTTTTTCAAGTTTGATATTTCACTCTGCCCAATCTAAAAATCGCAAATTATCATGTTATAGATTAAATGCGTAAAGTGAAAATCATTCTCCTACAGTTCATGAATTCATTTTGGCATCTTAAAAAGCACTAACCGAAATTATAATGGTAGTATTTAGATATATACATGAAGGAGAAAAGCAAATGACGCATTCACTCTCTAACTCACTTATTCATCACGATATCTCAGCAACTATTAAACCTACAGACTTGAAAATTTGGTAGGCTGATTCCTTTCATGGAATAGAGTTCCTCTAACAAAGAATAATGCGAAAACTGACCCCAGCGGGGGGTTGCAAGGGATCAAGTGGAGTTATAGAAAAAAAATTCTGGTTTTGAATTTGCTAGACCCACATACTTGGAATATTTAAGCATGTTTCTTTTGTTGAACAGAGATCCGTTAAGAATGGATTTTACGGCAATCAACTCATGGAGGAAGCGGGGTTTACTTGGGCTTATTGGCAAAAAAAAAAAAAAAAATTCCGTTTTCGAACTACTAGGACTATGATAATGAAATTTGGTTTGCATGTTTCTTTTGTAGAATTGAAATCCTCTAAGAAAACGGTTCTTTTGGAAATCGACTCTCAACGGGGTTATGATAGTAAAAATTTCGTTTCTGCTCTGTTTTATTTAAACTTGAAATTTGGTATGCATGTTTATTTTAAGGAGTAGAGGTCCACTGAAAATTGATTTTGCGGAAATCCACTAGGTTATTGCTTTACGAGAGAACAAAAAATCCTTCTACTCCAACGTTAGAAATTATTACATAGAAGTTCTGTCTTTTTATATCAAGAGGCGAGAGTTACAGGTGTAAGTGCATTTTTCAATACAATAGAATTCTTAATGCTAAGACATAGATATCAATAATTTATATATATATGTATATATATATATATATTATATATTTTATATATATATATATATATATATATATATATATATATATATATATATATATATATATATATATATATATATATAAGAAAACGAAGATAATCATACCTTTGTTTAAGCTCGTAAATTTTTCAATTGATTAGTAATATAAAAATAATATATAGGATATATTTCCGACTTAAATGTACATTTTCAAACAAAGTATAATTAATATCTTTTTGTATTTAATACAACTAACAAACAGTTTTTAAATATAAACACGAATTTTCGATTGGATTTTCTCTTTCCTATTCAGATAAATGATTTAATGTATTTGTATTGGAACATCAGAATTTAAATAAGACTAATTTTGCATTGAAAATTTTAGACAAAAAAGTAACATTACAGAAGGAAGTGACAACGAAGAAAATGTTCTACGCTGAATTTTTGGATCTTTGTTAAGGCTGCCTTCGGTAAAAGTACGAGAGCTTGAACTAAACGCGAAGCATATTTTCGGACAGAAAAAAATGCCTCAATTTCTATGGAAATTTGCAATATTATAACTCATGCCTCTGTTAACAATATAGTGTTTTAAAAAATGCCAAAGTATTCCATGAATACTTTCTTTTTTGTTATAATACGTGTAGGCATAGCCCATTTAACATTACGGTATAGGAGAAAAAGCGCGAAACACATTTTATACCAGAAAGAATGAATAAGCTCTATTAAAAATGGGAAAGTATAATAAAAAATTCTGCTCTCTAAAAGATAGTGAAGCTAGAATATCATATTAAGGTTTCATTTCTTTTATATCTGAAAATTTTTCCAAATTCTGGTCCTATTCTTTAACATTATCCAAAGACAGCCTTGCGAGTCGAAACTTAAAAAATACTCTAAACTGCTTTTTAATTAATCATCTCTTAATTTAAATCAGCTTTTTGGTTATTTAATGATGCTAATTGTACCCCTTGATTTAGCGACAAAAATGTGACTCCAATTTTTTGGGATATTAGCGTAAAATTAGTAACCTTTGAATGCAAACTGCATGCGAAGGATTTAGCGAAGTTTACCATTTCAAAATACTCTATTCTTTTTGGCACCATTTGGCGAAAATATCTGAAGTCAAAAGGCAAAGGGGCTACACTAGGACTAATACAGCTTTTTAATCTATAAAAGGAATTTTTACCAAATTTATGAAATATTTTTTGGTCTGAATGTAATGCTCCTTTTAAAAATGTGTTACTAAAGTGGTTCGCGGAATTTCTGTATTTGATTGAATAATGTAAACTTCTTCATTAGTCATAGCAAGTTTGACAAATATGTGACACATCCACATAGATTGACATAGACAGTTTGTAAATAAGACAATAAAAAATTATAGGTTAGTTGGTACTATAAACAGTGGATATGAATAATAATGAAACAATTAGAATACCAAACTAAATGGGAACAAGCGTGATGTATTTTTTAAAAAATCTAATCTCTTTTCAAAAGATAAATGTGGACTGGGTATACTAAAGTCTTACTTGGAAGTTGTTACTTGGAATTATATACAATGGTTTTTATGCTGAACATCAATTAAAAAGTAATTGTTGGGTAGAGATGTTTTTTCTAATAATTTTTATAATTATTTTATCCAGTTTTTTCCGAAATATAACTTTTTTTTATCTAAAATTAAGAGTATTCAATTTTTCTTTTAAAAATCTCGAAACGAAATATTGTTAAATTATGAACCAGAACATGACTTACAGAGTTTTGTGAATGTGTGGAAAAACTCATAAAATTTTTCAGGATAATGCGCTAAGTAATCATGGGATTTCTTATGTACAAATGCAACTGCATTTGCACTTTGTGTCATTTTGCTCTTCGCAAAACTATATTTTCAGTGTATTTGAATAAATTAATTAATACAATCAATACGTTATGGCACTAAACGCAATTGATTGAAAATACACTGAAATACATTTAACTTGAAAACGCTTAAGATGAAATATCAGTTAACCTGATATAATACAACGGTCCCGACAAACTATGTATTTTCAGGCTTTTTTTTCTCTTAACACAAAACAAAAATAGCTTAACACAAGAAGGTTTCCCTTCAGGGAATGATCAAAATACGTCAAACACTAGCCACGCAGGCTAGATTTAAGAAGGTTGCGAAATGAAAGAGAAGTCATCTCATATGTTTCCTAGAAAGGAAGCTAACTTGGCTTTGGAATATCTTCAGAAAAGCTCTGTGGCATCAGCCAACTTTGTTTATCAAAGCTTCATCCATCCCTACAAACGCCACAAATCATCTCTCAACAGTTAGCTTTGAAATTCGGTGAAGAGTACATCGCAATGTGAGTTAAAATTAGGGAGTTTCTATTTCAGAAGAATTTTTTCTCAAACACAATGGCAAAAAGCTCAGGGAGAGAGCAAACTTCTATTTCGCTTAAAATGAAGATGGGACTTCTAAAGGCTGTTGATCAAAAACAGAAGACGGAAACGGAAATCTGTAAAGATTTAGGTAATGCGAACTCTACTTTATCAACAATAATTAAAAAAAAGAGAACAAATTACGTAAATGCTAGAACGGTTTTTATTGGATACATGCATATACACATATTTATGTAAATAAAATGTACTCTAATAAACTTAATTTTGTTGAACATATGATTTTTTTTTGGCTATATCCTTTAACATTAAAAAATATTTCAGCCCCCTCAGTTTTGCTTTAAACGGTTTTCACTGTAATCACTTATGGTCATCACTGAAAATGTGCTGATGTTTTCAATTAAGTATACTTTTTATAAAGTTGTCACAAAAAGCATATTTTTATTGTAAAAAAAAGGAGAAGGGGCATCATTCGAAATACACTGCTTGACAATTGCTAAGAAACAAGTAATTTATGCAAAACTGCGTCACAGGCGCTGACCAATAAAAGTAAATTAAAGCAGAAGGCGTGATAGACCAGGACTCGTTATCCGTATAAAAGACAGTGCATATACAAGCTCATGATTCATTCGAAAAACCATGCTGTTTGATGTTTGACGAAAATGGTGTCGGATGATATAAAATTTTTCTCTGAATTTCAGCTTGGTTCTTGCAATAATTAAAAATGTCAGCCAGATATCTTTTGTGTGACAACAATCTTGGACGAACAGTTGGACGACTGGAAGCAGGTCAAAATGTCACAACTGTACCTGCTGCAATGGATGTATAAAAGAATGTAACCTCGCCATTAAAAAAGGCCGCTGAAGGTGGAAATGCTTTGCGAAAGCATTCCAGGGGTCGTGGTAGGAACACCATACCATTACAGGATAGTTATGCAGCCCTCGTGGTAACAAAGAACAGAAATTTCTCACTCCTGGCCAGATACCACAAAACATGGCAACGCTACCGGTACATACGTTTCAGCAAGAACCATCTCGCGGCAATTAAATCAAGTTGGTTTGTAAGCATAGAAGCCTGTTCGTTGCATCCCACTTCAACCCTGCAATCGTCGAGAAAGATTACGCTGGAGTAAGGACATGTTGGTTGGGATCATCAAAATTGGTCTAGAGCCGGGGTGGGCATTAAGTAGATCGCGATCGACCGGTGGACCGTTAAGACAATTTCGGGTGGCCGCCTTCACTAAGATCTAAAAATCTTTTCATCATACGAAGGTTCAGAAATATTTTAAAAAATGCGGAAGAAAAAAATCGAATCATAAGAGAAAATTTCGTCAAATAGAAAATCCATTTTGCTATTTTGAGGTTATTTTGAGAAGAAAATCGTTAAGTTTTCTTGGTTCCAGGTAAAGTTTTCTAAATAGAGAAATTCCTAAACTAGAGGTTCGTAAAATGGAGGTCCGACTGTATTCTATACCTTCTTTTAGCACACTACATCTATACCACTGGGTGGACCGCAACACCTAGAAAAAAGAAGTAGCCCGTACCCTGGAAAAGTCTGCCCACCCCTGGTCTAGAGTGATGTCCTCCGTCGAATCTTGTTTCAGTGTGACAAGTGATTCTGGCCATCAATAACTGTGGAGAGAGCGTGGAACACGTTATGCGCAAAAGTTTGTTTGTGAACGTGATCGGTATGATCCAGGCGGGTTGGAGTGGCAAGTATCATGCACAATGGCAGAACACCGCTTCAAATCTTTGAGAGAGGAAGCGTTACATCGCAACGGCAGTGGTGAAGGGTGGTGGGGGGGTGCAGAGAGGGAATGGTCCCGGACGAAAAGGGCGGCAGCAAGCACCGCTATATTTAAATTAAAAAAATATTTCAAACTCCAAATCGTGCCCGCGAGACGAAACTGACAGAAACGAGTGAAAGCTTTAATACACGCACAGATGCAGGAAGTTTATTAGCCGCTATGCAATCCACATTAGTTTTATGTTACTTAGGCTTCTGGTATCCGGTACTGTGTGAAGTCAATGATACTCAAAATTATTTGCAGAGGGACTAAATATCCATCAATGTGCTAAAAAAATACGTGCTTCACAGACCGTATTAAAAGCAAAACAAGAGGAATTCGCGGATGACGCGTTAATATATACTAAAAGTTTATGTGAAAAGCTTGAAATTTCTTTTGAACCCCCAAGACGAATCAGGAGGAAGTATATATTTGGCGACGGAAGTAAAAATGCTTAGTTATCGTACGAAGATGACTTGAGGCGAACAATGTTTTCTTCAATAGACATAGTAACTGCTGAAATTCGAGAATGATCCCAACAGTTGCAGAATCTAGAGCAAAAATATGCTTTTTTAAGGCCTGAAGTGATATTGAGCATGGGTGAACTTTACTTAGATCAAGCTCCTCAAGACATTAATAAAGAAGAAATCCAACTTGAGTGCGTACGTCTACAAGCTTTCGTAGCTGCAACAGACCCAGGCTGTAAAAAATAACTCATTAGACTTATTAAAATATGTTATTGAGTCCAAACTTGAAGATGGCTTACCAAACATTGTTATAATGTTGAGAATATTTTTTACATTTGCCATCAGTAATGCCAGTTGCGAGAGAAGCTTCTCTAAGCTAAAACTAATCAACAAATCTCAGATTGACTATGTCCACGTTAAGGCTAACAAATTTAGCTATTCTGGCAATTGAACGGAACTTACATATTGATATTGACAATTGTATAAAACATTTTGTGCTATGAAAAAAAGCACGAGAAGTGCATTTTTAATCAATAAAAAATTAAGCTGTTTTTTTACTTTTACTAATTTTCTTGACTAATAATTAAAATAGAGAGGCGACAAATTTCCGCTCGGCTCCAGGAGGCAAAAGCCCATGCTACGCCACTGAGCAATGGTATAGCAGAGAGATTATTCTGGATTATGTTCGCCTTTTTAAGGGTACTGTAGGTTCAGACTTTCTGTTTATGGACAATAATGCTGCCACGCAGAAGAGTTGAGGTATCGGACTCACAAAGTGCAAATATTCTCCGTATGCATTAGCCTGCTTACTCTCCCGACCTAAATCCTATTGAACAAGCCTGGGATGCTCTTGGTGGACGCATTGCACAAGGCACCTCTTTCCGTTCAGTGCAAAAGCTCAAAACCGCCTTGAGACAGGAGTGGGACATAATTTTCAATGACTTCTCGATAGTTTAGTGAAGAGCATGGAGAACAGATGCAAAATGAGCTTTAGTATCCGTGGTCAACACACATCTTACTAGAGTACTCATTCTGACCAGAAGATAAATTTTTTGTGGTTGTTTGGAAATCATCCAGGGAGCATCTTTTTTTATTTTATTTTTAAGTTTTTAATTCTTTGATGTGGCGATAGCTGTACCATTTTGCACTATTATAAATGCACATAATCCCTACCAAATATATACTTAGTTTCATTTCTTCAATCATTGCTTGGTTGTAATTATTCAGTAAAAAGTAGCTATTTCTTAGCTATTGTCCAGCAGTGCATGTTTAACAAAACTACATATATATCCAAAGTTCTATAAAATACTCATCTAATTTTTTGTTGCTGTTGTTGCGATACGCTTTTAACAATTTCAAAATTTGGCAGCACCCTAACAATAAAATAAGTTTAAAAGAATTTAACTTATCTTCAATACAATATGTAACATAGTTAATGATAATAATTTTTAATGTTAAATAAAATAATACGTACGACAAAGACAACAAAATGTTTATTGAGTAATTAATTGCAAATTATATAAGAATGCACTTATTGCGAAATTTGAGCTTGATGATTTTTGATAATTTTGTTTATATTTGGTCTTAAAAAAGATAATGTCACTCTCCTTTCGTCATCTAGCCTTAAAAGTCTAGATCTTTTATTTTTTCATTTTTATATTTGACGATGCTGAAAAGCTGAATTTACGCAAATGAGATGTAGAAAATTGCACTAATATTTTTAAAGCTTTTTCGCTGTATATAATCGCCTGTAATTTTAATCCCTAATGAAATAATTGACTCTTACGAATGTTTTGAAATTAAATTTCTATTATTAGAGAGCGAAACTAATTTTTTCTCTTCATTCAAAATTAATTCATACATATATGTACCTGAACACAAGTGGATTACGCACGATCCCAATTGAATTTTTTTCCCATCTATCCATGAAATGATGTTAAATATACTACGAATACGCGTAGTTTTTCTATAAAACGGTCGAATGATTTGATTCCGGATTTAATTTTTTTCTCAGAGTATAATTAAGTAGAAATTTAAAAGAAAAAAATTGGCGGTACACAAAAGGGCTGCGGCACAATAGTTGAGAATCACTGATCCAGCCAGATGAATAAACAATTTATATCAAAAGATCACGTGATATTTTTTAGCTAGTTATGGCTATCGATACAAATACCAGGAATTAAAATTCCATTATCACTTTTTTCATCATTTCAATACAAACTCTTTCGCTTCAGAGTTTAAATAATGAATAACTTATAATTATAAAAACGGATTACTTATTCAACTCCTTGTTCTGTGACTTTTTAATGTTTCTAGACACGAAAAAAATGCTGCATTTCGATCTGAAAAACTGTGTTGTTTCCTTCAATGAATCTCGTTGCAATTCTATAGATTCTGCTTTCCCGTTATCGATTTTTTCCACTTTGTAAATACGCCCAAATTATTCTTTACTTTTCAAATTCTCTAAGGTGAAACATCAAAAATATAATTCTTTTAAGATCGAAACTAAAAAGTGTTATGGTAAAACTAAAGATTTCGTTCACCGCTGCCAAACTCCTATAAACTAGGGGAAAAACGACGGAAACAAATACAGAACGCATAATCTTCGTAAACAAGTCGACATAATCATACAGTTTTGTTGTTTGAATTTCGTTTCTGCAAAACTGTCGCCATAGAAACAGACGTCATAGCCTAACCATCAAGCATTCGGGGATTCCACAGTAAAATGCATTTTGCTGGCTGTGTTGTGCTTGTCATCAAGTATGGAACAAGATAGTACAGGTAATAAATTAGAAACTCAAAGCTCTTTCTTTATCGTTCATAACTTTCGCTTGTTTGCTATTTTTATCGTTTCAATGCCACGAAGAATATAAAAATACAAAAGGGAAATCATTTTTTGACTCATCATGTTGAAAATAAGCACTTGTTTTTTGAAATATAATCTAGTAAATCTTTAATCCAAAAAATATGAAACAGTAAAATACTTTTAGTTTTCCTTATTACTTATTTTTATTATTTTATTATAAATACCGTAAAACCGGCCTAAGGCGCTCACCGCCGTGTTAACACATTTATACTTTCAAGAAGCATTTTTTAATTTTTATGTATATTCGTCATTTTACGAGCACATCTATTTTTTACGAAGATACTTGAAATGTATAAGTGTAATTCTATTATGTGTTGAAGTAATTTATTTGTGGTATTATCCTAAGCTTTTGAAAAATATATACAGTATACTTTTAGAGCTACAACCCTTCAAGTTCATAAGGAATCTCATTTTCTTTAAGCAAACAATCTTTCCACATCAGAAGAATATTTTTTTTATGCCCATCTCTACTTTTATTTTAAAGCTCCCATTTTTATACCTGACGAATAACGCGAACCCTAAAATTTCGATCTTAATTTTTGTGTTAAAAGTGCGCTTTATATGCCGGATTTTACGGTAGTTTTTTTTAAATTTGTTTATAAATAATAATTTATAGATTTATCAAATCCTCCATACTATGTCACATATTTGAATAATTAAATTTATCGATACCTTGGAGGATTATTTTTTTAAAGAAATGTATAATTAGTAACCTCTTTTCTATTGTTAGACTGTGTCTTTTGTCTTATATTCTGCATCGAAAATACTTTAAGCGATTCGAATGGAATTTTTTCATTGAGCTGTAGAAAAATTTCAAATCTACTTCTGAAAATATAAAATAATTAAAAATCTTATCATTTCAAGTGTTGTTTCAAAATACATTGATGCACAGAAACCATTTTACTAATATATTAATATATTTGATAAATATGTACTAAGATTAACATCAATTGAATAAAAAAGTTACTTCCATCGATTATTTCTAGTAGATACTGAGTTTTGTATGTGTGTGAAGTAATACTTTTGAATACTTATTTTTTTGTAAAAAAATTAAAAAACAACAATTAATTCACCTGATGCATAGCATCAACAATCAATCTTTCAAGCATTGGTCCATTTTCAATTTAAAGTTTTATTGACGATGAATTATTTGTAGAATGGAGTACAAAATATGATATATACAAATGTAGATTTCTCTGATTTTTAAAAAAATCATTTTAACTAATGAAAAGCAAAAAAATAACTAAATAAAATAAGGCAACAAATTTTATTTCTTAATTTTATACTTAATACTCTAATTTTGTGTGTAAAATTAAATTTTATTCCTATCTAAAAAACAACGTCTTCTTTGAGAAAAGTTATATATAAACTTAACAAAAAGCGACTAAATGCTTTTAAATATGATGTAAAGTCGTTTAAAGAATTCAATGTTGTTGAGAAAATTTTACAGTACACCTTAAGTAATCGAAAAAAATAAGTCAGAAATAAAATAAAAAGTTAATAGTAAATTTAATAAAATTTCCTGTACATAAAAATACGAGATAAAAAAATGAATCTAACAATTTGTTTAATGTTGGATTGCTTTTGCTTTTCAGACTGAATGTCTTTCATACTAATAAACAGATACTAAAATATTTTGTGTATGAACTACTTGGAGAAAATGATACATGCTATTTGAATGGTCAATAGAACTTAGTAAAATTTTAGTGTTTTTTAATAAAATAAAAATATACTTTGATACAAATTTATAATAAAGCATTTAGAACTCTTTTTTTTAAATAAAATATGTAGGGAAAGCATTTAATTTTATCGAATTTTTTTATTCGGGTAATACTCATAAAGATTCCATATCATTTACAGTGTGTTGCATTTCTATCAATATATACTGTTTAGCCTTGGTCGCCAAACTTTTTGACCTCACGGACCAGTAAATTCATGATATAAATCCAGTGGACCACTAATAGTATTTTTTAAGTCTTAAATACATTTATGAAACAAATTGTGATATAACACATAATATGTACCTAGTTAATAAAATAAAACTATTAATTGTAACCAAATTATATGAAAACTTTATTAATAAAGCATAATAAAATAAACAAAAACTGAAAAAACAAACAATTAAAAAATGGTTTAAGTATATCAAACTTTTAGCATTATACATACCTAGTGTGATGAGAGTTCGCTTAATTAAAATAAGGTTATGGATATTTGTATCCAATGTTGTTACTGCAAGACGGACAACTGCATTTATATTTCAAGCTGAGATCGGCACCGTGTTTTGATGGTTGTGATAAACGAAAAGGCCTTTTCGCATGAATAAGCTGTGGAGAATTGAATCAGAATTTTCATTGCCTGTTCACTAAAAGAGTAACACAACTTGTTATGGAAAGCCAAAACTAAAATCTTGATAAGGATGAATGAAATTTAAATTTTAAGAGTTTCGTCGGACAATAGGTCGATGTGGCTTTCTTTTAGATGCATGCTTAATTTATTATCCTGAATTTTCGCTGCACACGGACCTATTATCCACATTTTACAATGCAGCTACAGCAGTACCTCTAATTTATCGTGGCGTTATTCTATTAAGTAGCATTTTTTATAACTTTTCACGTATTGTTATGAATTGAGATGTTTCAATGCATCTTAAAACATAACGAGTAAGTATATTCCACATTTTTCTGCAAAGAAATTTTCTCGCTGGCCACTAGCGGTCCGCAAACCACCACTTTGGTGACCTCTGCTGTTTAGTTCAAAAAGGAAAATGGTAAAGATTGTAATGTTATAATGTTCCAATTTTAGTTAAATTCGATTTATATAATGTCTTAAAATGTTATAATTTTAGCTAATTAAATTAGTCAAGTTGTATCACTTAATATAATTACTCAAGAGATCTGGTGTTATTATAATGAACTAGAATAAAACTTATCCTTACACTGAGGATAAAAGAAATGAAGAAAGCAAAAATCACCAGGGATATCTTAAGGCATGGGCCAACAAGGCTCGGACCCAGGGCCTTTTTCTTGGGGGCTCGTTTCGTTCTCGACTCTATCTTAATAAGATCATGATCAGAATAATTTTAATGTAGTCAAATATTATTTCCGTATACATAAAATCATTGAATTTCAAACTGCGTGTGTGTCAACTGGCAAAAGTGGTAAGATTTTATTATTATGTGAAGACCGTTGTCCATGTCAAGGCCCAGGTCTAATGCCATAAACAATAATTCAACTCCTTCAGTAGAAGTGCGGCCATCGGTCAAGCCGGTTTGTGCCTACATTTTTGAGATTGTGAGTCGTGCCCATTTGTTTTAAGTTACCGGTTGAACGAGTATTTAACAATGGATGCTATATATTGTTTACATTCAATCACATCCGGTAGAGCCTACTTTTGCACAGAAGCCCAGGGAATCAAAAATCTTAAGATTTCTCTGGGCCCAGGGCCTTAAACAGTCTTAAGACGTCCCTGTATATCACGAGTGACAGAGCTATAGTAAAAGAAAAAAAAATGCTTGTGCTATTTTTTTAGTATTTGAAACGGAGAAATATTAATACGATTATTAAATTAATAAATATCAATTGGTTTTAAAAAATTTTACAAAAAGAGGTCGCAAATGTTCGTTTTCTGCATTTAAATTTTTTTGCCATTATGATGCATACATTTAAATTTAATTGATTTTTTTTTTTAAAATTTTTTTGTGCATGGGAAAACGATACCCAAATTCTATGTCATTATTAAAAGACTATAACGAATTATCACCCTTATTGCAATTCTAAAATTATTGCATTCTGCATTTCAGTAAAAAATATTTTTGCCTTAGCTTGGAAATTTATTCTTGAAAAATTATAAAAAGACAGGAAATATATATATATATATATATAAAAGAGAGAGAGAGAGAAAAGAGAGAAAGGTTTTTTTAAAAGTCAAAAAAACCGTTCCGTTAAGTTTCCATTATTTATTTCAAAGTTTAACAAGCCATTTAATGAATGATTTTGTGACCGATTTTTGTTTTCTTTCACTAACACAATCACGTTCGTCAAATAAACGACACGAATTGTTAAAGGAAAAACATGTATTCTTCGTAATTATATTTGAAGAATAGGTTGTTATTTTACCCTAAAACTGTTCAGCTATAGCTATATTTGGTTTTTAAACAATTGTATTTAAAAGTTTTTTTAACAAGATTTATAAATTTTGGGAGATTTAAAAGAGTTTGACATGCAACCGAATTTTAGAGTGCAACATTTTTTTATTTATTTATTTTGAACTAATAAGCATAATTCCTGCTCAATTTCATTCCTCAGAAGTTAAATTCATTCACATAGAATGCGCCTTTTTAGAAAAATCAAACAAAACTATTCCCATTAAACGGCCTTTTTTTTTAACTAATTATATTTTTCATGAGAAATCAAAGTTATAAACCCATACTTTCACAAAACTCCAATCCCGGTAAAAAAAAATATTTTCTAGATTAATATATCCATAATTTTGCAATTTATACATCATAAGGAAGATAATGCTTTCTTCATATTTCATATGCATTTTTCTTGTAAAATCCAAAATATGACTAATTTTTTTTTCCTTTTAAAAATGTTTATCTGAATAATGTTGAAACATTAAAAAAAAACAATATTTAAAATATTTTTAAAATAACATTTTTTTTTGTGTGTGTGTGTTTTGGAAATAAATTTAAAAATAAGAATATCGCAAGCATTTGAAAATTCTGATAGTTACACTTCGAATACTTCAAAATGTATATATATACTCACTGGAAGTAATATTAAACATTCATTTGGCCTTCTTCCCCAAAAAAGGAGTATTTATTAATTGAGAAACTTTGAAGAAAAGTGTTGTATAAAATTATTTCGGTAAGAAAGTGTAATATCACAATTTTTTCTGTCTCTCTATACATAGAAAAAAGTCGTTGGCTTTTTGCTTTCAAAAACACTTTCAACTCTAACATTAAAAAGGCACGAAAAAATTTAAAGACACTTTTGACAAACTACACAAAAAGCAGTGTGAAAAAGCTTTTTATTAAAAAATATTTTCCTTTTGTACTTATTAGGTAAAATTTTAACATGTTTCTGTCCGTAACACATTTTTTGTTTAATAACTTAAAAAATGATTAAGGTGTCTGAAAGTTATGGAATAGCATACAAGGTACAAATTTTTTACAGATATTTTTTCTTTTCAAACAAGAATTGATATATCAAATTCTGTCTCGTTGTATTATTTAAAATAAAGATTAAGGGGAAAGGTTTGAAATTTTTAAAAATATAAAAAATTTCTCGCAATTGGCACCAAAAAATATCGATTCAAATATATATTTTTTATTTTACTTCCTAATGTCCTAACAAATCTAAAATTTATGACCCTTCTATAAGCCTAAATTTTAATCAAAATTAACAAAAAGATATTTTAAAGTGAAATTTGCCCCGTTGTTTTTAAAAAAAAATAAACTTTATAAAAAAATATATGTATACCCATGATCTAAATATTATTTTGAAGAATCAAGCAATTATATGCTTTATATTTTATTTATAAGTTTTTATTTTTTTTTATAAAATTTTGCTCCTATATATATAAGTATTGGACCCAAAGTGTAGTACGCGTACTCTTAGGAGTACACGAATAATTTTTGTTAGAGGGAGTAAGAGGTAGAAGTAGCCATTGCAAAATATTTGTTCTAGGCGAGTATTTTTCGAAATATTACTCTAAATACAAAAATATCGGCGAAACTCCTGTAAAAGGATTGATTTCCCCCCCAAATATTCATAAATTCTTTCATATTGTAAAACTAAATGTAGGTAATAATATTTCACTTCCAACTAACAAAATTAGTTATCATTTTACTGTGACTTTCATTTGAAGAAATATAAAAACACTTGTGCCCCAAACAGTATATTATGTTTCTAAATTAGATACTTGTACTTGGTGAATTATATTATACAGATTTTTTTCTTATATATTTCATCATTTAAATAAAATAATTTTTGCATATCCATTAGTTCATAATAATATAAAATTTAAAGCTATGGACATTATAAATTTACCTTTCTAAAAGTAAAAAATAAGCCTCCTTTTCCAGTGGCAAAACAAAAATATTGATTAGTTGCTTAGTAATGAATTATTTAACTTAACTCAGTGGTGCAATAGCCCATGAGGGCCAAGGACTACCGTGCACAACTCAGTATACACAACCTTGGGCCCTGAGGTGCATGAGCAGATGTTCCGGTCAGGTGGTTAGTTTGAGACGCGAAACCTCAAGTGTTAAGTTCCCAAGCAAACTTGGTACTCATTTATCAATCCACTGAAGGGATGAAAGGCTGAGTGAACCATGCCCAGCCTGGGGTTTGAACCTCGGACCTGTGGTGTGGAAGCGCGATGCACTAACTAATCCGCCGGTCTTCAATGGAATATTTACTTACCATAAATAATTTATTTTGAAATTTTTAAAATATTTCAGTTAATAGTATTAGCCCGATTTATTTTTATATTGGAAATATATTTTTTATTTTTGTTTACATTAATATAAAATTTTATTTTCCATCGTTTTCAAATTTTCAGGAATTTAAACAAAAATAAATAAATAAGAAAAACTAGAGAGTTTGAAAAATAATGAATTAATATATTACTTATACTGTAGAAGATCAGATTTTTTTTGTGCACACATTTAAGAGATTTTTCCATGTATACACATGTTCATAAATTAACGATAATTCAGAGTCCCGCTGAAATCAAACTCTAAAATATATCACGAGTAAAATGATTAAACACATCTTCAAGAATCATATGCGAATTGTAGGACGAGAGTGTGAAAGGGAGGATATATAAGAAATAAGGTAATTCGCGGAAAGACACCTGTCTGTTAATAGTACTTTTATGCGTCGATAGATGACAATTTTGAGTCACTTGAATGAAGAGTCGGGTCCGACATTGAGTGTGACTTGTGAATTTATCTGAATTAATCTTCTTTAATCGGCCTTACTTTTCGATCTTGTGAGCATTTAAAGTAGTGAGTAAAACTTTTATAATATTCCGTTCCTCATATTTAAAGTTTATAAACGTATTTGTTATTTTAAATAAGATATTAGCAATATAAGTGAGTTACGCATAATGTTACACATACGACATGCAGAAACAGCAATAACTCTGCAGAAATAGGGAAATAAGCGAGTGTGGCATCTGCCCCCTATACTTGGTGGAAAACGCCCCATGGCTCAGAAATAAATAAAAGAAATTAAAGAAACTTAATTTTTTTAAATTTTATAACACTGTATATTATTGTTTTAAATATAACTACAAATGATAATTATGCTGTGAGGATGACACAGGGGATCTCCATAGCATGAGGATGTGGAGGACTGTAGTCGACTACTACTTCAGATTGCTGTTGACCGTTCTGCAGGGAAATTCGTTTTTAGCACACTAATTATGAAAGAATTTAATTTTGCTTTTGTTTTTCTATAGTTATTGTTATTTCACATTTAATTTGGTAATGTTTGTCTTATCTCTCTCTCTCTTTTATTTACTGTGGAATTGTTGCATCTTGCTCCATGACTGGTGGCATCTTTCCCATATATATAGGGAAGATGCTACAGTTAAATGGATTTCCTTAAGGCTACAAGGTACCCTTTTTCAAAAAAAATTTTTGGAGACCGTTACAGTAAAAATAATTGATGTTTTATATTTAGATCATATTATTAAGCTGATTCTGTAAGTAAAAAGTCAGTTTGACCAGCCATTATTTTACAATTTTAAAAAATTAGGAATTTTTTTTGAAGTTTTTCCCCAACTCTTATAAAATACTCAATTTTTAAAATTTTTTAGTCATTTTAAGTTATTTATATTTCTTAGGTTATTGCAAACAAAAGTTAATATGGATTTGAAAATCTATTCCCTTGTTGATTTTTAACAATCATTTTTCTAGAAAAACCTGGAAAAAACACGAACATTTTTAAAATATCAACTTTAGTATTTTTTAGAAAAATAACTAGAGATCTCAGCCCTAAATCGATACTAACTTTTATAGAACATACGTTTGGGAGTATATACAAAAAATCCAAGGCTTTATCTTGAACAGGAAAAAAGCCTTAGGGATTAGAAAACACTTATACCTTCAAAATTGAAAGTCTGAGAAAAACTCATTTAAAGTCTCTGAAGTCATAAAACAGAAACTTATAATGCCCGTAAAGCTCTAATTTTTTAATATGTTATTTTCCAATGTATGTGTTTTGCATTGAAACACTATTTTAATTAAATATGACTGAATATAATATTTTTAATTCAAAATATATATATATATATATATTTGCATAATATTGATAGAATTTGTCAAGACGTCAGTTTATTCAGCTTTATCTTAACCTAATATTTTCACAAAAGTTTTGAAACACAAAGCATTTATGCACAAAATAATAATGATACTAACTTAAACTAAAAATAGTCAGGTTTCCACATAAAATTTAATTTTTTTCAGTTTTAAATTGGGAAAGTTTAGGAAGTTTTAGCTCTTGTCTCGTAGGACTTTAAAATACTACAATATAGTACTACAATATGTTTAGTATAATGTAGTTTAGTATATCAAGGAAATATTCATTGATATATGCAACGAATTCAGAATACTTGTATTCGGAAGTCTAATTGCAGAATCACCAGAGGACAGATTTTTAGGTATATCATTTTCAGTAGTATTCCATCTCTTCAAAATATTGTTTCTCACAGCAACCTGAGAACGCATTAACCATGGCATTTTCTCTACAGGAAAAAAATGATGATGAAGCTTTTAAGTTATACTAACTATTTTTAAAGAAAAATTGGCCATGAAATTAATCTTAATTTATTAACTATGAGAACCTAAAAAACTCAAAACATAATCAAGCAGAAATGATTTATGTAATGAAAATTGGAATACATAACCATTTCAAACTAAAAGCTCAAAATATTTTTAATTAATTCAATTTATGAGTGGAAAACTTGTCTCGTCAGTCTCTTCAGTCACTGCAGCTTCCAGATTAAAGCTGGAATTTCAAGAGAAATGTTAGAACAATTTTAAATCTATTTTTTATTCCGAAATTGTAAAGTATTAAAATGATGAAGCTAGTATCCATTCTACACTATTTAGGCAAATGAAATAAAAAGGATAGAATATCTTGAATGCATAAAGACATCATATAAAAACGATACAAAAGTCATTTGAATTTTTAACATGATTCTGTGTGTGTGTGTAAACGTTTTAGATTATGTGTTACTATAAATTACGCACAGGAAAAGGAAGCAAGCTGTAACACTCCAGTTTGCCTGTAAGAATGTGTTCATCAATTTCAAAGAGCCCGGTTCGAACATGAGATTATAATATAAGAAAGAGTGGGTCTCACTAAAAGCAAAACTAAGTCTACTGATGATGAGCATCGCAATTTTAAGACTCGGTGAAGTGATGAGGACGGCTCCTGAGCTGAAACTCTCACTACGAACAACCACACCACGAAAATTCTAGGACTTTGGGGGTTCGATAGATTTAGCGTGCATTTACGCCTTCTATATGGCGGGTCTTCTATTGGATCAAGTCTCGAACCCGTGACACGCTGGTTGCGAGTTCTTGACTATAACCACTGGGCTACTGATCCACAAATTGCAAGAAATAAAGAAAACATATCTGAAAAAGATGAATTCTTTCTTAAAAATTCGAGTTGCTCAGTAAATACTTCTGCTTTCAATTCAATGATGAAGTGAAAACATAATGCTATGCTGTCCATTCAAAATACTGCATCATGTGAAAGGCACATAGCAAACCCAATTCCGTTAAATTATTTTTGTCTCAATAAGCTGAAGAGTTTGCTCTAGTGTATTGGGAAGTCACTTTAAACAGTATTTACTGGAGACAATACTGATATTAGCTTACTTTAACAATTGAAGCTAATATCTTTATTTTAAAATGTGCAGCTAATATCTTTACTTTTTGATAATTGCAGCTATAATATCTTTACTTCGATAATTGAAAAGCTAATATCTTTCCTTTAATAATTGAAGCTTATTTTGATAATCCGTTGATGTATACTCAGTAGCTAAAGGGGAATATTAGGTACCCCCTTGCAAATTCAGGTTTTGGGCCCCAGCCGAAACAAAGGATTGCTAAATCATAACATAGCATAGGCTTTGGTTCCCCCGCGATGCAAAGGTTGCGGGGTTGTACGTTATGCCGCTGTGTCTACTTTTTTAATTGATGGATGTGATTCAGCTAATATTTTGTTATTATTTTCTTTTATCGTTATTATTTTCTTTTTCAGTGAGGCCAGTAACGGTGGTGCAGCATCCCCTATTTGGTCCTGAACCAGTAGTAACGATGTGCACCCACTGCGGTAAAGAAGTGACAACGGAAATTAGCAGACATACTTCCGCTTGCTCATATATTACGTGTATTCTTTGTATTTTTATTTGGTAAGTTTCCTTTGAAATTTAGCAAGCAAAAGAAAAAAAAAATATTAGTTTAGAATATTTTTAATATAAAATAAAAGTAAAAAAATATATTTTTTTCAATTCTTGTATATAAAGATTATTCTAATTTTGTAGTTTGATTATTAGTATATTTTAGTGATCCTGTCAGAGTTTCATTAAGAGCTACACTAATTATCTAAAACATCAGCTTATATTTGTACGTGAAATAGGTTTCTGAGTAATAATTGTATCTCTGTCATTAAAAATTATTAAAATTTAAAATATTCAATGTTTCAATTTTTTTTTTTTTAAACTTTGTCTTGAACAAGTTTTTTCTAACTTATTGAAATAATTAAAAGAACGTATTATAGAATTTTTTCAGCTTTTTCAGGCAGATAATAAAGGGTTAAAATGAAAAAAAGAAGGAAACTGAAGGCTTTATATATTTCATATACGTATATAGTACTGATTATATACGTGTATTAGAGCTAATTTTCATATCAAATTACTGGGACAAAAACTACTGATCATTAAATATTGAATTTTAAGTAAAATGCTGAAAACATTTTTTTTAAATTAATTTTATAACTTAACAAAATTTTTGGTTCCTAAAAAACTTCCAATTTCTATCAAACTGCATACAGCATCAACTTAATTGAAATTTAAAAACATTTAAAAATTTAGGATTTTGAAAAAAGTATTGCTCTTCACTCCTTTTATCATGTAAATGTAAATAATTACTTAAAAAGATAGCATTAATAAGTTATAAATAAAAAAAAGAATATGGAAAATTATACAGAATTCAGGTTTCTACAACATGAAAAAAAATACAGTCGGACACCAATTTAACGAATTTCACGATTTAACAAAATGTTTCTTTTACCTGATTAAAATGCAGGCAAACCTCTCTATTTAACGAACAATATAAACCCAGAATTATAATGAATTATTTCAACAACAACAACAAAAATAATTGGTTTGGATTAGAAAATGTTGGATTTCTTTTTAAATTATATCCTTTTTGTCCGAAACAGAAAAAGACTTTCTTCTGAGCAGCAAATTTCCACAGGGAGGTATGCAGTCCATTATTAGACTGAAAATGTATAGATGAGTCATAATTGTAACCTATCGCGTGAATTTTGAAAGGGACTCCCCTCCCAGAGACTTCTTAAGACTCTTTTAGGACCTGGACCCCTATGTAAAAAAAGTAGGCTCTACCTAAAATCTCTCAAAAGTAGATAGTATTTTAGCAGCGATGATCACAATCACTCCCTCATGCTCATGACTGAAAAAAATATAGTGCACGACTTGCACTCAAACCAGGCACAAACACACTTCTGACTCGGGACGGATCGAACCCTGGCCTTCCGGTCTGGAGTCCGATGCCTAACCACTAGGCTACCCACGGATCCCTGATTTTCAATTAAATTAGTTGAATGATTGTTTATGGTAATAGCCTAGGCTACGCATGGACAATGGTCATCACTTAGTAATACTACAGTCTTACCACTTTTGCCAGGTGACATGCAGTTTGAAATTCCCCGTTTTTCGGAGAATATGTACGGGAATAATATTTAACCACAAAATGGGAATAATATTTAACTTGGGAATAATATATAACCAGTTCTGGATCATGAACTTATTGACAGAGTCGAGAACGAAACTAGGCCCCCACTGAGAGCGAGACCTTGGTCCGGGTCCAGTTGGCCCACGTCTTAAAATGCCCCTGTTCACTTCCCAACGCAGGGGATATTTTAAGAGATTTTAGCATTTGCTCTTTTCTTAAGAGAAGTGTAGTTTTTATTACAGTTTTGCAGAAAATTTTATTTTTGAAAATTTTCTAAGCATGGTAGATTGTCGGAAACAGACGCGTAGCGATTCTTATGTAGAAATTGATAATGAAACTCCTATCAAATCTGTTGCATGTTCTAATTCTTTATGTTGCTTGGAAACTGTAAAACATACTTCATTCAGCAGGATGTATAGGACGCAATATATTCTTCCTTGCATAAATTCGAAAAAAGAACTCTTTCGAGTCAGGAATCAAAAAGATTGTCAAGCAACTACTAGTCATTATTTTAAAATTTCCATTTAACTGATGGAGAATAAAATAAAAAGTGTGTAATTTTAAGCTATAAATGTTTTTGTTTAGTTGCTTATTATAGAATTTCCGAAAAGTAAGTGCACAAAAAAATGTATTTTTTGAGACCCCGATATCACGAATAACACCAATTTAACGAATAAAATGTTCGGTCCCGATGAATTAATTAAATCGGGTCCGACTCTATATTTGAGTGAATCTATAGAAACACATGTACCTTTTTTATTATTTTGTCGAAATGTATTGAAAGTTAAATTAATTCATCTACTGAATGACAGACAAGTTTAACTTTGGTATTGAATTGTAATGCAGTGAAGCAATGCAACTTAATACATCAATATGCAACATTATGAACAAATTTTATCTCAAGATGTCGGCATCATGTAACTTGATTCAGAATTTTTTTTATTATTATCATACCAAATATTCATCTGTTTAAGAATTAAAGTATTCATTTTTTTTTAAAAAAAGCCACAGATTGCTATGTAACAAATTCAACTTTACGGTACTTTCAAATATCAGTGTAACAATCTTTCACAAGGAATTCATTGTAAATGCAATTACAGGAACACATCTGTCTCAAAGATTAATAAAAAGTAACGTATATATCAATGATACAAGTCTTTGCTTGAATCTGTTTTCATGAGACTTTAGATGTCTTATAAAATTTAAAATATAATACAGGGGAAGTACAAATGATGGATCCGATTTTAAAAAATCATATTTTCGAAACTGCTGCCCATATTACATTAAGTGAAACATGAATGTAAAAAGAAATATATCAATTTTTTTCCACCAATGATCAACAGCACATTCAAGATCACTGTGATGCAAATTCAAACATGGTGACAATGACAGAGAAGAATTTTTGCGTGTTAAAGCATGCACCGATTTTTTCAGTTATTTCGGGGCAACGTGTATTTAGAAATCGCTACGGACGAGAAGCACCAAAAGACGAAAGCAGCGGCTAATCTAGCGTCTCGGAAGAAGCAATGGAGAGGGTGAGGTAGAGCTGGGTTCGAAGTCCAATGAAAGCCTACGAGAGTTGCTACCTGTAAACTTGGAATGCTCTAGAAAACGGTATGAAAAATTTTAAGAACAAAAATGAAATTTCAAGCAAATTTTAAGTTTCGACTGATACAGCAAATAATACAGGACGACAAGTAAGCATTTGTGTAGCATTATGAACCATTGATAGAGTGATGCTACAAAATGTATGGATAATAGTAAATTGGAAAATAGATTGGACATATGTGCCATATTATGAGAGATTTGTCTCTCTCTCTTTCCCGCCTAGAGATGTGATAGGAAGGGAAGGAATTCCAGGCATATTCGAAATCAATCTATTTAATATGATCAAACAATTTACTAACTCAATTCAAGTAATTTTAACAAGAAGCAGAATGTCTCAATATAAGCAATATATATGGATCAACAGCGAATATGAGAGGACAATAATTATCGATTCTCTTATTCTAGGATCAATTCTACTATCCCAAATATATTTGAGCACTAATTAAATCCTAGTGGCCAATCGTGACTTTAATTCTTTCGTCTATCTAATATTTGTAATACGACTACAAATTTGAATGATACCTGATCAGTAGTAATCTCACCTGTCTCCTGGTCTCTCTCTTTTTCTCCTACTAGCTAAAAAACCTTGACTATATATAGTAGACTTAATTTAAATATCACGCGTTTTCTTCTCCAAAGGGTTGGTTGTGAGTAAACGCGAATTGATAGGCCAAAGATTTCCAAGAGGATTAAAAAAAATTACGCGGATAGATCCGTCGCAATATAACTAGAGGTTATATATCGAACATTTGTAAGTGAAAAAGAACTTGGAATATTTCTCTTTACTATATATCACTTATTGTAACATGGCAGTAGTTTCGGTTATATTATTTTTTAAAATAAGGTCAATCCTTTGTACTTACCCTGTAATAACTTTCTTTCATTCTTAGCAACTTGTAAAGCTCTGTAAACTTGTTCATTTCAAGCATTTCAGCACCTCTACATCTGAATGTTTTAAATTTAAGATATATCGTTACTACGGAAACAAATGCCTCGTTTTTATTAAAATATGAGTCATGAAAATAGTTTCATATATATTTCCATCTTGTTTAAAATATTTAATAAAGTATTGCATTTCAGATCCTTTTATACTCTACATATTGTATATGAATAATACATTTAGCTGAGATATCTTTCATTTTTGTGGGTTTCAAAAATGTATCGAGTCGATATGGTTGGCCTACATATATCATACTAGCATGCACAAATTTTAAGCAACAAATACTTTTTTCAACTCACAAATATGAAATTGTTGGAAAAGGGTTTTTTTGTGACCAGTACAGAGGAAAAGCAGTTCAGTAGAAATGTGATACATATGCAGATACCAGCATTATGACATCCACGGGTTTATAGCATGCATATGTATGGGATTAGTGAACTCAGTTCCAAAACAATTTAAAAAAGAAAGAGGAATGACGTATATACAGACATTTCCTACAAAGGCGAGTGAAATTTTACGTTTATAATGAATAAAAGAAACCATCAGGATGCTTTTACACATGGTAGGATGATCGTAAAGCTTGTAGGTAGATGTAGTTTGTGGAATGTTGCACAAGAGTGTTGACAAAAGTTTAGTTTCAAGATCTTGAAAAGCTTTCGAAATGATAGATGCAGCAGTAAAAAAAGGTTGGTGGTGGTCAGCCGAGGAAAACAATGACAAATGATGGTCATTATATCATTCTGCAGGTGAAAGAAGGACGGAATCAGACTTCGAGCAATATTGCTCAACAGCTGCGTACGGCAAACGAGATACAAGTATCATCGTTTTCTATCGACAAAATTTCCAGCGCCAGTTGATGTAGAAGGATTTAGGAAAACGATTTCATAAGAGAAAGAAATCATTGGAGTGGTGCTGGAGTGCTTGTGTGGGGAGGCATTTAGTTAAATGAACGAACGGAGTTCCATATTTTCGAAAGTGGCTCACTTACCAGAGAGTGTTAGTGTGATGACATTATTCTCTTACATGTGCGTATATTACGAGGTTCTATTGATTTAGACTTTTTTTGACGACAGTAGACATACACACAGGTCCTCTGCTATTGAGGAGCTTCTGGGAAAGTGAAGATATATGCATATTGGATTAGACAGTGTGTGCTACTTTTATTTAATTCCCATTGAATATGTATGGGATATTTTGGGAAAAACCTGGAAGAAAAATAGTGTCCTCTGGAGAACACAAGGTAGCTGAAACAGATGCTACTTGAAGAGTGAAAACTCTAAATTCACGAACTGCCGGGAAATTTCTTACTGAATGTGAATAGACAATGTCATACAACCATTGCAGTCAGGAAAGATCATACCCCTTACTAAGAGAGATGAGTTTTTTCCCTCATAGACAGACAATAGTTTTTTTACAAATACCATTTTGTTAATAAAACCTTTTCTGCTTTGTTCTATCAATGTATGCATTTAAAAGTAATCTTTTCCAACTATACTTTCTTCAACCTTTAAGTGCTACATTGCACCTCTGTAGTGTGAATTTCATGTCACCCAGTTGATGTTTTTCGGAAATTATGGAACAATCTTAAGTGTTGTTTAAATTTTGCTCTTTATTATATACTCGTGGTTATCAAAATAATAGAAACACCTTAGATTTATAAAGAACCATTCATTAGTATGGTTTAGAGCCACCTTTGGCATGTAATATAACATGTATTCGCTTAAGAATCAAGTCATGCATGTGCTAAATAGTGTTTAGAGGGATATTGTACCATTCTTCATGGAGATATTGTGAAAGTTCTAGGAGAGATGCTGGTGGATGATATTGATTTCGTATTTAACGCTCAAAAATAGACCATAATGGTGCAATTATATTGAGGTCGGGTAATTGTGCGGGCCAAGGTTGATGTTTGACCTCCATCATCGTTTTCATCAAACCATAATTGGACATGCCTCAAAGCATGGAAAGATGCATTATACATTGATGAAAGATGCAGAATATATACACACATTTGTATTTATAAAATAAACTAGGATCTATTATTATATTTTAATGCTTACGAAGCGCATTTGAAAATATCACTTTTCACTCACAGGTGTTTCGATTATTTTGATAACCACCTGAAAAATATACAAGGAGCCCACCAAAATTCTGTCTTCTCCTTAACTTGAATACCATGTTTTAAGGTATATTTGTCTTAAATATATGGCGTCTACTTACATTAAAGTGGCTTCAGATTGCAGGAACTACCTACACTACAATGGCTATGGGTTACACGGTGAAAGAAGAGTTTTTGCTTCCAGAGGAAGTAACCTTCTTGTGTCAAAAAATGTGAAAGATTCTGAAAGAAAGTTTTGTGTGTTTTCAATTTAGAATTAAAATGTATGTTGTGTAGAAAAATAAGATAGAACAGAATGTAAAGGGCTAGGTAGTCGGCATACAACTTGTTGCTTTTTTGCTTCATGAACAGCGTCACAAAGAGAAAAAAAGAACTGCTTATGAGCAGAGGCTTTTATTTTTGTTGTTCAATTGTTTAATATTTGATACTGCATTACCTGTAATGGATGTCTCGACTCATTTTATTTCATGCTGCAGATTTTACAGCATATCAAATGACGCTCTCGCACTAGTATTTGTAAAATGTTGTATACGATACCTGGCAAATGGAGGTCGGCTGGCTACTTGACAGGTCACCTTTAAATGTTTCGCAGCATTTTGGTTTATCTGTGATGGATATAAAAATTCAGAAAAAAGTTTATAAATATTGTTGCATTGATATTCGTTACTTACGAGATAATTAGAATCATCTAACTATGTTTATTATTTGAAAAATTCTCCACGTTTAAGAGGTTTGACGTAAGCCCCGTGGAAATATTGTTGTTCAGTAAAACAAATATAGCACTCTTCACGTATTTGCGTAATAAAGGAATTTTCCAGCATTCACATATCGAATGCAAATTGAGCTAATTCAGGGAATCTTGATAAACGAGCTTAGCAAGAGGAGCATGGTGTGTACAAATTGCTTTTGAAGAACAGCAAATAAAACATTCTGACTTGGGATTTGAACAATAACTCTTTCGAAAGAAACACCCTGTAATGCTCCTTTAAAAAAGCCACTAAACCAAATAATAATTTTGTTTCTATTCCTTTCTTCTTCTTTTTTTCTTCTTTGCATATCCAGGGTTTAGGAAATCAATAACATACAAACTCGTTTTTTTCATTCTGGTCGTAGAATTATTGTGCGTATCGTGTCTTTCCATACTATAAATCAAAGATGCTCTACAATTTTGTTAATAACCCTTTCCTTTTTTCTTACTGTTTTTGGAACAATAAGGACGCTAATTATGCTTTTTGCCGCTAGATAGTTTTGCATTTGAACTTAACTTATAGTGCATAGTCACTATAATATACCTTGACACTATGTTTCAGCATCAGCCCTCCCGGCTTTCAAGTTAATGGAGAGGATTTTGGGATGTACCCTTTATGTATATACAGGTTGTTCAAAACTAAAATGCCCTACTTCAAAGCAACCTACAGCCGAAACGAAGCAGTAGGAAAACTGGCAATTTGGTGAATGTTTTACGAAAATGAAGAGAATGTGTTAAGAAATGACGCACACTCACAAAATTCAAGATCGACACCAATTGACGTTGACATACTAGCAATCAATACAGTAGAAACTGTTTTTGTACGATAGATGGGGACCACATAAAAATAACCGCACAAAAAAATATTCGAAAATTTCATAAATTCTTACATATAACAAACAAATTCGTCGAAATAGTACAGAATTTTATTTTTTCATGCGGTGGAGAGGGACCACATAAGAAAGACGCACTTAGAAAACACGCCAATACTAAAATACGCCATTTACTAAATTTATGAGAAAGTATTTCCATAACAAAATAAATAATTCAATTATACTCATTAAAGCATTTTAAGAACATTTAGTTTCGCATTGTATACATGGAGAAGTTTTCAAAATGCACATACATAATTCACTGCTACTCATCGTAATCTAAAGCGCTCCCTTCTTGTGATGAATTAGTTCGAAATTGCTTTCGGTACTTAAAGATGCAATTTCAGTTAATTTATTTTTTGGCACCATAAGAGTAAGAGATAAGTTTTTACGTCGAAGGTCGGTTGGTCAGTTGCTTGTAATTGTCTCGATAACCAGATATGCGTCTTCGAAGCTCTTTTTGAAATTTCATATTCCTTTCGGAATTGGTATGTATTTTAAGAAAATGTTTTCCCAATTTGTTGGAAAGCTGTATCCCTGCATATATTTTATCCGCTCTCAAAGTATCTGGTTCTTCTTGCCCGTCTATATAATCTTTCAAATTATTGATAATGCCACTGTTAAAAATCGATATTGATTTTTAGTAGATTTTAAACAAAAAAACTAGGTAGGTTATTTTATAAAATAAATATTGTCCTACCTTTTCTGATGTGTTCCGGGCAGACAGCAGATTGGTGTATCCGAGTAGCTGTGATCAAATTTCAAAAAAATTGAAGATTTCTTAAATTGTTGAATTCAATTTTTCAATTAAAATTATTTGTTAAGAATGTATATACATTTGTTACATTAAAATTAAACACACGTACACAAGACAACAAATTTAAATCGCGGTAAACAGAGATCGTTCCTTTTGGGTGTTTCCCCAAATCAACCGTAAAACAAAAGCATTTTTTGTTTACATCTCACGCAACTAGCATCCTCTGGTGGGAGAAAGCGCGATTCACAGATGTTTGATGTTAGAGTTTTTAACAGCCACAGTCATTTAAAGTTTCATCTTCAATCTAGCGCTGGCTATTAGCGCGTTGAGAGAAAGCTACTGAACGTGCATTGTAGGGAGACTGTTTATAGCAAATGAAGAGAGCGTCTTGAAGAGTATATATGTACATTGCAGTGGCATAACGTATACCCCTACAACCCCGAGACTCTAGGGGGCCCAAGGCGTGGCTGACGCTTTCTATTTATTTACCTAATTTATAAAATATTGAAGGCAAAACCAGACTTTGCAAGGGGGCCCTAACATTCTCTGTTACACCACTGGTACATTGATAGAAAGCATTACAGTGGCGCCAAAACCGTTGAAATTCATATACCGCATACAAAATCGCACAAAAATAAAATTGCATAAAAAGGACCGCACAAAAACGGATTCTACTGTACTAGCAATCGTTGAATGGCAAATCAATATTTTCGTTAAGTTGTATTTGTTATAAAGTCCAGATACATTTATGGAGATCGTGGGTCAGTGTGCTTACAACACGCAATAGTGTTGAATTTACGAGATCGGGCCTTGATAGTCAAACTTGCAACAGTGCAGCTGAATGCTCTTCATATTTAAAGGTGATCTAGTATCGACATCTTTTACTAATCATTTTATGCAGAATCAAGCTTTAAGTACAGATTTGTGAGAGACCATAACAAATAAACTTTACGTAAGAATCTTGTCCGAAAATCAAACATTGTGGCGCTAAGGTAACGTGAGTCCATAGCGGCGTTAACATGGCTTTGGTGACAAAAATAAATTTAAAGACACAGGTGAAAGAAATAATCCTGTTTCATGCAATAAATATGCCCGTCGAGGCATTGAATAAGTATTTAAAGACCAATCAAATAAATCACTGTAATACAGTCCTCATGTTACTGCTGTACCTATGCTTGGAATGCTACTGGTTCGCATAGATACAAGGGTAGTTCCTTGCGTTGCCATACTCCCACCATGCAAATTGTGCTAATCCCATGAAAAGTAAATTCATCAGTACATAGAATCCACAATGGAAATCAGGTTATACGATACTTTCCTGCAAATAACCAACGTGCAAATACGTTACATTAGGTATATGCAGCTGCGCCCAACGCCCATACTTTTTAGATGTGGTAGGGGTTTAACAATGTCTTCAGGCAATATGCATGACTGCGGGCATAACACTTGTCGATTATTCTAATACTTGTTCCATGGTTCCTCTCAATTTTCTTCAGATGAGTTCACATGCTTACACTACGAAAGGTATGCGTGTATTACGTTGCTAACTGACATAACTGTGTGCTCGGAAGATATAACCTAATTTAATCTTCAGTGTAATGAACAAAAATAGTGGAACTTGGCATATATCTATTTGGGAAGAGCTTTATGTATATTCGTCTAGCGCTTTTCTATTTCTGTCCATGACTTCATAAACCTAACGCACAAATTCATTGTTATTAAAGCATTGCATCCGTCTCTTGTAGCTTCTCGCCTGAAATAGTTACTCTTCTTATTCTCCAATGAGCTTGTGAACAACAAACTTTAAAGGTGACAGTTCACATTTTCGAACACAATAATATGCGGACATGTTCATATATGGTAGTAGATATAAAAGGGTATTGTAAATGCCTCTTTAGTCTTAATGATATCCTCTTTAAAGTTAAATAAATAAATATACACAAGCATTTAGATTATGACAATCTGAAATGGATGATCTAAGAAGAAATGATTCTTGATTATGTGTCAACATGTCTTGAAACAACTTGATTTGTCAACATGTTTAAAGGGTCAAAACTTGATTCAAATTTTATAAGATACATAGTTTTGAATAAAAAACACGTGCTTGTATAAAGAATCTTTGAAGCTTGATTTTCCGACCTGACTAGGTATTTGTAGCTGATAAAGATTTTGGCTACTTTTGTGCTGAATAATTTTATTCTTCATTTTATCCCCAACTCCTATATATATGAACATTTTGACGCTGTTAATGAAATTGTACAATTTTCTGCAGACCTTATTGATACAGGAATAAAAACATAAATTGTGTTTAAAGGGTAAGGCTCTCACATACCGGTCATTTTGAATTTGCTAATATAATATAAATTCTATGGAAATTCTTTTTACTTTCAAATCTAAACTACTGTTGGGATTTTAAGTAAATAAAGTGCATCCGAAAAAGGAAAGGTAATTTTGACTTCTCTGGAAAACTATTTTTTCTTCCGATTCATGAAAAATTTATTATTCTTCTTCGATTCATGAAAGTTATTTATTCACCATTTTGATGATTCATTTGTGGATCGATTGGTTTGGAAACATTATCAGAAACAGCAGTTAAAAAGGAAAATTTAAAGAAACCTGCACTGCTTTTCGCTTTCTCGGATGTACTTTATTGCATTCGAAAATATGTTGATAGCCGAGGTTTGAAGGGGTCAGTAGTATTTCTTCGAGAAAAAAAAATTACGTTAATAGATTCAAAATGGGAGCTAGGCGGAAGGTTTGAGGAAGAATAGGCATCATGATATTCAAACAAATACTGTTTTGCATGATGAAAAGGCTTCTGTGTCTAACATCAAGACTTTGAAATTATAGATTATAATTCAGAAAAGCTGGCTATATTAACTCAGAAATAGCTTACAATTTTGATCCGTTGGCGCAAAACAACGTATCAAAATGGTATGATACATTACAATTCGTTTTATTGTAATACCATGTAAATTAAAATGGAAGGCAAAAACGCTATCTTCACATTAAATTATTTTGGCTATTAAAAGTAAACAATGGAAAAGTTTCATAGAAAATAAAGAGAAATCAATATTTTCTCTTATTAGAAGAAAGAGAATGGGCACATTTTTAGTTTCCACACAAAATCAAAAATCCTATGTTTCGAATATCTTTTTGCAATATCACCTGTTATTCTTTTCGCAGTATTCCTTGCTTCTGGTTGCCTCTAGTATGTCCTTGGTTTCAAGATACAATTCACGCATGCCCTAACTGCAAAGAGACGATGGGAATATATTCTCGATTTAATTGACACCACGAATGTCTACGCTGCATAAGAACAAATATGAATATTCAAGTTTATCAAAGGGAATGGTACTTTCGACAAAGGTCATATGTTTCCTACGCTAAAAGCTATAATCATCAGCAGCCATCTTGTATTGAAATAATAGCTTGTATTATTAAAAGATGCTTACTGCAGCTGATTTACAGCATAGAAGAAAAGAACTGGTTTCCTTATTGTATCTTAACACAGTTGATGTATATTATTCATCACATATCTAAAAGCCCAAATGTATAAAATATAACGACCATTCAGTAAATTTTCTGTGTTTTGTACTATTTATCCTTTATATAAGGCTGCCTTCAGTTAATGTTATAGAATAAAATCGAAACTTTGAATGAGTTTTCGTATAAAATGTTTTAAAAATAAAATTGTATTTGACATCTTTAAAGTGATTCAAATGTATTTTGATTCATATATTACCAATTAATGTTTGTAATTTTTCCTGCATTACATAACGCTTTAAACATTCATCTTCTGTATTTAAGCAAATAAGATTTTTTACTTTTCTAATAGAAACCTGACTGTTTATTAATCATTTATATGTTTAAGTGTTAAGTATGCACACTTATATATATAATGGTGTATCTCTAAAAACTATCTGTAAAAAAACGTCAAATAATCTTTTGGTCAAAAATTATTCTCGATTTTATTTTGTATTTTATTCATCAACATTAAGTGAAAGCAGCCTAAAATTTTGATGCGAGATTTGTTAGAATAAATAAATTTATTTTTATTGGGAAAAAATGCAAATAATATAAAAACTTGCAAACGATTTGTAAACATTTGATGAAAGCATTGTTAATGAAGAATTGTGAACGATATTAAAGGTTATATAGCAAAATATTAAAGATCATTTTAAAGCCACAATTTATTGTGTGAAAGGGTATTCGTCTAAGCTTAATTTGCGACATAATTTTAATTACTTCTAAGTTTATTATTGATATTTCTTTTAAAATGTGAATGCATTAAAATAGTTATTTTGATGAATGAACAAATTATCACTACGATGTCGAAAGAAAAATTCGATAGTTCCTTTAAAATATGCTTAAAAGAATTCCTCCGGGAAAAAGATTATAAATTTATTCTAAATTTGCTTAAATTTTTTAAAATAACAAAATCTTAATAATGATCGAATATTATATTTTTCGATTAGTTTGAAAAACTGTTGTGAATTTCTTACTCAAATTCAAATAATTAAAATATATAATAGGATTTTTATTTAATTAACTCACTGATTTTTTTTAAAAATAATTTTTGTAAGGAAATTAAGAGATTTTTGTAGTTTACTTCGAATTCTGTTGATTAACATGTATAAATCATTCAAGCTTTAATCTGCAGATGGCGCTACCTATCCTGCTCTCCATTCAAGAGTTAAATGGATCAGCAAGGCTAAGCTAAATTTGCAATCCTGGAGTGCTTTCGATAAATCAGAAAGACCACGCGCTTTCCAAACAAAACTTTAATGAAGGCACTCATTTTGAATTCTAAATCGAAAGACAGTATATTTATTTACGAAAAACTAACCTTCATGATCTTAAAATTCAGAAATAAAATTTCTGTAAAGTTTTGATTGGCTTGTTAAATTTAAGAAATTCTAAAATTTTGAATTTAAATTTGTTTTAATTAAGGTTATTTTTTATCAGATTTTATAGCTGTTATAGTTTTACGGGAAATTAACTTCTTCCTCTTTTCACTTCCATATCGTTTAAAATAGAAAACACTTCAAATATATAAGAGAAAGCAATTGCATATATAAAAAGGGTTAATGCTTTATAGTTATAAATTCTAAAATTTTTAAAATTACTATGAGAGTGCAATATAGTCAACAGTTCTCACAATAGTAAAGGATATTAAAATCTAAAGTTTTTATATTTATAATCTAAACTTTAGACGTATAAGAAGCATAAAGCAAATTAAAAATTAATTAAACTAAATAATATAAATAATTAAGTACAACATTATATTCTTAACGCACAAATTCCTCACTGGATTTATATGAACAATTCTTCAGAACAATGTACATAAAATAATGGCAAATCAAGGCTTGTCACTAATTTAGTTATACATAGTTCATGTAAATATATACATTTTCAGATGTGTTATTTGTCAAAAATTATGCTTATAGTTATTATTTATATCTGATATTAAAATATTCCTTAAATGAATAATTGCTCAAAGGATTAGTTTGTTTTATTCAGGATAATGCTGGAAATTAGTGTCGTAATAAACACGATTGTCTCTGAAAAATTGCTTGTGATTGTAATTATAGAGTAACTGAAATCAAATCTATTTTATTTGGTACTTTTCCGTTTCGCCGGCAAAAATCTCGCCCAGTTGGCGGTCTTGGTGACAATATTCACACAAAAATATTAATAAAAATAAGTTCTCATTGGTTTTTCACCATTTTTTTATGTATTTTGAAAAATACGTTTCTGTTATAAGAAAGAGACTACGGCTTGTTTTGAAAATACTGTGGGAAAAGGTTACCAGCGGGAATACTCCGTTTAATGTCGGTTGTATCATTTTTGGTGACTTTATCACATGGGCCGGGCAAACGGAAAAGTACCTTTTATTTAATTTGGTTCTGATTTTGTAGTGTTAACAAGTAAAAAGGAAAAATTATGGATCCATTTAAAGAAGAAAATAAAGATTTCAAGAAATTAGGAGTTACAAAATATTTATATGCATTACTTATTTTTTTAGGGGGTAGGTCCTTTTAAGAGTGTATGATATGTATATATTAATAATAAAATTTGGTGCGTGTCTAATACAATTAAGGTTAATTTTCTAATAGACAATAAAGTAAAAAATGTTATTTTATATATTTAGGAATATGTGATTTATAACATTGCTAGTTGTTTTGTTTATTGAATTACAATATTTTTCTTGCAAAAATATGTGAGGAAAATACTGTGTATTAACTAAAGATGCTCAAATATTTAAATCATTCAATATTCTCGAAAATGCATAGAATTTAAACTATTTCTTTATTAAATTTTTTTTCGGCATGTGAAAACCAAATCAGGTATTGAAACACAGAAAAGTGTATGTTTATTTTCTATTATTTTGATATATTGAATGCAGTATTTTAAAACAGGTTTAATTTTTTATTCTCAAACTTTATAGTTATACTTTCCTGAAATATACTCTCAATTATGTACTGTACTCTGTACGTGACTTAATATGCAATTTATTTTGAAATAAGCATTTCCTTTTTGTCCTCTTCATTTATCATTCTTTTTTCCAATTATAATATTTAGTAGAGTTTTTCTATCTTAAAATCTTTTTTTAATTGTGAAACATATTTACTATGATTTGAATTATCAAATGCCATGATGAAATTGTTCAGCTTCGTATGGTTTACTGTAGCATCTTTTCAAATCTGTGAAAATAGTATGCATTTTATCTGAAACGATTTTATGATAGTATGTATGTATAAAATGTCAGTTTTTATACCTTAATGAGTTATAGTTATGTAGTTATAATAATTTTGTTTTCATTCGAATAATTAAAATTTTTTTAAAAAGTTTATTCTTATGTACAATACAATGTTAATATACAATTTAAGTTATTTTCAGAAGTGCACTTTGATATTTGCCTTGTTTTTGTTCACTATTGTATGAAATAGAACAAAAGCAATTTTTATATTGCACAGTAATGTTATGAAAGAAACTTTTTCAGTTTTAAATTATAACTAACGTAAAACTTTCTAAAAATTGTTCTAGATTTTCTGATTTGTCATATTATAAACTTATCTCATTTCGCTTTCAATAATAATTTCCATTTGCATTCTCTTCGATAAGCATATATTACTGCATATTTATATTTTTAGCGCTTTGTGCTTTATTGTTTCAATATTGTCATACATTAATCTCGTTGGAAAAATTCACCATAAATACACATTTAACATTGTAAATATTCTCTCATAAACGAAAACACGGTCTTCCACAAAAATGGCCGTATACTCACCGAAGTTGCCTCACTGTTTGAAAATATATTTCTACAAACCTTCTCTCTTTGAATATTGTTATTTTCACATAAAAACTCGAAATAAATTATGAGCATGAAACATATAGCTACTTAAATTACACTCGTAACTAATAGTATACATACACTGTTCAAGTTCACAACACGTTAACTTTTACGGCACTTAATATGTCTTAGCTATTAAAAACTTTTAAAAAGCATTGAATACTGTTTTTCAAAATAAAAACTATAACTATATATATCTGAATAATAAAAATACCTTTTAACTTACACAGATAGAATAAAAGCATTTTTTATAAACTTAAGCAAATTACAAAATATTGTCTTAGCAACATTAGAAAGATATTTTCTCAATTACTCGTGTATTAATGTTACATTAATTCTCTGATATATCGTAACTTATGTATACTCCTTAACATTCGTTCATGAAATCATAGGTTTCTATTTATCTTGACCTAATTAAAATTGTTATAAGAAATTTTAATTTAATATTTGTTTTTATTTTTTTCTCTGCTTTGATAGGTATATTTGCTAATCTATTTCAGCTTAAATTATGTTTTGAAACAAAAATCGCTAAAAAAGTAAATTTTAATTTATTTGTAATATTTGCACATTAAGTTATAATGAGTAAGAAAGATTAGTTTTAATAATATGCTGAGAAATATTTGTCAATGTATATTAAGATATGTACAAAAATATATGTTGTACTGTTTTCATATATTTTAAATCTTTTCGTTTATTATTCTAAAAAAGGTTTTTGTCACTGCCTATAATTTAGCTGATTTAATATGTATATAAATTTGTATATGAAATCAATGGAATAAAAACTGAAAAACTGTTAAATTGCTGCTCGAAGTTGCTCATGCTGATGGTTATCTTTAATAAAGTTCTCTTTTTCTTCCTATTTTTGAACGTATTTCTGGCTCAATGGTAATTGAATGTGTTGTATTTTTAATGTATAGCCATTTCATTCAAATTTATTGATTTACATTTAATTGAAACTTTCCAATTTTTAAATTTAATTTTTAAAGTTGGCCTGGTTTAATTGTAATCATTTTTAAATAATGAAAAGCATATGTCTTTTGAAGACGAAATTTTAAAATTTTGAAACAAATTTAGTTTTGTTTATTGTAAATTAATAATTACTACTTTTATTATTTTATACCAAAGACAGCTGATTTTTTCGAGAATAAATTGAAGATTTTCTTTGAAGTAAAGTAAAAAAAGCAAAGGGATTTTTGCAATTTCTTTTTTCCAAGGTTTCACAGAACGCTAGTGTCCAGCGTTGATTGAGGGGTAGCCAGCAACACTTCCATACTCGTCTTTCCTCGTAGCCGTTGGGGTACTAGCAGACCGTTCAACATGGCATTTTCACTGTCGATCTGCTCCAAGAAGGAAAGGAGGGCAGTGATTCGCTTTTTGTTTGCTGAAGGTGTGAAACCTGCGGAAATTATTCGTTGCATTCAAGCGCAGTATGATGACTGCTGTTAATCAAGCAGCAAGATCTACGAATGGATAGAACACTTCAAACAGAGTAGAACTCCTTTATTTGACGACGGAAGTTCGAGTTATCCCATCGATGTTAACCACTGAGAGTCGTCATCGTTGAGGGTATAGTCATGGAAGGGATGGCTAGTATCCAGCACAGGTTTTGTACCTTCCAGAAACAAAAAGCGAACCTCTGCTCTCCTTTTGATGCAGAGATCGACAATGGAGCTCGAAGAAGATACTACGAAGAAAGATAGATAAAAAAAAACAGTTATTGAAGACAAAGTCGAAGCGAATATTGAAAAATACAATTAACTTAAATTAAAGAATTATAATTCATATATATATATATATATATATATATATATATAGTATAATAAAATAACAGTGAAACAGTTCTAAAAGTTACTAATCATAAAAATAAGAAATTAGAGTTCTATGAACTTCATACAGATCAAGATACAAACAAAAAGTATTTGACTAACTGAGACCTATTATGATTTTAAAGCAGTCATGAATGTAGGCCAGCAGATGTTATATAGGCAATGCTTTATGGATCCACCTTTCTCGCACAGCAAACATTTTCAAAATAATAGAAAAAAAGAAAATTAGAGCCATGTTTTATTTATATATATACGAATTATAATCTCAAATTTATCTTCAGTTGGATGTCTTACAAATATATTATGTTCAGTTTTGCAATGTTCGCTTCAATTTACCTTTAATATATTTATTTTTTAATTTGAATATCCATGTACGAAACAATTTTTTTCATAATCCCAAAACTTTATCATTGACGTCTTTTAACCAGAAAATGTTGTACGAAATTTCATAGTTTTATATATAACATATGTTCAGTTAGACCTTTGTGTATAGGAACTGCTTGCATCTAAAAAAATCTCTGTGCAGAGATCATTTGAATACATGTGAGTAGAGATCATAAACAAAGCTTCACCGTTATATCGGATCAAAAATTCTACGTATTTACGTTTGTGAGAGAAGTATCAAGCTATTATTAAAGTGAAGGAAATGACAAGCATAGGAAATGGAAGCAAGTGGTCGAAAGCTGTAATCTACATTTATCAGATCCGAACAAATATTTGCATAACAACAAAAACAAGGGGAGAAGCGAAATGGAATATGAATAGAATAAATGTGTTTCTACACGGTAAGTGTAATTCTTTTTTCCCTCTCTTCATGAACAAACTATTACTTCTATGCATCTACACTAAAATGCTAGGAAAAGTCGTGGAATACTTCTTAATATCATGCGGAATCTCTTTCTGCATAACCAAATTCAGCGATTCCAGGGGCCGAGATTCAACAATTCTGTAAATGTCCCCCTAAAGAAGTGTTCAATCATATTTCCTCTACAGTCGTTCATAATTGAAAAAAGTATTGTCGCTGTAGTATTTTATGCTCAATCATGTCTCGTATTAGTTCGATGAGACTCATGTCTTGCAGTTCAAGGAGGCAAATCATTAACGGAAATTATTTAGAATATTCATTAAACCAATCAATAATGATTTTGGAACGGTGACATGGTGCATTATCATCCTTTGTTATTTGGGTACATTAAAATCATGTATGATTGTAAATGGTCCCTAAGTACATAGCGTGGTCATTTCCAGTTAGTGATTGGTTCACTCTGACCAGTGGACCTATTCCATGCTATGTAAAAACAGCCCGTACTATGACATACTTTTATATGAAGCCTTGTCGCCAAATTAGGTTTAAGACATCGTGAGATTTAGGCCTAAGTCGAACCCTACTATCACGGTTTTTCAAGCCAGAACCTTTAAAAATATAACCAAGTAACATGTATTCAGTCATCTAGGGCTCAACCCAGCGTTTCTAAAACTGTGGAGCCCGACCCCTAGAGGGTTATGATAACCCTATTTGAGGGCTTGATCATATCGAAAAGTCGAAAATAAAAGATTATTTAAAAAAGATTATTTATTTCTGAAAGGACGTAAAAATAAATACATTCTGACATAATAAAAAATGTGCGAAATACACATTTACATTGATGTAATACTAATGTATCAATACTATATGATGTACTTAATAATTAATTTATCAATATTAAGTAAAAAACAAGTTTACTGAAAGGAAACAAAACAAAAAATACATTCTGACATAATAAAAAAAAATACACATTTAAACTGATATCGTGGGCCTATATAGTTATCAGAATGCGTAACTCCACAACGGAAACTAATTTGAAACTAAACCTAATTTGATATTCCAGTGCTACTCGCCAAGCGCTGTTTGGCATGATTCCTTAATTGCACCAAACGATACAAATAACGAAACACATGACCACACGATACAAATATCAAGGTAACCATACCGTAATGCTATCACTCATCTTGGTGAACATAAACAACAACATGGCGAGTAGCACTCCTATATCAAATTTCCACTCCAGATGGAGCTATGCATTCTGATAACTAGGCCGACGATATAATATACTTATAAATGTATCAGTACTTCACACAATCTGTTTGATAACTAATCTCTCAATTTTAAGTTAACAACAAATTTAAAAATTACTAGTGACTCCCAAGGGCTTGTCATATAAATAATTATATACAAAATTTAGTATTGTACATAATTTTGTATATGACAATATACAAAATTTAGTATTGTATTAATATTATAAGCAAAATTTAGTATTAATTTGATGATTTGTACGGTTCACAATTAAAATCGATGTAGCTTTACCGTCTAAGTATAAAATTATTGCATTCAATATATTGTTATTGTAGGAAAGAAGGCGCGATAAAAATTATGATTGAAAATTGGGTCGCAAATATTGAAAGATCATAAGCACTTTCTCAAACAATATTTTAATGAACTAAATACAGGCCCTTCACAGATGATATTATATAGTTATTATATGAAACCTAGGTAATCTTCTATTGCTATATCCCACTAGCATCAAATTTCACTGCAATGTTCTCAAACACGTCTCCATACATCCCGCCTTGATTATTGCTGTTATTTGAAGTAGTGTTGTTTTCTAGTACTATTCTGAAGTCGCTGATCTTTGTCATTAGGTTGTCCAAGATGGGGATTAATTACTATAAATTATATATATTCAGCACACTCTTAAAGCTGTGGGTTGGGGATTGTTTAACTTCCTAACGATTTCCAAAATGGATTGACCCATGTGTCTAATTCTAACCTTTTGACAAAAAACATTTCACATGAATCATTTAAGTACGAGAGAAATACAATGCCTATTTAAACATTTCTTTAGCGCTGATACTGACTACTGCATATTTTCATATTGCTTTGTTATTTCATGAACTTTGGCATTTCAGTGTATATGCATGCATATATATATTATATATATATGAAATATACATATATTATAGTAATGTTTTTATATCTTAATTTATTATTAAATTTAGATTTCATAGATATGTTCGAAAAATGCTGAGCAGCATAATATTAAAAATCTGTTTGATTCATTGAATGTAAATATATTTTTCATGATGTATTTGAAATTGAATAATATCCTTACATTGAGCTTCACAGAACTTCAAATTACTCTGAGATTTCATTAAAGTAAATACACTACTTTACAATATGAATTAAGAGAATTTATATAAGAAAATAAAATCTCTTTTAGATTCATCAAAATTTCTATACTTAAAATAATCTTATAAAATAAATTATTTTAAAATATGCAGACAAGATTTTTGTTTGATTTCTGCTCTTATTTTTAATTGAAAGTAATTAATTAATTGTTCATCAAAAATTAAGATAAATTTCAGTTTATTTTCTAAAATGCTATCTTTGCATAAAAACCTGGATCAAGCCTTTTAGAAAAGAGCTTAGAATTTAAAACAAAAATCATTTTCCACTTTCATCGACATCTAATTGCTGAGAAAGTGCAATGTGATTACCTCATGCAGTTCTTTTAATTATTAGAATTGTTCTTTTATCTTTTAGTTATTTCTGATTATTAGAAACATTTTACAAAGTAATTAGTTGTTTCGCCAAAAATGCTTTTTTCACTATTGCATATAAGTAAATGTATACATACATACATATATATATGATTAAAGCTTAAATTTTCAAATCAATAGTTGGTGAAACTACTTCTGGGGGAGATACAGGTTTATATACGCCTCTGTAAAGAGTGACAGAGGTTCCTAACGTCATTCAACGTCATCCTACGACACATTGTGCCAGACATTCATCAGTTTTTGCTCCAAATCTGTAATATTTTGGAGTACCCGAATCTGGTGGTCTACCATGTCCCAGACATGTTCGATTGGTGAAACGTCTGGCGACCTTGCTGGTCATGGAAGAGTATTAACAGAACAAAAAAAAGTCCAGAGATAGGTGAGCAGTATGGGGTTTGACATTATTTTGTTGGGAACGTGCCTCATGATGACGTACCATGAAGGGATATACTACAGGCCGGAGGATGGTATCAACACATCGTTGTGTTGTTAAAGGTGTATGGAGGATGACTAAATTGACCTGCTGTCGTATTAGATAGCATCCCACACTGTCACACCAAGGGTTATGGATGCTTGCCTTTGTAAAACAAAGGCAGATTGAGGTTGCTGGCCTCAGCCTCTCCAGACACGTAAACGATGGTCATCTGCTTCAAGAATAAAGCGGGATTCATTGCTGAACACTATGTGATGCCAGTCTGAGGGATGATCTGCTACGACACCACTCCTTACGATTTTGCCGATGTTGTGGGGTCAAAGGTAAACGTCTTAAAGTCCGCTGTGAGCGTAACCTCACCTCAGCTAAGCGCCATGAAATGGTAGAAGGTACCACGGGGGAGGGGAGGGGGGATGAAAGAGACTGTAGTGCGTTTAATAGTAGACAATGATACCGTTGGAGTAGTTCGGGCATGTCGAACAATCATATTATCTTGCCACGCATTTGTGCATCTTGGCCTTCCAGAGCCTTCATTTCATCTATAAGTTCCTCGCAGCAACCATTGATGCCAGTACCTTTGCACAGCTGTGTCTGTGCGCTGCAGGTGACGACCTATTGCTTGGTCTGACCACTAAGCTTCACGCATTCGTACAATGGGACCCCGTTTGAAGTCATTCAGTTGCCAATAAAGTCTTCGAAAACGTCGTGATGGAATCATTCGTGTTTTGTAGTGGGAATCCCAACGGCGGAAACGAAACAAGTTAAATTTCCTGCCGGTTTTATACTTTGCGAGTTGCTCAGCAGAAATGCGTGCTACGACCGTAGTTTATGTTCAATGACCTTGACAATTTGATCATTTGCATGTTCGATCATGATGTCTGTACCTTCAAAATTTTATCACAATCGAATGACTCGTTCTTGATGTTTTGATTTTTTTTGCAAAAGAGTATATATATATATATATATATATATATATATAAACTATATATACTGCATTAAAGAATTGGGGTTTGAGCCGGAAAACCATCGAACTGCAGATAAATGGAGTGAAGGGGAAAATAAATGTCTGAAGTCAGTTTAGTAAACTGTATGGCGTAGTGAATTTGTAAAAGTCTGTTAATAAAATTTTGTTCCAGTGAACAGAAATCATTTTCTCAATTAGAATGACATAGGTTCATATGCATATATATATAATTTTTCAAAATCCAATTACTAATTATGTACATATATTGTTATTAGCCTATGTCATTCTAATTTTCTATTTATCGGAATGATCATTTTATTACCATTATATATACAGTAAATGACAATAAAATTTACAACACTGTAATTTGAAATTTTTATGTTAAGATATTATAGAGTAAATGTAATAAAAATAATAGCTGTGCGCATATGTTGTTTACTTTTATGTAGAACTGCTTAAATATACAAACTTTTTTTCATCTTGTTTGTGAAAAATATGCAGAGTTATTGTACTTAAGCACAAAAAGGAATTAAAAATTAAGAACCGACATCAAAAGAAAAGACAATACTTCAAATATATATTTTAATTCAAGTATATTTACAGATATAAATGCAGATGCAGAATTATAAGACAATATATGAAGTAGTTCCAAAAGGTGCCTTGAAATAGCTTCAAATATTTGGAAAATTACTTATTGGTATATGGTTGATAAGTAATATACATAAAGAAATATTGGAAATAAGGAAGGTACATATTTATACATATTGGAAATTGGAAAGGTAAGTACGGAAAAATAATTTCCGTATGTGGACATTATTGCTTCTTTTCGCAAGGTATGCAAAATAATTGCAGTCGTACATTTATAAATGTTCAAAATTGCGCAAAATTGCTATTTTATTTTAAATTAGTAAATGTGAATAAACAATTGAAATTAAATAAACTTAATTAAAATGTTTCTAAAATGAATTAAAAGTTTCTTTTTCAGAAGATTCATATTTATAGCATGAATTTGGTAAATTTTTTATTATAATTCTAAATCTATTGGTACCATTTGCATGTTGAAATATTTACATTTTGCACATTTAATTTATTTGTACTTACTGAAGTTAATCAAACTTCACTGTTTTATAAAATTCATGATCAATATCAAAATAAATGAAAAAACAATTTATATAATGCCGTAAGAAAAACATCGATTTTCACTGAGCAGTAGAAGTTCATATTGAGAAAATTTAATAAAAATTTAACATCTCACTAAGCATTATATATTATCATAGTTACTTTCTACAAAATTACTTAACACATTCAATGTTTTCTCTTATTAATTTATAATAAAAAAACTTTTTAAATATAAAATACCATTCGAGATGTATTAACTCGATATTTTTTCTATAACAAACTCAGAATACATTTAATTCTTTTTGCTAGTAAAAACATAAATTATTCGCCAATACAGTTTGTACTGCTCAAAAATATAATCGTTTTTAAGCAGAGTTGATAGAAAAGTTTTTAAGGTAAGCTTAGAAGCTTAAAGATTCGCCAAAAATGGTACAACCGACGCCAAATTGAATATTCCTATCTAACATTTTACCACCACATTTTCAAAACAAGTCACTGTCTTTTCTTATGAGTGACGTCTTTTTCATCATACATCAAAAATAGATGAAAAACCAATGAGAACTAACATTCATGAACATTTTTTTGTGTGTTTTTATTGTTTGTTGTAGCCAATTAAGCCTGTGCTTGGCGAGATTCATGCCGACGAAACGGAAAAGTACAAAAATCTATTGCATTTCTTATGTTGAAAATTTGCTTTAGCTTTTAAGTAATCATACAGCGTCTAAATTGAATTATATTAAATATTGTGCCATAGTTTAAAAATTAACTATATTGATATGCTTGAATTCAGTGTGCTTTATTACTTTTTATTCAATCTTGTGCAATTATGAAATGAATTATTTAGAAATATTACTTTTTCAAAAATTTATTTTCAACTATTGAAACAAAACAAATTTTATGCATTATGTTATTACTATTATGTATACATTGTTTACCAGAGGTTTGATATAAAATATAAAGCTTTTTTTAATGGATATTTAAATTATGCATTAAATTTTACAATAATCTATCTAATGTTTTTGTGAAACATTTGTGTTACTTCATTTAAATACATACGTTTACCTTAAAAACCTTTCATTAGCGTATGGACAAGGAAGTTTCCATATACAAATATTTAGTTTATCATCATCAATGAAAAATACGAATTAATATATGAAATTAAACAAGTAACTATACATATATTTATACACACCAAAATTCATTACATAAGTTCACAATTCAATGCACCAAAAAATGTATAAATGTAATAAATATAAGACGTGTCCTTTTCATCAAAAATACATAGAAAAACGAATCATCATAAAACTTAATATTTTTTTCAAATTACGTACTCATACATTCAAATACAAACATAAACATCATCTCAAAAAGTGGATTAAAATCGTAAAATATCATCATATCACATAATGTTTTTTACTCATATTTTAATACAAAATTATGTTGTATAAACTTCCGTCATAGAAAAGAATATTCTTGCTATTTTTCTTATGAATCTCAAACTAGGTTTTTGTATGAATAAGATTTTCCATTTTGCTTTAAAAAATCCACTATAATATGCAGGAAGAGTTCTCAAGCATAAAAGGATAAATAAAATAGAGATATACAACGCTGTAATAAGTGGACTGGTCATGATTTGAGGAAACTTTGAATTGACATTGCTTTCAGGCGGACACAATTGCGTTTATAATTGCAATTATATGTACATAGCAGAGCTGAAAAGGGAAGGCTGGAATTATAGATTTGCTTCTTTATTTGAAGTATCTGTGGATTCCAATTATTGCACCACAGTTTGGACAAGTATGCAGAGTATCTTTGCAGGTCGGTACTATCAGTGGTAACCAGGCACATGGAGTGCTATTTTGAATAAAAGATTATATCAAATTATATATATTAAAAATAACATCATAAATATGTGGAAAATTCATAGAAATGGTGAAAGTTGAGTACTTAATCAAAATTCAGATACAAATTGTTCAATTTTTCTTACAATTCCAACGAATTTTCATAGTCTCTGGTATAAATAAAATTTAATTAAAATATACCAGTTTTACTTTTATTTTAATAATACTAAAAACGTCCAGTAATAATTTTTTCAATTAGATCTTGTTAATTTTAACGTAAAATAAAAATCTTATATTTAAGTGTCCACTTAAATTACAAATTTTTCTGATTATTGTTTGTATTCATATTGATGAATGATGTTTTTTTTTATTTATGGGAAATAAAAAATTAGAGAATAGTCAAAAAAATTAGTCGAATAAAATAATTTTTGTAATTAGTTTGTAGGTACTTCTTGTTAATATTAAAGATTAGCAAAAAATTATATTTAAATAGCACTTTAAAATAAAACACGAACTTTTAAATTTTTTTTCCTGATAATTGTTTACATTCATAATGATTAATGATGTCTTTTTCATTTTCAGGAAATGAATTAAAAATCTTATAATGCATAAAATTTTAAGAAATTCTTTTTGATTATTGGAATATAGAAACCCCTTTTAAAGGTAGAGCTTTCAATAATTTTTGAAATTTAATTTTATTATATTGCATGAAATTTCGATTTTTAAATTATAAAACTTTGCAGATCTCGTATTTATGAATACATGTTTATTGATTTAAAATGTATTTTAAGTGTATTTTAATTAATTGTTTTTAGAATAATTATCATTATTTCATTACTCTTCAGTTGTATCGTTAAAAAGTGTTTAACTTCTACATATTTTTTTTTTAAATTTTCAAAATGGGTTTTTTTATTTGGGGCTCTTCAAATTCAGATAAAGGTATAATCATGAAATTCATTTATTCTTGCAAATTTGAATTCCAATAGGTAACCATGCAGCTTTCCTAAAAGCGAGCAAAATATATTCTAATGAAACATTTTAAAACAGCAAATACTTTGAAAAATATATTAAAAGAGAAAAAAAATTGCCCATTACATAATGCTTCTTAATTTTACTAAACTTGAAGAAGTAAAGGAAATGGTTTCAAATATTTGCATGTGAATGCAGTTTACCAATTAAATTGCTTGTAGAACTTTGATGAATATCTCTATGTTGTGTATTATACATTTGTCCTAAATTTTAAACATATGTATGTAAACCTAGGTACGATAAAGTTATCTTTACATTATACTCGTTCTAACAATAAGTGTGTAAGCAACTTTTCTGTAAATTCTTTTGTTTATTTTCAAAATATTTATTCATTAAAAATTATTCAATAAATTAAAGCGTACTCCTGTTTTCAAACGACATTCATTGAGGGTCAATTTGATTAATAGAAAATTACTTTTTACAATTTTGCGGTAAATAAAGTGGCAAGTTGTGAAAAAAATGGTCTCAGATTTTAAGAACAAACCATTTCATAATCTAATTATCTTTAACGTAGGATTAAATTGAAGAAGGGTAAACAGGATAAAAAGAACACAAAATACTTTTTCTTTTCGACTCAATTACATGACATTTTGTTGTATTTATTTCAATAGTCTAAAAATTTATTTAATTAAAACTATCCGGCAGATCTCAAAAGCACTGTAAATATGTTTTCACTGGTGAAGAAATTCCATATGCTAGAATAACGTTATTACATAGCAGTATTTAAAATACAGTCTAGAAAAAAATTAAGTTTTCCTTAGAATTACTCAATAATTTAATTCAATGTTTTTGTTGAATTACTTTAGGGAAAAGAAAACATTCCTTTGAATTTTACTGAGGTAAATCTCCACAGATCATTTAAATTATGTAGATCTAAAAAAGAAAACATAATTTTTTTTATTTCATTTATCAGTATAAACAATGTTCATCCAAACACTGGACCTAAAACCAAAACAAAATAATTTATTACAATGTAACAAAAATACAATGAATATTCTTTTAAATAACTTACATTAGTTTTTTTTTCTATTTATTGTAATTTAGTGTTTAATGAAACATGTGCAATGGTGTTTTGTAGAAAAACTTTTCTTTTAATTTAAGGTAAATGAAAGAAACCTATCTAATAATAAGCTATTTTTATTCAGAATACGAACACTAAAACGATTATTTGTTCCTTTATAACAAAATCTACTACTTTTTCGGCACTCATATGCTACATGCCTACAAATTAATCAAATTTAGTGTGACAGTGATAAGCAAAAAAAAAAAAAGTTAAATTTAATATTTTTCTATTTTTAAATGCTTTTACTGTTTTTATTTCCAAAATGACTTCTCCTATAAGTATTAAAAGCTTCCAAGGTACATTTTCAATATTTATTTATTTATATATCCTGTTCAAATTTCCAATCGTCAATAAAATACTTTCTATTCCTCCATTTAAGTTAAAATACATTTTTTTAAACTTGTAGTGGATGACACTTGATGTTAACACAATTTTTTCAAATATTAATTCATTAATTAAATTAAAAAATGAATAAATAGTAAAAGACAAAAATAAGAGTCCAACAGAATATATAGAAAGGAAAGTTGTTCGTTGTGTCTTTGTAGCGCAATGGATAGCGCATTGTACTTCTAAGGATTTGCGTCCCACTTGGGATGGCCTAATTTCTGAGAATGTGATTTTATTTTTACTATACTATTTTATCAGAATAATTAAATTTAATTAATGAATAAAAAGAAACAAACAAAAAATAGTCCAACACAATATATAGAACGGAAAATATAAAATTTGCAAGGAAAGTCGCTTTTTATTTAGCCACTTAATATTGTTATTTTTTGTCATATGTATATTTATATTAATCGTAACTATTTAATATAAAGTAACTAAAATAAAAATTTTCTTTGTTGACATAAGTAGGAATTGACTTAATTTTTTTATATTAATTGTTTAAATGTACATTAACTCGAATAAAATATAGTTTTTAATTCTAAAACTAACATGTATATAATTGAAGATTCTTATATTATAGGGGGAAAGTATAACGGCATAACTTACCAGAGGAAGAGAGAGACAAGGACTGTAAAGAAAGAACACACTCCATTATGTCTTGAGATTTCTGTCACGATGAACTGTCCACAGTTTTTGCAAACCAAAGCTGCAGGGTCTCGGCCGAAGCTTACTCGCTCTACATAGGAAGTGTGCAATAGAAAATTCACTCCTTTATCAATGTTTTTTTCTGCGGAAGATTTCAAATCCAATCGCAAAATAAGGCATCAAAGCAAAACGACGAAAAAGAAGCAATAAGATGCAATTAAAATAAATTTAAGCTTTAACTTATAATAATGCTATTTTTTTAAAATAAAATTATGTAAATAGAAGTTGTATATTGCTCGTATTTGCATAATTAGCATTGCAGTATCGCTGATGCATTTGCATTGCATAAAGTTTTGTTATCTCCGTATATTATAATTGTATTCTTTCAGAGAAAAATAACTTCTATTGTTATTTTAAAAATTTTAAATTTTGATGTATTCATCTAATTATAATAATTCTTTTTTTTAAATACCTTCGAGAATGTGCTGCTTTATTTTGAGTTTTTAGATTTATATTAGCATTTTTTAAATGGATTTCATTAAAAATTTAAACGCACATGAGTCATTTAGGAATAATCCTACTGCATGTTTTTCATGAACTAAGTGCTCAAAAAATAGCAATCCATATTTTTTAACTCCTATATTAAATTTGTTTCCCCATGTTTTATTTTCTTTCTCCATGTTTTCTATCTTTTTATTCTCAAAGGAACTCTTACATTAATATTTTTTTTTAATTATCCCATAAAATTTCCCATGTCACATGAAGAATATCACCCATAATAACTTTTTGCGGTATGCATCACTGTAAAAGAATAAAACACTTTTCAAATTATTGCAACAAAATTATTCCAGTTATTCAAATGCTATCAATTCTTAAGCATTTCCTCGTTAATTCAGTCTTATTCAATGCCACTTAACTAATGCATGCTTAAAGAGCTATTTAAAAAAGAAACATTTGCAATATTAGAATATCATGTGTTATTCGAATCACAATTTATATTTTAAAATCAGAGTATTAGAAATGTGATTATAGACTGTATTGTCACATTTTTAATAGTTAGTTATAAAAAATATAATTTTTTCTTTTTGAACAAAACCTGAAATTTCCATGTTAAAATCTAATTTTTATAATTTCTGGTAAACTTTTAATCATGACTGCGTTCGACATAATTGTAATTAAAGTATTTTTAGGAAGTGAAGTTACAAGATGTGCAAATAAACAAACTTAATTAGATCTTTTATTATTTGTAAGTTTTATAAATTTATTTGTATTTTTTTATTTTATTTATTTATTTTTCTTTTGAAATTCACATGTTTTTATGGCTTACATAATTTATAAAATGAAATATTTAATGTTTTAATGCATCTCAATTAAAAGTATTTTTTCGTTGTAGATTTAAAAACCATACAAATAAACGGAAAATAATTGAAAAAGAACTTAATTTTTTCCATGAGAAAATATTAAAATAAATGTTTGATTTGTAAAGAAATAGTTTAAATTCTCTGAAATCATGAAAAATAATTTAAAGAAAATAAAAATGAAATATGGTAACTTTTCTTCTATTTTAATGATATTTTAAATATGAATTAATATGAATTATATGATTTAATATGAACTCACAAAGTTCATAAATTTATATTGGAAATCACAAAGTACTTTTAAAATACAAACTGATAAGTTGCTTCTATATTCCATAAAATTTCTTTAAAATTACGCAACACAAACTTAGCTGTACTTTTAAAATCGTGTGACGTGTAAGATTAGCTTTTAAGAAAATTAATATCTCTAAGCAAAAATCAATCACATATTTAATGCATTTTGCAAACGCATTCGTGCATATTCTAAATGCATGTTTAAGTTCTCAAAATAATGGGGAACAACAGTTCAAACTTAATTTTTGCATCTAAATATGTTAATTTAGAAAAATAGTTCATGGTCACAAACTCAGCTGTACAATTTCCCAATGTTTTTATAAGACACGTCTATCGATTTTTTCATCATGCAGGTTATGTGTTCCTGTATCGAACAATAATTTCAACCTTTACCGTATATTGAATTTTAAAGAACAGCGAAACATTTTCGAAATCAAACAAAACAACGGAATATCGTGTGAAGACAGCTATTGACTGCACGTTATTCCCTAGTTAAAGGTATACCTTATTGACAGAACTGCGTCATGCGTTGGCAGGCATGCGCTAAAATGCCCCGAACAACAGAAACATTTTTTTTCAAATAATAAGGTTAAAAATATCGAAAGTTCTTACTTTGTAAAGCCACCTCCATTTGGTTACCCGTCTGTCGCAAAGATATATCTTGATAACAGCGTGGAACGACCATGGTTGAAGCGCTCGCCTGCGTTTCCTTTTTTTCCTGAAAAAGAAAATGGGAGCCTCCCTGTTGCCATGGTTACCAAGACCGTGTGGCGGCATTTCACAAACGCCGTCTCATATTTTGTTGTTTACGTTCACTCTCTTTCAGTTTACAATGCATTGGAGGGTATTTAGAGATATTAGAATAGTTCACCGTGAAGTAAGGGGTGAGGAAACAATCAATCAAATATTTCCTGGAAATAAGGGGCAGTTCAAAAAGTGAACAATGACTGATGTCTTTCGAGAAAATGTGTCGAATAAGGGAAAACAGCGTGCTATAAATTTAATAATGTCAATTGAAAGCGTGTAAAACTTTAATATGCGACGTGTTTCGGTGCTAAAAAGGTGTATTTCTTTTAAATTGTTTTTAAATTTAAGGAAATAATAAAAAAGTTATTTGTGTTGTTAAAAATATTCATTAGTGATTAAGAAATTTGTAAAATCAAAACTAAGAATTTTAGAAAATTTTTCCTACACAAATATCAAATTATTTAATATAAGTATAACTAATTAATTTAGTTTTCTTGATTTATTTTCTGGTTAAATATTTGCTTATAAATTTTAAGCACATTTCCTAAAACAAAAAAAAACAAAAAAAAAATTTTACACTTGTTTAAAAAATAAATGAGTTTCCCTTTTGAAGTGATATTTCCAAAAATCTAAATTATGTTTGAAATTTAAAAATAAAAGATACGGTGCGTATATTTAAGAAATAATTACTTAGTGAATGCATATATAGAAAATTATATAATTTTAATTAAAAACAATTTACGTTGGTGTTAAACATAGTAAGTGTATTTGTGAAATAAATTTGTCCTTAATATATATATTTATTTCTTTATTGAAATAATTCTTTAAAAAAATTTAATGTGCTTTAATGAATGTAAAAATATAGTGACTTTCATAATTTCTGACAATATATATTATCGTGCTTTTTATAAGAATATTTTAAGAAAATATGCAAATGATTTTTTTATTAAAACTTTTGTTATAAAGGGAGAAAAAACAAAATAAAAGTTATGATTCTGATATGCTGCAAAGCTTATAAGAAACTACCAGCAGCATCTTTTTAGCAGTATGCATATAAATACATATAAACGTAGCTATAATTTTTTAGTTTGCATAATTAGAAAGAGCGTAAATTTGCTTGATTATATTTTAAGAATTCAGCGGTGTTTTTCTCTGACATCGAACAGCAGTATATTCAATAATTTCTATTCCTCCAAGTAAATTTACTTACAATGCCGATATATTGTTTATTTTTTTGTATAAGAATATTCATTTTAATTTCCATTTTGTATGTACTACCAACAGCAATTACAGTAATTTTATGAGACACTACTTTAAAAACCTCTCACGTTTCTATTATTTCTTTGCTTCAATATCTGTGTTATAAATATCAGTTAAATATAAAAAGGTTTGAAGAAAATTTCATTTATTACTCCTATCCAAACATTTTTATCAACAATATTTTATCTTTCGATGTCCTTTTTTAGCCAGAAAGTAATTAAATTGTATTCAATACAGATGCATTAATTTGATTTCAAACAAAGATTAAATACATATCATTTCAAATAATCTCGATACAATATATTATAAACAAGGAACATAATTTGCTAATAAGAATATTCAAAGGAAACTACTTTATTTTCCTTAAGTTCTCAAGTTTTCTGAAACGTTTTACAGAATTTATTCGGTGAAATTTCGTTATCATTTTCCTCTCTTTTTATCATTAACACTAAAAAGACCAAAACTTAGTACATACCAGTATTGCCCAAGAGCAGTCAAAATGACTGCATTGAGAAAAAATGATTAATGTGTAAAAAATTTGTTTAAAATTAACTCTTTTAATATTTTTTATATTATTTACAGTCCTATAACAAGTTATTTGTAACTATTAACAATAAAAAATTTTTTACTTCACTTGGAAAAAAAATATATTCTAAGAAATTCTAAGAAATTGTTCATTATATATGTAATTGTTTTTCTAATTGAAATTAAAAATCAGTCAAAATGACTTCCTTGGGCAATCTAGTGTTAAGTTAATTTATAACATTTATTTGTATCTGCCATATAATTACATTGCTGGTCATTAAAATTACAAAGCCAAGTAGGAAAACAAGTAAAAAAATCTTACGTATTGTACGTATAGCATAGTACGAAAAAGTATGATTATACTTGTAGGTAATTCGGGGTTTGTGGGTTCCAAAAAAAAAAAAAAAAAAAAAATTAGTGCATATATCTATCATCTCTGGCCACTAAAACGGCTGTGATCCATCGGATCGGACTGAATTATGCTTGGATGAAAGATACGAATAATACTATCCATAAACTTCAGGTCTATGCCATTCTTTATCAATCGTAGTTGTTGGAGAGCGGTAGTGGGCTAGTCTCTCAGTAATCCTAAGCCAGAGATTTGTAATAGACAAGAAGTGTGGAGAATGTGATGGAAGTGACAGTCGAAAACCTTCTTTGCCAAGTAGAGCGGGACACAAAATGCAACCTGCAGTATTGCTTTGTTTTGTTACGTCAGCGAGACCTCGCAGATGAAACACAACCACTCGCCTTAAGATCGGAGAATCTAAGGCTGGCGTTTCAGATTACCGACGATGCAAACAAGAGATGTTCATGTCGTATACATCAATGACTGTCCATACTATCACTCTAAGCGCAAGAACTTTAAGATGGTATCACATGCAAATATGACATGTGTGTTTTCCTTGGAGACTCCAGATATGGATACATCCGTCTGGGTGTTGCACTTAGAACCAAGACTCGTCTGAAAAGACGGCATGCAGCTATTTCAGCATCAAGTTTTGTTGTTGGGTGCACTACAGGATCCACGTGTCTCTATAATGAAGAAACCAGAGAAACCGCAATGTCACCGTGCAGACAGTCCATGCTGCTCCAGACGTCATTGCACTGTCCGTGTAGATATTTGTATAATAAACAAACGCACTTTCTGATTCAAGGTCGAGATAAGGTTGTACGGTCCTACAAGATTAACGTGACATGTCTGTGCCCTCAGAACTTGGTGGCAGGAGGAAGTTAAGATTCTGCATGACGCTCAATATGACTCTCTTGAACCCACTGATATCTCATTCGCATGACATTCGTTGAATATGAGTCGCAATATCACAGAATAATAAAGCGCACTCTCGATTGGCTGCAATCCTTCTGCTATTGAATTTCTTCACCAGCTGATAGCCGTTTATTCTTCTTATTCGGGGCATAATACAACATTTTCAAAAACAACTAACATTCAAAGGAGGTATTTGAATGAGAAATCCCTGTGTAATTTTATATTGCTGTTTTTCTTTTCTGTGTCGTTTGATTGTTTCCATTCATGCTAATTCAATGTTTTTATCATCCTCCTACATGGTGTTACAATTTTACTGTCCAGAAATATTTTCATTTAATTTTTAATCTTGCCTTCGTTACATATTTAAATGATCACTGGTGGGTTTAATTACGCGTCGTTTCACGCGTATAGTATCAATCTACATAAGTTTATGATAAAAAAATTAGTTTTCTCTGAATTTTCTGGTATTGAAGAGTTGCCCGGTACATGGCAGATTGCGTTTTCCTATAACGAATTTCCTAACTGAATTTTGATTTGATCACAAACTATAAGACTTGTGTCCACTCTCTATTAAAGAGAAAATTTCTGCTACAGAAATAACTGACAGAGGAGTTAGATCTTGGAATGTATGTTGACTTTTTTCACTGAAGTTAAAAATCATTTCTAAGAAAGATTTAGATCCATACTAAAAGAATATTAGATTATTTAAGTTAGCCTTGGCTACACATACTTCGCGTAAAAATTATTTTATTTGTTTCATTTTGATAATACTTTAAGTAGCCTCGTCAGCATATTGCGGACATTTGGAGATGTAAATAAATTATCTCAGGTATCGTCCACATCCACTTCGCTGTGGTTCAAAATTACGAGGCTCGTCCACAAAGTTCGCGAATGTTCAATATTACAAGTCATTATGAAAAATGGTTCTTTTTCTCTAAAAGATGTGTTTCTGATGTTCCTTTGATACGCAGGAGTGCTTTGCTTATAATTAATTTTTTAACGTTTGTTCGAAATTAAGAAAAATGAAATAAAAATACTTTAATAAAGAGTTTTAAAGAGGTAACGATTGGTCTCTCTCTTTCAAACGAAGGGGTAAAGCAGTTTGTTAAAAAAAATTTTCATATGGGCACAAATCCTGAAATTAATGGCCTAAAAATGAAGAGGCGTCTTTTTATTGCCTTTCGATGAGAATAAATATTGTTAGAAATTGGCCACAGCCCATATGATTACGAATATTATTCTCAAGTTCCTGTCATTTTCTGTTTTATGGTTTTAATATCATCTTTTTCATGAATGGCATATAGAAGTAACTTATTTTCAGGAAAGAGAAAATAATTTTAAAAAACATTTTTGTCTTCTTGGAATATTTTCCGATAAACATAAAACGTTTATAAAGGGAAATTCTATTTCCAAATACTATTATTATTTTTTTCGGGGGAGGGGGGGGGGATAGAATTTCGTGCACGAATAAGAATAGTCATTCAGTGTTAAATTTTACATTAATTATTGAAATAAATGTAAAGTAATGTTTTCTTTAAAACCATTTTTGTGAATATGATTCAATTCCTCAAAAACTCCGTTTAGATTGTAATACGAAAATTTTCTCTCTCTCGAAGATTTTATACACTTCAGTAATAACAGCGATTGTTTAATACGTTGAAATTAAGTTTAATGCATATTATATTTAGTAAACCTTTCACAAAAATAATTAAATATACATTTTAAACTTTGCCAGTTATGATTTAAGTTTTGAATTTATTTTAAAATGAAATATTATTTATAGGAGAAATTTATATCCTCTTCCAATATAATATTTATTTAGAAAGATGATTTTGGATAATAGTTAAATTGCAAAAATTTATTTAAAAAATTTATTATAAACTATTAATGAATTAAAACAATTTTGAGCTTTCTTAAATAACTTTCACACAGCAATATACGAAAAACTGCATACTTATTAAATGTTTTATACAATTTAGGACGTAGGATTCTAAAATGATACATATATAATGATATATGTATTATATATAATGATATATAATACATATATAAAATGATACATAACCTGTATATGAGTATTTAAGATATTTTCTTGTTGTGAAAATGTTTTCTGAAGTTTGGTTCTGATGTTTGATTTACGGAAATGTAGTTCGAAGCTATAATATAATTTTTACATTTATTACTAAATACAGTCATAAAAAATTATCTTGGGTTCATATTTGAAATAACGCTGAAACATGCAGAATCATTGAATATACGTGCATGCTGCTGTTCTTTGGGATTTATATTGGACAGAAATATGTTATATCCTACGTGGTATCAATGAAAACTAAAAAACAGGAAAAAGAAATACATCACTTCAAGAACCATCCTGTTTGACATTACGGTGTATATATATGTTATTGATCTCCCAAAATGGATAACTTTGTTGCTATGAAACAAATAATGTTAATGTATGGTTTCTATCATATTATGTTAATAGAATTAATGTAGTTTACAAAAATTAAATCTAAACCAATTGATTTCTTAAAAATCTTATTTTTGAAGTACATTAAGTAACACACACATTGAAACGGTGCTTAAAGACCAAAAATGTATAAAAGTATAACAAGTTCCAATCATTCAAATAGTCAACAATTTTTTTATTAAACTTTTTAGAAAACAACAGAAAATATTTTTTTTCTTTGAGTAAAGCATTAACTAAGCAACATCTCTTATTCGAGCCAATTCTTCAGAGCATTGCGTAGGAACGTGAAAAGTGCCGATTGCTTCGCTTCAGCGGAAATCTTGGATCCAACTGCGGGTAAAAGAGCCGTGCATTTGTCTTCAGAACCATCCATACCATTGCAAAGAACATCGGGCAATTGAGATGCCACCAAATGGATCATATCAAGGACGGGTTGGACAGCTTCGTTTCCACAGGTGTCAATACCGGTCTTCAAGAACCAAGAATGAACTTTCCTGTAGCCACTGGAAAAGAAATGGAGGGAAAAAAGTTACAATATGGATAAATAAACTAATTGTATTGATAAGTAATTGTATTGTATTATTTTTTCTCTTTAGAGTTTGATGTTACACGAAGAAACCTTAAAAATAGCTTAAGGTATTCGACTACGTTCGGAACAGTGATTTTGTAAAAGCGTATAAATGGATAATATTTATGATATTTAGTGTCACTTAGATTAGAAAATGCATATAAAATTGTTTTAAGAACAGTATTACAATAAAAAATTATTTAAGTACAATATTTTGGCAAAAAATAAACATAGAAAAACTTTTGGAAATATATAACTTAGAAGTGGGTTTATCCATGTTTTCCGACAACAGAAGGGAGAAATTTTAAGAAAAAAAACGCCGATAATTATTTCAAATGGTTGTAACTCTGAAAATAATGGGAATTTTTCAAAAATCATAGTTGAGCCTCTATAAAGAGGTTTGAACTATATACAGGCACAATATTATTATAATAGAAGGATTTTTCCCAAAGGAGAACATTTTGAAAAAAAGGTTATTCTAAGTTAATTTTTAGCCGAAATATTGTATTTAAATAATTTTTTTATCAAAATGCCCTTAAAATAATTTTATACATGTATTCTAATCTAAGTGACACTAAATATCATGAAAATTATCCATTTATGCGTCTTTTAAAAATCACAGTTCTGAATGTAGTCGGATACCTTGTTAGGGGACTTTTGGAAAAGTTCATCAAAAACTACTACTTTACTAACATGCATTGCGCCTTTTAATAGAAGTTTAAAAATGTTAAGTGTTTAGGAAACACTGTAGAAAGAATTGATTATCAAAAAGAAATTCCTAATTCAAAAACTTTCAGTCATCAGGGGATCGCAAATAACTACGTGGTAACGAATTTTAATGGTTTTCGAGGGTAAGAAAATTCGAGCAAGAATTTTAAATGCTTACGGGCAAAATGTAGCAGATGATTTAACATATATATTTTCAGATGCTATTAATTCAGAAATATTAAGGATAATTTTGTTTATAATGACAGATGACATTTACCGTAAAGTCCGGAGCATAACGTGCACCCCTTTTTTACAACGAAACAAGGAATGTTCTTTTGCAATGCTCTTATGCTTTGAAGTCTTTTATTCGAGATATTATCCCAAGTTTTTAAAAACCAATATATTTCTCGAACTACAACTCTTTATATATTCATAAAATATGTCTCTCATTACTTTTAAATAAACAGCATTTTGATATATATATAGAAGTCTAATTTTTTTAGGCTCGTCTATTTTGTTAATTTTAAAGCTATCATTTTTACATCCGACGTATAACGCACACCCGTAAACTTCGATCATATTTTTCATGTCATATTTTTCATGTTACATTTTACGGTAATTGGAAGTTAAAAAAATATTAAGTTGTTGCAATATTGTAATGACACATATATTTATTTTATTTTCCTTTTATTCAACATAGTATTCAATAAGTTATCAATTTTTTGAATTATATTATTCCATTTGATCTCTATTAGACAATATTTTCCCATGTTTTACATTGAAAAATCTAATCTTAATAAACACGAATCTTTTAGTATCACCGGTAAGGTTCAAAGTAATCCAGGACAAAAATTTCAAAGTTTAACATTTTAAATTATTGAAAACCGTAGGGTTATAAAGGTAAAGGGATTATGTTATTATTTTCCTGCAAGATAAGGAAATTATTGGTTACGTCCAACCTTTTGAGAAAATACAAACTTTTCTAAATATTCTTATTATTATCGAGATCAAGAGATTTCCAAGTTTATTTTCTTGACTATTAGACTTGACCATATTTATTAGAAACAGCACTGATTTTTTGTGAGTATAAAACACCAATATAACCAATTAACACCCTTACTTCAAGTTTCTAGTCATTAATTTCTTATCTCAATAAATTGTTTCAATTAAAAACATTTAAGCTAATACTTGGGCACTAAACGTTAGCGGACAATATATTTAACACGTTTAATATTAACATGTATGAAATGATTCGTTATTCATTCAAAAGTTCTTTAACATACAGTTAAAAGTTATATACTCAGACATCTATGCTTTAAAATTTTTTTTAATAGTGGACTTAATCTATATATGCTTAGAAAAATAGAAATGGGGGAATTAAGAAGTAAATTATTTGGTTATTAATTACTGCAATACTGAACACATTTATGTACATTTTTTTCCATTTCTATCTTAAATTTTATAAAGTTATTGGAAATTGATTCTTACCAGCAACTGTACATGATCAAGTTTTTGTCATCTTGATTTTTCATATTTTCTACAATAGCTAAGATGTATTCAATCTGTTCTTTGACGCCATCGGATTGAGAAACTTGATTGAGACAGGGGGCGTGCTTCAAATAATCTGAAAAAAAAAATTATTTCTTGAGATCGAAAATATTTTTTTTAAAAATTCTTACTTTTTTATTTAAACCATTTATGACTACTTTTGTCTGAAAATGAGGTCTTCATAAATATATATAAATTTGTAAGGATGGTCATAAAATGGAAAATTATCAAACATTTTATCTGAATATTGAGCTATTTTGCAGACAACGAAGTATGATTGAAAAAAGTCTTAAAAACTATTTCGAATCTGTATACCACTCACTACACCAGGAAAATATTTGATCCTAACTTAATGAGTTCATAAAAGTAGATGAATTTCCGAGAAAGAGAATGACTTCGTAAAAATTACTTTATATAAGATATAAATATTTTTTATACTGAAGTATTCTTACTTTTACGGGTATTAGATCCAGGTGTACAGAAATCGTTGACGAATTCAATTGCTCCTTCAACTACCAAACCGAGTACTTCCTTCTGGAGTGGAGTTACGCAGTTGTCTCTGAATTTCAATGCACAGTTCAATGCTTTGTTAAAAGCGCTGAAAAAGAATGTAATTTTTAGTATGCTGGCAAAAGTATAGCAATTCATTAAATGCTTATTTTATGCAAAATCTCTAAATTTTTAAATTCACACACACATAAATATATTAGCTTGGAATAGATACGCAGTGTATCAAAGGACATTTTCGATCAAAACATTAATACACTGTTAATGGTTACTATTACATTGATAACATAATTATATATAATTGATGGTATTACATTCAGAACTATTACGATTCTATTGTTCTTGCGTTTTATTATAATTGCATAAATATTCTGATTTTGTCAAATATACATTGAAAAATTTATTTTTCAACATTCGCATTTATTTCATTATTTTGCCGCATATTTAGTTAAAATTTAGAATGTTTCAAATGTATTGAAGTTTTAAAGTTTGCGCGTTTGGAAGTAACGGAAAAGTATTGATTTAAGACTACATATAAAATACTTATGATGACATTCGAACTAGATATAGAGTACTACTTGGCGCATAATTGTTTTATAAATTAAATTTTTAATTAGATTTATTATTTTTTGTGACATTGATTTACGGATGATAGCACAAATATAGTTAATAAATAATTTTTATATCTTGTTTTAATTAAAATATTTGATCTATTTCAAACTTTTCCAAATAGAATTGTAAGGGAGTGTAGCGGGAGTAACACATTACATTAACCAATTTATTACAGTTTTTTTTAATATAAGCAAATGTTAATTCATGAGACAAATATATAACTTATATTCATTTTAAATATAAGAGCACTTCAAAGAATAGTCTAAGTATTATTTATCCCGTTCGAAAAATGAGAATGTCTATTGCTACTTTACCTACAGAAGTAATAAAAATGGTGGAAAAGTTTAGAAAGAGTTATTACGTTTGAGTCAAATAAAACTATTCAATTAACAATATTAAAAAAATGCTCTCCTATTAAATCTTAGTCTTATTAAATTAAAACTGTGTTATAAATTACGGAGTAAAAAAAGCACGATTCGAATTCTAACCAGTGCTCAGCAAACCTTTTTATCTCTGTAGACCGATCAACGTTTGATAATTTTACCTTGGCCCGCTAAGGGTGATACACATTGATTGTTTTGATTTAACAATATTAATTTAGTCACATTTAAATATGCCTTCAGAATAAAATATAGTTACACCAAAAATGAAAAAAAAGTGATTTAACATAGAATATAAAGTGATTTCCGTGGAAAGTTGCGCAACCCGAGAGAAATACACCACTTTAAATAAAATGGCAATAGTTTAATGTTCTTTAGGTGGCCCGGCAACATTTGATCCACGGACCGGGGGGTTGCGGATCACTGGTTTAGACTAACAATTTTCGATATTGCTTGAAAAACTGCATATTCTATTTTTGATATTTTTTCCCCTCGAAAACGTTAAATATCATGAACATCGAACGATTTTTTTTTCTTTTTAAATCAAAGAAAAAATGATTTTTACACAATTCTGCGTATATTGCTGAATAAAATACACATTTTTAAACATTTGTTTTGAGTCTATATTTGATTCATGATCTTCTAGTAAGTGTATACCTGCGATGGAACTACATTCAATGCGTGATTTGTAATTGTTTAAACTAATGAAGATTAACATTTATCTCTTACTTACTCGCATTCTACAACTACCTCCTCTTCCGTTGTAGGCAAAGACCTCTTTGGGAGAGTGTGCGCCCAATTTACAACAATATCTATACATTGCATTAATTCACTAGTATGGCATGGTGGATCAGCTAACGCAGAAGCTGCAAGAACTGTAAAAAATAAAAGTGTTAGTTTTGGTAATTTTAAAATATGCATAGATGTAACAGAAAATTTATATTACAAAAATTACAATCATATCGTTCAAGTTACCGTAGAATATTATTTGGATATCCAATAATAGTATTAATTTTGATGTTCATTAAAATATTATAAATTATCTTAGTCAATAACAAACTAAATCACTGTTATTCGCAGTTGCACATTTCTTAAAGTTGCAGAAGGGCTATTTTTTGACCAATCATTTTGCTCAGGATTCAGTTTTACGTTAAAGATTATTAAGGGATTATAAGTATATATCTTTCATCAGTAAAAGCAAATAAGCTATTTAAATCACAGAAAGTTAATGAGGTATAAAGTGGACATTATTTGAATAATCTTACTTGTTATTCGTGGTCAGCTAATGTTATAATTAATAAACTACAATTTTCAATTTTGATTGAACATTTCCCCTAATAGCATTTATTTTCTATATTATGGATTGAGTATCATGATTACAGGATTTGCTAACATCAATCTTAGGACACATATTTTAAAAAGAAATTAAAATAATACCTTTTACATTTTTATTTAAATGAATATTTTTAATTTTGAAGAATCGATTTTGTTGCATAATTATTACTAAAATAAATATATTTACTAACGATATTCTATCCTTAACTGCAATTAAATAAAACAAAGGTTTTGAAAACACTACATGTTTTAATATGTAACATTTCTATGTCATCTTTTTCTCTACAATTAACACTAAAACTAATAAAAAAATAGCCGCTAACATTGGCAATGTGAAGTGATTTTATCACTAATGTTTTAGTATTCTTCTTATCCTAATTCTCAAGTTATTTAAAATTCAAAGCAAGACTTATGGATTAACTTATGCAATAATTTTATTGATTTAAATTTGGCTTCGAAAATAACTTTTTCATTTTAACGAATTAAAAATAAATGAATCTTTAGTTTATTTCCACAAGTTTTTCTACACATTATAATTAATAAATTCACTCTGTTATCCTTACAAATGAAATAAAAAGTATCTGAAAATAAATATTTGAATTTAAATGAATATGTATTCATTGATATGAGAGTTAATAATATTGCTCTATATAATGCAGAGAACGTTCTTATGTACATAGCAATATTAAAAACAGTACTTATGAATTAATTAACTTGATACAAAATTTTAAAATTTTTAATTTTGTTTTTAAGCAAGGATCAAATAGTTTAAATTACACTATAAATTCAAATGTGAATTTTTAGTCGCAGCTTGTTTTCAACTTGCATTACTACTTTGAAAACTATGATTTTAAATATATCAAATTTATTGCAATCTACTATTACATAAATAGATTTAATGTATAATACACACTGACTACTCCAATGTAATATAATGAATACGAAAAAAATGTTTAAGTTTTTAACAATATATGGTTAAATTTTCCACTAAATTAATTTTAGTTTATTGAAATAAACGTAATTTTAAAATCTCTTTGGGTAGAGTTAGTAAATTGATTTTAATGAATGCTAAGATAAACACATTGACAGTTTATATTAGTAGCTTAAAATATTTATACTATCTATAAATGCTATAAAAACTTCAATTTTCTTAAACTACATAAAAATTAATTACACACATATTATGATTTTAAAGTGCCAAAAAATCAAAATAGAAAAAACATATATACATTTAAAAGAATAAATATAATTTTTTATGTATACAAATGATAAAAAATACTGCTAATTCAAATCGAGAGAAAGCATCAGTTGCTGTAGGAAACAAATTCCCATACCAATGGTTAATCCCAAGCTGAGGAGAAGTTTCATCTTTGATGTGTAAGCCCAAACACAAAGTAATATTGTCTTGGAAAGCACCGGAGGTTTTAAAGCAAGTTGACCACTAGATGTTTTTATAAGGATGTTGAGAATTTTATGAATCGGGAAGGAAAACTATGTTAAACAATTCCTTTCCCAAAATCATCCAAGCATGAAAGGGATGAAAATCATACACCACCAATATGCTCATCACGCGACCAACAAGGATTGCGGTGAATTCTGTCGCAAAAGTCAGAACTTGTTTGGACACACTTGCTGGCTTTTTTTTGTTGTGCCCTTGGAAATACTTTCTATATTTTATAGATTTTTAAAAAAGATAATATTTTTATTCTGCCTTTGTAGGATTGTTTATACTAACCCAAATAGATATGACTTCGGATAAAACTAGTCTTAAAAGAAAAAGAAAATTTTCATTCATGATATTAGATTATTTTTATCACTATGAGTGTTTTGAATAATAGTTAAATTAAATTTGAAATTCTTGAAAGAAAGTGAGTTTTGACAATTTCACAAAGAGTTATTGACATTCATAAGGTCAAAAAGTCACTGCGCTTTAGATATTACTTTTAAATAATTAAAATCCAATATCTGTGCTATTATGCTGAAATCAGACACATATCTCATTGAAACTTTCTTCAATGACTTTTCTGCATAAATAATCCGGTGATTAAAATTACATCTCTTTTTAACTGGTTAGAAGCTTTTATAAGGAACAAGGCATGGCATCTTTTGAATCCTTTCTTCTTTCTCTTCTAGACATTAACTATATGCATTTAATATTTTCCTTCATCAAAAACTAATTGATAAAGGAATAATCCAATGCACAGTTGTCAAAAATTTCCAAATAATAAATTAAATATAAATTTTAAATTGAGTTTTGATCCTTTAAACATGGTTATATATATATTTTAAACTAGTAGTTTTCATAGAAACATTTATTTTTATTGAATAAGAAATAAGAAAAAATGCAAGAAATATACCACAATTAGGCTTAATATGAAAAAAAATATTCTTTAAAATTATTAATGTAGCATATTTTACAGTTGTTTGTAAAATTTAAGACTAAATGGTTATACTGTATGTTTATTGACAATATTTTAATTTGAAAAACAGAGTATTTACGTCTTTTTGGTAAAAGTGTCATATAGTTTCTTCATCCCCATTCATTGTATATACATTTAAATATTTTTTTTATTGAAAATAGAACGAATATTGCCTTTTTAATTTTATTGCTAAGTCCACCATATAATTGAAGTCTCCTAGCATGTAATTAAAATTATTCTGACTTTTTTTTAAACTTGTAACAACCAGCAGTTTCTTTCGATTTAATTTGATTTTATAATTTACGTCGCACTTTGAAACAACACATAGGCTGTTGGCAACAGACCTCGTAATTTTGAACCTATGTCAAGTGAAGAGTAAGATTCTTAAGCTGGCACCTTCATCTCCTAACTTCAACACTGCAGAAACGATAGGACTGTGAGCCTCTGCAGATTTCATGGGAATCAGCCCTTTTACATGGCGGGTCATCAGTAGGACAAAGTCTAGAAAACATGGTTCATCAATGCTGGCCACGAATTTCGTGAACAGGACCGCTCCACTACCGCTGTGACCAGTTTCTTTAGAGCCAGCTATGAATCAGTGAGTTGTTGGTATTCTTGTTAAAACTATGAGTTCTACCTAAAAAAATGATGGATATAGTTATGACGAAGCATTTCATCAATGCAGCATTAATAATTCTTGCATTACTTCTTTTTTTATTTCTTATAAGCATCATAGTTCATTTCCTTTGCAATCAATGTATGTATTTCAAATGTTCACTGGTTGGGCCTGTTATGTAAAAATATTTTATTTTTGAAATAACTGTATTAATCACTATTTACAAAATAAATCTACTAATGTGCAAATTGCGACGAGTAATTCTTAAGTTTGATGTTGAGTATATATAATTTAATTTGAACCTTACATATAGACTAGATTCTAATAAAAAGTAAAGATGCTGAAAAAACAGGTATTTGAATATTAATAATATGAACATTTAACTATTTATGAACACAAAAATATGTTCAATTTCTGAATGAATTTTTTTTTTTGGCTTGGTAATTATACTCTGTATATATGTGTAGTTATATATAAAGTATGAAATTATTTGTTTGTAAAACAATAATTCATTATATGTACAAGCAGAAAATAAATTTCTTGAAATGTATGAAAAAGTATATGCCTATATTTTAATATAAAAATCATTTTAAATAAAGAAATTCCTATATTATATATATCCGATGTAAATCAGTATGAATTTCGAAAAAATTAATTTTTCTCTTCGTGTGTTCATGAAAACCACTTGTTAGCTCAGCGAGTTTATTTCATTATAGATTTCTAAGTACACACAATCAACAAATTTACGAACTACGTAACGCTTCAGCAATTCCATGAAATATGATATTATCATTTGTAATTTACGTTTCCTTATTTCTAGCTGTCTTCTTATCACAATCATTACCTTATTGCTTGCTATTTTCATTTTTGTAATCCATTGTTTTAAGACAATTGATTTTGATAATTCAAGTATATACGAAACTCAAGTTTAGTACACTGGATATTTGTGATTTGGGTTGTATTATGTATTATTCTGATTACATTTTCCATGCTATTAAGTGCATGATAACGTTGAATTTGCAAAAAAATTCTTTTTTTTCGAGGGAACAAAGTTATTGTATTATTTTCACAGAAGAGCAGTGGCGACATCTGGTGAAATGAATGGAACATCAAACCAAACGTAGAACAACAGATGAATATCCGATCTAAATTATCTCAATTATGCGGAAAATTATTACATAATAATACTTAATTAATTAATAATTTATTATTACAGTTGACTTACAAATTTGTTATTTATTACGACGATAAAAAATTTATATTTATACAGAACACTGAGAGAAAATATTAGAAAGAATGTGTAACCCCAGCAAAATCCAGATCTATAAGTATCACTATTCCATATTATTAGCATGTTATTTATGCGATTATAAAAAACAAAATGATTAACTTAATTAATTATCATCATTCATGCAGGCCAAAAATATTAATCACAACCTTAAAACAACTATTTGGTTCTTTTTTGATTAATATATATATTTTAGTTAAATGTTTTTATCTTAAAATTTCCTTACACAGAACATTTTAAATGTCGTTTTTATTAATTTTCTGAAACTGAAGAAATTAGATAAAATTCATACGACAGTTGACTCATAAAATCCCATTATAAAAAAGAGATTAGAATAGATAGAGAAAGGTGTATACAGTCTAAAGAAAGCCTTTCCTAAAGAGGCCCATGCAACCAAAGATATGTTCGACTGAAGTTTGGTGAATGTAACATTTATTTTTAATGGAATTAGAAATGAATATTTTCTGTTGTTATTTCAGAAGATATTTTTAACAGAAAAAAATAGAGTTAAAAAAAAACACTTAGAAGTTGAAATAAAGATTATTTTGTTACGTAAGTTTAATTTCATTTTGTTATTAAAAGCTGTACTTCAGGCATGGTCCAACTGAGCCTGAGCCCAGGGCCTAGGGTACAAAAGGGGCCTCATCTAGTTTTCAACTTATCCTTAATAAAATCATAATTCGAATAATTTCAACTGGCAAATGACATTTTCGTTTGTATTCTCTGAAAACCTGGGAATTTTGGACGATATGTCAACTGGCTACATGTGATGACCTTTGTCCATGCATAGGACTAAGCCTACCACCATTCACCATCATTACTCATTCAGTCAAAATACAGCATTCGGTCGAGCCGGTTTGTGCTGTCGTAAGTCATGCCCATTTTGCTTGTTTCGGGTTATTATTCGTACGAGTATTTGACAATGTATGGTACGTACTGTCTACTTTTAAGGGTCATAGGTGGAGCCAGTGGCGAAACGAAGTATATTAGCCTCCCTCTCCCATGCGAAGTCAGGTTTCGGGCAAAAAGCTGGATCTTACAATAGGTACATACTAAGCGTTAGTCAGGCTTTGGGCACCCCGCTCTACGATGCGGTGGTTGTGGGGTCTACATTACTCCACTGGGAGGGGTCTGCATTTGTGTAGGGGCACAAGGCTTACTTTTGAGTAGGGCCCCAAGGCCTCAAGAAGTTTTAAGACGTCCCTGCCTGTACTGTATAGTTTGTGATTTATTAGGACAAATAAATTTTACGCATGTGTGATAAAAACTTGTTTTTATCTACAGATTCACAAAATTAATGCCTTGTTTTAAGGGAGTTATTTTTTAAACATCGTTGATAAAATAAGTATATTCAATTCGTAAATAAAATACGCTTTATAATAATTTTGTTTTAAATTTAATATTTGCATGTGTTTCTTATATTTTAAATTTGAAGTGTTGTATATTTCAGCGCTAAAGTGAAAAATAAGTTTGTAATAATTCACTTGAATTTGGATATGATATTATTTATTGTATAATTAAATTATAAAAAACAGAAAACGTTAAAGTGATCCTATAACAATATTTTAATTATATTAATAAATTTCATATCTTATTGCTTAAAATGAGAAATATAGCATAATCAAAGAAAATTTGAAAATTCTCCTTGAATTTCCAAAGCCCTTATCTTAAATGGATTGGTTTTCGAAAATTCTAGATTATCATTGTTCTTCACAACTGTTATTTCAATTACTCAGATTATTCTTCAGTGCTCATAATTGGAATAATAATCTTTAAAGCCTTGATAATAAGGATGTTACGAAAAAAATGAGCATTTTTCAATGTAAAAATAAAACTCAACTTTAAGTGGAGAGAAAGAACAATTGCGAATGGATGTTGAAATTTACTTTATTGTAATTCATCCACTTGATTTTCATCTCTGTCTCTCCATATTTATTTTATGATTTTGTTTCCTCGTTGAATATATTATAAATAATAAGGGCATAAAAGCATTTATATTGAGACGAAAGTTCAAATTCTTGTACTTAAACTCTCTTTCGATAATTTTTCGTTATTGCAGTAGTCAAATGTGTTTAATAACTATTTTTCACATATAATTAAACTTTTAAAACGAATTGAATTGAATTTTTACTAATTTGAAAAACATGCGTAAGGAAATTGTTCTAAAAGTGCCTTACATTATTGTGGATGTATTATTTCATTGTACGTTGTAAATAGTTTTAGAAATGATAGTAGACTAGATTAGAGGTTCTAAAACTAGGGTCCATGGGCCCTCAGTGTCTTTCTAAGGGGACTGCGAAGGGGTGTCATTTGATGTTAGGATTTACCTTCTTACAAACTCTGAAAGGCCTCGTGGAAAAACTGAAAGATGTGCATCCTAGACTAGACTACTAAATTGCTTTCAATGAAAAACTACTAGAATATGTCTTCTGATAAAGAATATTAACTCAGTTTTTTTTTATTGTTTGCTACTACATATTTACTTCTACAACGTAATAATTTTAATTAGATGTTTACTGTTTCGCTAAAGGAAAAAAAAGAGACCCTAAAAAATCTATTTAAGAAGCAGAAGCAGTCTTAGGATTATTCAGGAATCCTTAAATCACTCAACCATGAGTTGGGAGTCAAGTCCAAAATCTTAGGGGGCGGGGGCAGCCCCGCGGCCAGGCAGATACATAAAGGGATCGTGGCGATCGAAAGTTTTAGAATCACTTGACTGGATTATAACCACTATTACGTGCTTGAGTTTTCTTACACAACTGTAGCAATCTGTGAAGTTTATGTATCTTATAATAGAATTATTTATCTACAAATGAAGAAATATTTAATTTAATACAAAATCTATTTTACTTAGAAGAGTCTGTAATAAAAACAAATAAGTATTTAATAATACTTTTCTGGTATTTATACTACTATAGTATGAATTACATTTTGTAAGAGTTAAGTGTAAAAAAAAAATCATTTGAAATACTGGTTTTGATTGAAAAAATTAATGGATTTACTGCTCAGACAATAAATTAATAAATCTTTCAGTTTAGATCACAAGGAGTTAAAATATTCTGGTGAAGAAAGTAAATATCTTAAAATATATTAAGAACGGTGCTAACCATAAAAGTGAAAGATTAGTGAAAGTAATTTCTTCAGAGTCTGAATTATTGAAGAATCTAATCTCTGTTTCTCTATAATATAATTAATGTCATCATTTGCTTAAAATGTATTTGCTTAGCTGTCTAAAATATTCCATCGATAAAACATCAGTAAATGCTGCTGCTTTTGAAACGTTTTATTAGGAAAAGAATATATTAAAATTTGAAACAACGTCTAACAAATGAAGATATGTATAGCTTCGAATTGTTAGTCATACACTCATTATTATAAAATTTCCCTATCTTCTTTACAAGTGTAAAATCAGTTGTTATTTTTGTAAATACCTAATAAATATATGAATTATCAAAGAAAAAAAAAGAATTATATGAAAATCCATTTAAGTTCTAAGTAGAGCCGTACATACTGTTCAACTTGTACAGATAAATTATTTATTCCGCTGTTATAAATTATTTCTCTCCGTACGCGAATTTATTATAAAAAATGTGCCCTTGAGATACTGAGGAAAAAAGTACTGACTTTTTTCTGACATATCTTTGAATCTAAAAATAACATGAAAATCAGGATAAAATACACACTTATAAGTTTTTCATTTATTCAAATGTCTGGATTGTTTTGTCTATTTTGTTCGATAAATTGTTTCTAGAATCTTTTGTCTCAAATAATTCGAATGTTATGTAAAGAACCGCTTTTAATGTCTACAAAAATATTAGGGAATTTCTTACCTAATAGATTTTTAAAGCAGACATCAACATCATATTCCTTGATTTTAGTGCACTTAAAAATTTACTTCATGTCTTGATCTATTAATCTATCAATCTGATAAATAATACAATAGTTTAGTGACGTCATATAATGATAATGCTGACGCAAATTCATTAAGGAAAATTGATGATAATAAAGCAGATGGTTATGCATGCCTGCACATTTTATAAAATAATAAGATAAGATTAAATACGAATTTGTAGGCACTTTTAAAACGAATTATGAGATGATGTCAGGATAAAAGGGTTAAACTTGCACATTTCAAAATGACTTACATTTAGATAAAATTCGTCAATAATAGACTGATATTGTAAATTGATTCTAAATAATAATAAAAAAAAATTTTTTGGTATGATAGGTGAAGAAATCTCAAATTGATGGTATTCGAATTGTATCAGTTTTGATTTTTTGAAATTTCGGTTGTTTGAACTAGGATAACATTTAATTCACCCAAATTGTTACAATGATATTTTTATCAATGAAAACATTAGAAACTGATTTACAAGCTAACAATTTAATCTGCGATCTATTTATTTATTTTGTTCTTCAACTGGATCATTCTTATCATGTATATGAATCTGGTAAGTTTCCAGCCAGATTTAAGCTAGAAGAAAAAAATTACAGACTATTTCAGAAGTAGTTTATGATATGATTCATATTTGAATCACATAGTTTGAACTATTAGCACTAAAGCCCTTACTATTACAGTGTAAAAAGCCCATATTTCTTTGCCAATCTAAAGGCTGAAATATATTCTGTATAAATAATTCAGAAAACATTTTTTTTTTTTTACGAAATTTTAACATATGCAGTTATTAGATATATAAAATGTTCAGTTACGCATGAAACGAACTTACAAGAACTCCTGAGTGAAAACTACTTCTCGAACTCATTTCCCATACTTAGTTCTAAAGCACATACTTTTAGTAAATCTCACTTGATTTTTTCATATTTTTAATTTAATTTATGTTCCACAAAAGATATACCGAAATCAACACACCAATAAATGCAGTTACAAAAACTTAACAAAACAACTTTATTTCTAACAAAAAAAAATTGAAATCTTTACATGTGAACTTATTGGATATCTGGAAGATAAATAGAAACAAAGGTCTGGGCGATATGAGAATTCTTGATGGTGCCCTTTGGCTTGGTACCTGGTGGAGGAAGAACGGCCGTGCACTGTTTGCCTTCAGGTTGGAAGCCTGAACACAGGACATTGGGTAGACTGGAGACAGCCATTTCGACTACGTTGTGGAAAGCATCAATTGCTTCCTGACCACATTTTTCAGAGCCAACCTTGTTGAACTTTTCATTCAGCCATTGGTATCCGCTATTGGGAAGAGTTAGGAAAAATGAATAATAATATAGGAGTTGACAGTTCTGTTATTCTTCATTTTAGCATTTTTTTCGGAAGAAAACAGTGAAAATTTTCAGTAAAGAAGATTTTAGAATATAAAAGCAGTTTTCAATACAAAACTTAGAAGTAATTATCAAAAAAGCAGAAAAAACACTGGAAATAAAGCAAAAAGCAACACAGAAAAAAGGAATTTCAAAGCCATCGCTGAAGAAGGGGTCTGAAATAACTTTAACTAATTATTAGTATCAAAAATATCCAATTACAATTAGATTATCCGTCAAATGAGATAAATTGCTTCGATTTTAATTACTTGGGGGAGGTCATTCTCCTGTATATTGACTCTTATCGTGGTCAAGTAGCGAGAATGACACCAGAGATGGAATCTCAGCCTCGGAACTTTCCCAACTCTCCAAGGTGAAGACTTTAAGCCTTAATTTTTAGCATTCTTTAAGGCAACGTTTTTATTGTATTAAATTCTGCTGTTTTCAAGCAAATATATTCTATTAAATACTGATACTAAAATTACTCACTCTATGAGAAATTTTATCCCTTGCTTTTGTAAACGAGAGTGATGGTATATTTAAAGATTCTGATTCAATTTGAAAAAAGAAAAAAGGAAGTATTATTAGCTATGGGATTGCGCAAATTTCTTGAAAAGCTGGATATGATATTTAAAAGTTTATATCAAAAATAGTATTGAATAATAGAAATCGTCTTACAATTTGAAAAATTTAATTTATAAGTTACTTTTGCCCCCCAAAAGTGATATTTTTTAATAGATTCAAAAAGACCCTTAAGAATTTTTCCAAAAGTATACATTACATTAAAACTAAAATTTGAATATTTTTCGAATTTTAAAGTTAGAATTTAACATTATAACTAAATTTAAAGCATTGTAATGGTTTAAAATATATTGTAAGTTTTGTTATTTGATTCGAATTTGATACTTATATTACAAACATTCGTTAATATAATTGCAAATTTTCCATTGGAATAGAGATCCTTATAGAAAACATAGATGCAGCACTGAATAACAATTCTTGAGATAATTTTTTTGGAACAGAAATTCTTTTTAAATATTAAAACTAACTTCAAGCGAAACTGAAACTCATTTGTGGGAAAATAATAGATATTTCTAACTTTCAAGTTTCGAATAAGTCTGATTGAATGTTAATAATTTTAAATTAATATAATTGAAAAGTGATTGAAATTCTGATTCAAATTTGTAATGTTCACAATGTTAAAATAGTTAAATGATTCTCTAAGAAAATTAATACATTTTTCGATAATGATTTAAGTTTGAAGTTCATTTTTTTCAATAACAATCTAGTTAAAAACGGGACCATTGTGTGCTGAGGTGCATAAGCAGATGTCTGATCAGGAAATACATCTGAAGCAAACCCTAAGTCCCTAAGCAATCTTGGTACTCATTTATCAACCCACTGAAGGGATGAAAGGCTGAGTCTACCTTCCCAGCCCGAAGATAGAACACCGGACCTGTGGTGTGCAATCGCGATAATACAAAAGTTATTATAATGGGCCTTAATACAAAAGTTTACATATGAAAAAATACAATACCAGCAAGTGGTTGGCAGTCTATCATTTGGTGGCTTTTCTTGCAAATCTTCAAGAGCAGCCTCAACGTAACTGTAGTATTCCCTAGCCTCATCAGTCTTTGAAGCATCATTGATGCACTGAGAATGTTTCAAGTATTCTGAAATGAAAAATAATTGCACCCTATGATTAGAAATGTGAAAGTTAATTCATGAAATGATGAAAGTAAATCCATTTGAAATAGAAAAGTAATATTACAGATAAATTTATTTATAGTTATTTTCATATAAATTAAATCATTTAATTATTTTAAACTTTTTTTTAGAATGAAATGTTTGTCGTAGTTCTTAAGAGTACAGATATAAGAAATACCCCTCCCCCCTTTAGTAATTCTAACAAGTGTATGAGATACTAATGCTATATAAACTATTTATATTATTTATACTATCAGCACAGATTTTTTTTTAAATTCTTGTTTTGTTTGTCATTAAGTATACCTGAAAGCCTAAAAGGTATTTATTTGTTAAAGTGTAAATTGAAATTAAAACTACTTATTAGTGTAATTTTTAAATAAATTTTCTCCACAAAATAAGCCCTGAAACATTATTTTAATATTTTCTTGGGGATATGATGTTCTAAAAGAGAATATATTAAACGTTTTGAAGTTTCTTACAGATACCAGTAGAAATGAAATTTAATTATTCTGTAAAGCAGTTCTTCTCAAATCTCAATATTTGCGAAACAATTTTCTAACATGATTATCATCGCACCACTCCCCTCCCTTCCATTCATTAACAATGTGTTGAATTCAATAATAATATACTTGACAATGAAGCTACAACACAGCTTTCGCGTTATAAACCTTACAAATTTTTAAGATAAATATTAAACTTTGTAAAAATTTTTATGTAAGACAAGCCCACAGATTCACTGGTAATTATTAAACTTGTTCTTTAGGACGGAAAAAAATATATGTATATATCAAACACTAAATGCCGTATTGTGATACATTTATAAGTACATTATAACACTCTTCGATTTACTGGCCAGAGCGCCCGCTTAGAGCTATCATGCTCCAAAGTTTGAGAAACGCTGCTGTAAAAAGTAAAAAAAAAAATTAAGCCTGATAAGTAAACATAAAATTTAATGATAGTATAAATATTAGTACAATTTTAGTTAAGAATAATAAACAATGGCAAAATTTCATTGTTCTACTAATGTGAAAATCTACAATATAAAGTTAGATAATTTCCAGTGTTCAAAATGCTACACTAAATATTTAAAATTGTTAGATTTTAACTGTTTTAAAAGTTATTTCATTTAAAAAAAAACATTATACCATAGCTAATTTTCTTGTATAAATATAGATGCTTGGCACACATTTAAAAATATTTTTTGTATATTAATATATTGAGTAAGCAAAATATTTATTTATTCATACAATATTTTATTGATTTTATTTGAAGAACGTAGAAGAATTTTTCACAATTTAACTGCAACAAGTATAGATGAATTATATTATTTTTATATGAAAATGTTTGAAACTCTATTTCTTTAAATCATTACGTACGGAAGAACCAAAGAATTCTAAATATAAAGCATAAAAAAATTCTAAGTAAGTTTTAGTTTCAAGACTGTAATGACTTAATTTTCAATAAGTGAAATTTTATGAAATATAATTTAATAAATGATGTTTTAAAGAATTTTTTACATATACTTAGCTATAAAAATTCTAGTGAGTTAATGTGATAAGATTAGAAATTCGATATTTGTTTTTTTTAAAAATATAACCATAGAAAATGTACTTCATGTTTCACTTCTGTTTTTGCAAAAGCCTAGTGGTCATGGCCACGAACATTGGTTTCCAATGCTGTTTCAATCGAATCGGTTCCAAATGTAATGACCATTTTGTTGTCGTTCTCGTCACTTTACCATGGTTCAAAATTTCGAGGTCAGTCATCAATAGACCTCGTATTGCTTCGAAATGTGATGTTAATAAACATTTTTAATTAGGGTTTCACTTTCAATTAATTAACTTTATAGTAATTTGAACCAATTAACTTAAGTCAGTGAATTTAATTTCAGTCAAACTAACTTAACAAACTGTGAGAGGCGTGGTATCGCTTTGAGGAAGGGAGGGGGGTACGAGCATATTGAAAAGTCAAGAATAAAAGATTTAATAAGTATTAATTTACTGGAAGGAAGCAAAATAAAATACATTCTGACATAATAAAATTAATTGTTCATTTACACTGATACAATATACTTAAAAATGTATCAGTACTGCACAATATTTTTGATAGTTAGTTTATAATAAATTTAATAATTATTAGGGCACCCGATGGGTTGTCATATGCAAAACTTAATACTTATCGTGATAATTTGTATGGCTTATAATTAAAGTCGTATTGTAGCTTTACGTCAAAATACGTTTTTATTGCATTTAATACATCGTTATTGTATGGTGGGGTGATAAAAATTATGATTGAAAATTGGGTCAGAAATATTGAAAGTTTAAGAATCGTTAGCTTAAGGGTTTGATAAAATGTGATAATTCTTACAGAACTGAAAAGCAGTACCGAAGAAGTTTTATTTTTGTCATACGGAAAATGTAACTGATATTCGGTTTTACGCAATTACATTTGAATTAATGCATTCCCACCTGAACAAAAGTTTAAGCTTAAATTTTCAGTCCTAGAGAAAATAATTTAAGAATAAGTAATTAACTTAAAAAATGAACGAATATCACATGAAACTGAATTAAATATTATGAATTTTAGAGAAATAATTTCAAAGAGCAATCAAGTTTGCAAGTAAATATTGCATCGAAATAAATGAAATTTTAACTAGATACTTTGTCATTTTAATAATATTGGAAATGATTTCTGTATCAGCAAATTTTATGTTGAATCTAACTACATTATTATTTTGTCCATATGTTTTTTTCATATATTATAATAATTTGTTGTTGCGTAATAGTTTTGCTTTTTAGAAATAATAGCTAATTAATGAAAAATTGAATTAGATACCACGAATTTATGAACCAAATTGCATTAAAAAAGTCAGTAATTAAATAAAAAGTAAACACACCAGCTCTCATCTGAGATCCTTCCGTACAGAAATCCTTGTAAACGGTCTGGGCTCCTTCGGCGAGGAATCCCATTGTTTCCAATTGCAATGGAGTCATACATTTATTTTGGAATTCCTCTGCACATTTGTAAGCTTCATCCATATTGCTAGAAATATTTACAAATGAATTAGTAAAAGCTTCATGCGATTACAAAAATTTTAAAATTTCATAGAGAATTTATTTACAAGAAGCCACATTTGTGACAATAGTTTTAAAATATAAAAAGTTTCAGTGAATTTTTCCGTACTTGAAAGACGTACTCTCTTAATGTATTTAAAAACTATAACATGCTCCCAGCTTATGTAAATTTATCATGTCTTCATTCATGCGTTATCATATTTATTGTAATTAATTTTGGAGAAAATTATGATACACGATTCTGTAAATTATATTATTCGAAACGTTATTCCTATGTTATAAAATAAATGCTGTTTTCATTGAAAGACTAAATAAAATAACATGAATTATTTTACGATTGATGAAGACAAAACTAATTTACTTTTTGTGTTTTAATACCCTGCTTATTATTAAAGTGTTTCTTCCAATTTAGAAAAAAATGTATGATTTATAACAGTGATTCTAATTTTAAAAGAATAAATATGAATATTTTACTATAGGACAGTTATAAAATAAGTTATTCTCTTCCAGGATTTAACTGAAAATTTGAATTCGAAAATGAAGAGAAACATGTGTAGTATTTCAAAAAGAAAAAAAATCATTTCAAGTTAAGAAAAAAAAATATTTAAAAATTATTCTAATTTTATGTACAAAATAATTCAGGATATGGGGATGTCAAGCGAAGTGATTATTATAAAAGATCTATATAAGTTTTTAAATTGTAATGACAAAGTAATATAAATGTTATGAGACTGATTTAATACTGTTCATTAAGTTTTAAAGGATTGTGTTAAATATTTAATCATTATAAAACTATAATGACAATATTTTTATTAAATTTGAATGCATTTTAATTTTTTAAACATATTAAAATTGCTAATAAAGTAATGATTAGTGAAAAGCAACACGGTATTGTTTTCTTAAGAATTTGTGTGTGTGATCCACTGTAATATATAAGTATACAATATTATATATTAAAACATTAGAAGAGTTTGTTTACCTGCAAAGTTTTTTCACTTGTTCTTCAGTGGTAGGGAAACTCTGACCCATTTCTTTCCTAAAAGCAGCAAGTGGATCCCCGCATTTCGTGAGACGGTCGAAGTGACAGTTCTCGATGGCTGCTCCAAGGGCCTGGCCAGCTATAAAACAATAATTGTATTTTTTTTTTAATCAAGTTACGAAGCATAGCTAAAAGATATAAGAATATAAAGTATTCTGTTGACATTCTGCAGGGTAAATAATAGTACATTTTGTTAAATAAATTCTACTTCCACAAGTCAAATAAATCTTTTATAATGAATTTTTTAAATTTTAAATTAAAGTTTAAATTAGTTTTAACTTTAAACTTGTATTATTAATATTTTACATTAATGTATTCCTTAGCTACACATTATATTTAAAGATATTTTTATTTACCTATAATGATAAAAAATGTGTCCGCTTATATCGTTTCATTATTTAAAAATAATATAAATTTTATTGAAAATAAATATATTCAAATAACTTCAACAGATGTAAAATTGAATTTGATAATATATGTATTACTAGGGCTATCTCTTGAATAGCGTTCGTCATTTAGTTAATATACATTCTACAGTTCGCTTTTTTTCGAAAGCTGAAATATTAAACACTATTTTAAACGAAATATGTTTAAAAAACAATAATTTTATGTTTATTTTTACACATGTTTATTTAAAAGTATCATAATTAAATATTAAATAATAAAAAGGATTACAGTATAAGATGAAATATTTTAAATTGATCCAAATTATTTTAACATATTAAGCAATTACAATTGAATTGACCTTATAGCTCAATAATCTGGAAAACTTGATCTCCATACAATAAAGATTAATGTAATTAAATTTATACCGATTCATTTTTCTAAATTTAAAATAAAATGTTCAAAATAGAAAGTTTTTAAATTTAATAATTACTGCCTCATATAAACTGTAGAAAACAGTTAATAAAAAATAAAAAATTTAAATTGCAAGTAAAAATTAAAATGATGTCAATTAATACAAATTGTATTTATTATATTCAGTCTTTATTTAAAGGTAAAATAAAATTTTAAACTTATATCTGTCCAACAAAAACATTTTAAACCTTCAACATCGTTTTGCATAGCAATTTTATTGTTTCGAAAATTGCATTGTCATTTATTTCATTTAATTGAGGAATGATTAAAGGAAACTGAAGAGTTAAAAATTTTATTATCAGTTGTAAAATTTTGTCTCCAATGTCATTAAAATAATCAATCATTTTGCTATCAAGATATGTAAAACCCGTTAAGCAAATATGATAATAATCACAATATAAATAAAAAAGGGCATAAATATTCAAAATAATGTATTGAAATTAATAAATTTCTTTTAGTAATATTATTAATGGTAGAAAATATAAACGAAGTTAATTTGTTAATTAATAAAGCTAATTGACTTTTTAAGTAATTATTTCACAACACATATTTGTAAGTATGAATATAAACATAAATATTAAATGATATGAATTAATTCGTTGTAAATCATACAGTCCAGAAACATTTAAATACTTCGCAAATTCTGACGTAATATAAACAGTTAATAACAGCATAAATATTTTAATCAAATTCTAGAAACTTAAAAACACATCTAAAAAATTTAAGGAATATGTGACATGCTAATTGTGTTAAATTGTGCGTTACCTCTAGATCATATCAAGACGAAACCTTAAACTTACCCAAGGCAACGAGTAACAAGTGTGCTAAAACGAGCTTCATTTCAGTATCGTATCGAAAAACCTATCGAACTAACTTGTTGTAGCCGCTGTAACATTTATATAACTTAGAAGTGATGGGCGCAGAGCAAATCAAAAGAAAATAAAATAAACAAAAATACTTTCTTGTTCTCCCTCAGTAGAGGAAAGATCGTTGAATTTTCTTTGTGTGATGATGTTTGATTTCAAAGTGTAGGGGAAAACGCCCTCCGGTCATTCAGATGGGTCACTTTTTTTCCTGCAACTTTCTCACGTGGTAAATTTTACTTTCGTTAAATTGTGCAATGAACTGTGCATGCACTTGTGTTAGTCACAAAACTCGTTAAGAAAGCTTTGTTCTTGTGTTTATTATGGAATTAGCGTTTTTCACGGTCAAACACATAGTTGCCATTTCCTTTGGACACGCATTTTTAATGGAATCCGACGTCAAATGACGTCAATTAATGCACAATTTGATTCGTTTGAATGCAAAGTGAGATTGTTTGTGGTAAATTTTGTTTTGGGGTGGCGTGATTGTATTTAATTAGGGAAGATTTTTTTAAGGGGATTTGCAATTAATTCCCTTCTATTTAAGTGTCCTTAGGCTTTCTTTGGCGAACATTCAGGGAAAATTTCTCAAGACGTTTAGTAACTCTTTCTAGTGGGAAACACCGATTTGAATCTTGGCAGTGAAATAGTCAAACATGATAAACTGCCAATATATCTACGCTTTAGTTTCGAGAATAAATTTAACAAATTGTTTTATGTAGATTTTTATCAGTCTTCTGTTTTCGAAGTAAACAAATTCTTCTTCTTTTTAATTGTTTCCTTATTTTTCCTTTTGAAATGTTGAAAATTCAAAGAATTATCTTCCTTTTTTTCTCATTTTAATGTCTCTTTAACTGGAAAATTTTGGTCCTGATTTCATTTGGTTTAAATGTAGGAAAACAGAACATCAATTTTAATTGTTGTTTAATTGGTTTTTGAATTTGTATAAAGAATAAAGCGTCAATGATTATTATGGTAAAAAAATATTTTATTTTACTATTCGTAATATTTGACAAAGCCTTCGATGAAATTAATTCTGTTGAATCAAAGCGTATAATATGTTTTTTCCAGATTATTAATACTCCACTATTTTTAAGTTTCAATGCTGTTACATCATGATCAGTTTGAAATTTAATAAAAGAAAAACTTCACTTGTACTAAATGATAATTAAGGAATTAAAAGATTTTCTAATTCATATTTATTGCTTTTAAAACTTACTGCCTTACATTTAAGTTTTTCTCTCTTTTATATAGCTCGTTGAAAAGATATGCTCAGAAATACAAACAAATCTGAATGCGGCGAGCAGGAATTGAAGTTTTAGTATTTTAATAAGTTGTATGCGAACAATACTGTACTGTATCTATCGTTTATGATAATTTTCAGACATTATATACGTTAAGCCAAAAGTTGTGACATTGACAACGATGGGAAATTATTTGTAGGAATCTGATAAAATCTATCATAAGAAGAAGTTTTGAACTATTTGAATAAATAGTGTTTATGAAGGAAGTAAGACAAACATTGTTATAAGAGTTCTAGTGCAGAAAATGATAGTGATTATATAATGGTCTCGTTAAATGATTCAAAATTACTACTGAAACCACACTAATAAAAGAAAAGATTTTGTGTAAAATGTATTTTTCTTTTGAATTACATTTGGTGAATTATAAACTGAAGGCTGAAATAATTATAATTTTGGATTCTTCATAACAATGCACGAGAAGAATTGTCTCATAACTTACTGGCAATGATTCGAATGCATTTAAAATTTACTCTATTTTGATTATTTTTCAAATCTGCCTTGTAAAAAATAATACATAGTTAAAATCTCTCTTCGAATGTTCTTCTTATCATTTTAAAATTTCTAATTTAAACGTCAATGTGAGACAATGTAATCGTGTAAAATTGATTCTAAAGGAAAAATTTTACGAAATACATAAATATTGTCTGTCTGTATTATCTTTTTATTTATCCCATCTTTTTTATTTGGAACTTAAAAATTTTAAAATAGAATGTCAATGAAAAAAGCTAATTGATTTACTCATTTTTATCTCAATTGAAATTTCTAAAACAGTAAAAACATGAGCCTTTCAACAACAAAACCTTAAAATATTTTGATTAAATAAAAAGAAATATTTTTTAGAATGAAAAAATGATGAAAATTAATGATTGTATGAGAATATTGTTGCATATATACATTTCTTAATGTAAGACTGGTCACCATGAATCCCTTTTTTAAAGCGTGGTGTTTAGTAAATCCCGAAAGAGATTTAAATTTGATTATGAAAGATAAAAGTAAAAATAGAGTTATTATTAAAGAATGTAACTCAAGTATGAATGTATTAATATGTTCAATGCGTAACTAAGCGAAAATAACTAAAATACATATAAAGAAAAATCCATGTTTTAAATTCGTTTTTTTTTTTTTTCCTTTTTTTTTCACCTTTTTCTCACTAACAATAATGAATTATTGCTTCTTATACTGTATTTTTAATAATATGACCATATAAATAATTTATTTTTTTAATTATTAATACTTCTAAAAACTTTCATTATATCCATCTATTAATAATGTAACATATTTTTAATTTCATATAATATTTGAACTTATACTATTCAAGTTCATTCATAATGATAAATAATCTTTATAAAATTCTTCTAAATTGTAAAATGAAGCAAATAAAATCTTAAAGTGATTGCAACCTTGAGTTTTAAAAAGTAAGCATTGCTATTTCATTGGAAATTATATTTAAAGAATCAAAAACAAACATAAATGGAAAAGATGAATTAAGAAGACAGTTAAAATATAAAAATTACGTTATTAAAATGAACCCTTTAAAATTAAAAATATTTCTACTGTAAATGCATCCCTTCGATCAGAAATTTCTTTAGAAAAAATATACTCTTGAAGCAAATATTCATCATATTAGTTCATTCACCATATTAATTCTTAGTACAAATGCTCATTTTTAAATGTGCGGTATATTTTACAAGCATTTCACTGTTTTGTTTTCATTGTCATAACCATTATGCAATTGATAGTGACCTCACTAGACACACACACAAATAATGATCTTACTTATAAAATAATGTTAATAATGGTCTGACGTCATTAAGTCACTTGGACCATACTTAAATTTTACCATTGACCTTCTACAGTACAATAAGTGCAGTTCATTACAACAATAGGATGCCTAACGTTTTTTCCTTAAGAGAATCAGGCATTCAATCTTAGAAAAACTTAATTTACGCACAAAATAACTCAACTATGAAATCATTTGCTATTTTTGTACACTTCAAGCAAAATATTACAAAGAATTTGCTACTTAAAATGAATATACTTCCATAAAAATAAATAGTTTTTAATTAATTAGCATTTGTTAATTATTTTCCGTTGAATTACAATACTCGAATTTTCAGTAAATTATGTGTTTAAGTTCACACAATATTATAATATGAATTAAACTTATTGTTCGAATAAAATTTCTACGAACATAACATTTCATTTAGTTATTGTGAACAAAGTAATTGGAAACAGCGATAACTCGCACTATTTGACAGCCTACTATTGGTCTTTTCCCGCCACCTGGACTCGAGGAGGTTGCTATGTATAAAAAAGGAGCTACGCAGTTGATTTAAATTTGAATATAAATCAAACTGTGCAATATGTAATTATGAAATATGTTTTTTGAAATTATTTCAATATATCTATGAACGTTGGAAATTCTTCTCTTTTTCATACTATTATCAATTCTGCTTTGATTTAATAATTTATATAGGTCTAATGTTTCCTATTGTCTGGTTTGTTTGTTGATGTTTAGTCGTTTGGTATTATAAGTTGGAATTTTTCTTTTTGAACGAATCTCTATGAGAAATTTTTTCAGTTGATTGTTAGAATCAGAATTGAAATATGTTTTTGACACATAATAGAGAAAATTGTTGCTTTTACTAATTGATCTCAATAGATTTCCTATTGCAAAGATTTTTTTCAATGTTCTTAGGCGTGAATATGTGTTCTTGTTTGTTACGTCTTGTTTGAATTAAAATATTTTTTTTTCTATTTCAAACTGATTATTTGCACCATATTTCGAACACTGAACCACCGAAAAAAAAAGGGCACAAATCGGCTAGTTATATTTACATTGAATAATATTCATCTAAAAATGCTGGCAATGGCTTACTAAAAATTGAAAGCAAAGTCTGAAGGATATGTTCTATGACGTATTATAAAATTAATTCTGCTCGTAGAGTAATCCAGTACGTATACATACTTTCATATTAGAATTAGTTATTGTTTCAAGCTTGTGTGTTATTAGGAATCTTTAAATTTTATGAGAAATAGAAAATATTTGGTGATATATTCCTCTTTTGAAAATTTCCTTCCTAATATAATATAAAAAAAATTATGCGCGCAAACATAATTATCGTAAAATCCGGAGTATAACTTCGCACTTTTTACACAAAAAATACGATTGAAATTTAAGGGTGTGCGTTATACACCGGGTATAAAAATGACAGCTTTAAAAATAAGAAAAGATGAACTTAGAAAAAAAATTAGACTTCTACATATATCGAAATACTGTTTATTTAAAAGAAATGACATTCCTTATGAACATAAAGAGTTGCAGCTGTTGAAGTATTTTATTTTTTTCTAAGACTTGGGATAATATCTGGAATAAATGACTTCGAAACATAAGAGCATTGCGCACGTACGTTTCACGTTTCTTTGCAAGAGAAAAAGGTGCGCATTATATAGCAAATATACCTAAAAATTGCGTGAGTGAATATTAAAGTCGCACTGTTCAGCTGCACGAGGGCTTTTGGCGACGGACCACGTAATTTTGAACCATGGTTAAGTGACGTGGACGACACCTGAGCTGGTACCCCCTCTCCTAACTACCACATCACACCAACGGGAGGACTTTTGAGCTCTCGACAGATTTAACGCGTGCATCGTATCCTCTTTAGTGGTACTGGGCTCGAACTCGTGACAAGACCAGCCACGATCCGATACCTTGACCACTCGGCTACCACGGTCTCAAATTGAAAATTGTAGCTTAAATTATAGGTGCGCGTTATACGCCGTATTTTATGCTAATAGTTTTACTCATCTGTATACTTATAAAAAGAATAGTAACATAAGATAATGTCTCCGAATTTAAAATGTGACATATATAAATTTAAAATGAAATTTTATGTATAGTAAACCAAGAGAAAAATAAAATAAAATATGCATTAAAACAAAAAACTACTAATTTGTTGGTAGAAGACATTTATATTCCCTTGAATGTGGAAGAAGGAGTTGGTACTAAAGAATTAAAAAAAATAATTGTATAGAAATTAATTTTATTTATTTGATTTGTAATATTTTTATGACATTGTATTTTAAAACATTGTAAATAATTAATGTTTTGCAAAATGAATAATGTATGCTTATTTATTCTTTATATCGTTTTTGAAAATTTTCATGATAAATTAATATGAAGTGACACAAAGTATAAGAAATTTGAAATCACTGAAAGCAAACCTAACATTTCTCTATTTAGTACGCTTCAAGAAAGTGCTAGATTTATTTTTTCCCCTGACCTACATTTAATTATTTGCAAAAAAAACATATAAATATTTCTTAGAATAGGTATTATTTCAAAGCATAAAATAATCGAACAAGAATTGCTAAAGCAATTGCAAGAGCTTTCTAACATTATATTAATGGAAATACTAGAGAAATTTTTCTTATTAGGAAATGCAAAGTAGAAAACATTTCCTTGTGTAAAATTTTTAAAGGGATCTAAGTACATAATTTACACCCTTGACCAATTTAAGTCCTTAAAATTTTTGATAAACTTGTGCATTGAAATCTTTTAAACAACATTGAAATCGTTTAGTCATTCCTTGCCGACATCATTTAAAATTTCTTTTTTTCGTTCTTTTTCAATGGGACAAGAAACTATCGCCCTTGAAAACTTGATCAATCTCCCAAACCTGTTTACAGACCACGGGACCCATATTACAGGCAACAAGTCTGTAGGAAGGAGGAAAGTAAGCATGAGAAAGAATGGTTGCAAACAAAAGGAAAAGTTGTGTGGCTTAAGGAGGAAAACTATGATGTCCAGTGTATTTACTCTATGTATTAATACAATATTAATAATCATCAGATCTAAAGAGAATAACTTTAATAAGCCTTTTTCTTCCTGATAAATGGCCTTGAAAATGGGTTTCGAGAAACTTTAATACTTTCGACCTTTTTGACATGACATTAGTCAAGAAGGAAGGTAAAATCTTTGGTTTTAATATAATGGTGTCGATATCACTGAACTTATATTTCGACAAGGCATGTGATGTTATCGTATGGTATAGTATGAATCATGCTGGCTTGTTTGCATAAAAGTCGGGTTTTCCTCTAGTATTATATTACTGGTTTTTAAAATTTGCAAATTATAATTGGTGATTATTTCTTTAACTATAATAAATTATATTATTACGAGAGATAAGACAGGAAAATTGTGTTTCCTTTTTTTCTATTGTCTTCTTGATATCAAATGTAGTGTTAAATAATATTTTGAGAGATAAAGTACCAGAGAAATAAAAAGATCATTTTAATAAAGTAGCTCAAGCATTATTTCGAAATGATAATTCATTAGTACTTCATTAATATTTAAAATAGTACGTTATTCTATCCAATAGTTTCTTCCCCTAGAATCTCATTACACTTGCAATATGCACATTGAACATTTAATGGATCTTTTTACAAGTGAGCTGTGGGAAGCATATTGTATGAGCTACACATAGTACTAAAATTATTATTCAAATTACATGATAACTGATATTATGCTCCATTAGAAGATAAGTGGTATGCTAATGGATCAAAGAGTGTTTCATATATAAGTACCGTAAAATTTGGTGTATAACATGCACCTATATTCTCAAACTGCATTTCTTTTCTTTTCTTTTTTTTAGATATATTCGCCGCATAACGCGCATTCCCTTTTCTACGAAATAATCTGAAATGTACGTGTGCAATAAATACTCTTCTGATTTGAAAGCCCCGGTTTTTGAAAAAATAGTACACTTCCAGAACTTCAATCCTTTAAGTTAATAATGAATGTCATTTCTTTTAAATAAACAGTATTCCAATATAAGTAGAAGTCTAATTTTTTTATGCTCACTTCTTTTTTTATTTTTAAAGCTATCTTTTTTATACCCGGCGTATAACACGTGCCCTTAAATTTCGATCTTAGTTTTTGTGTTAAAAGTAAGTGCTATACACCGGATTTTACGGTATGATTAATGATGTTTTAGCGTTAATTGCCTTTTTATCGTACTTAGTACATCATAACTGAAGGAAAGTAGTTTGTAATTGTTGAAATAGCGAATACGAGTTAATTATCAGACAATTCATACTATAATCTAAAATATTTAGCATGTCGTAATAGACGTTCATGGTTACGATTTATGGTTTGATATAATCCTGATATGGAATCAAGTTTCAATTCCCCTATGACAGTGTTTCTCAAACTGTGGGGCGCGCCCCCCTAGGGGGACGTGATAACCCTACAAGTATATCGAAAAGTCTAAAACAGAAAATTATTTTTAAAAAAATTATTAATTTACTGAAAGTAAGCGTAACAAAATACATTCTGACATAATAAAAAAATAAAATACACATTTACACTGATATAATACACTTAAAAATGTATCAGTATTACACAATGTATTTCATAATTAATTTAACAGTACTTAGTTAAGAACAAGTTTAATAATTACCAGTGGCCCTATGGGCATGCCATAAAATTATACATGAAATTTAATACTTATCTTGATAATTTTTACGGCTTATAATTAAAGCCGTATTGCAGCTTTAGAGTCAAAGTACATTATTATTGTTTTCAATACATTATTGTTTAAGGGGGGCGCGATGAAAATTATGACTGAAAATTGGGTCGCTAATACTGAAAGTTTGAGAATCACTGCCCTATGAAATAATGAGAGAGCAACAAGATAAACAATACTGGGATCAAAGTCCTTATATTATGCAGTGTAGAAGTTGAGCAAAAGTTATATCATCCGAGCTGAAATCTTCTCTCTTCAGGTTCAAGATTGAAAACTGGTTACCATTAATCTTCGTGTTATTATAGAGCAGGGGTACTCAACCTTTTTTTCCGCTGGGCTGCATACATATGTCAGCTATTTCAGGCGGGCCGCAAACATTTATAAGCAATTTCAAGCAGGCCGCAACATGAGGATAAATGGGGGAGGGGGAATGCTTTCAGACCAAGATAACATTAAAAATTTAAAATGTAGAAAATTGATTAAAATATTATAACTCCTGTTTCACTTTTTTTAATTATTATTATTTTTATTATTTTTGTCCCTAACACTAAATTAGAAGCATTTAAGAAACACTCCTTCACAATTTCTGCATCAATAAACGATTTAATATGATTACCAAGAATCTAACAAACTTCTTAAGATATCTTTGTTACCACTGTGACATTACCACTGACAAAACATTTTGTTGCTGTTGCAAAGATTATTCAATAAATCTTATTTCTCCTCTCTTGAAAGGGATCTTCGAGGAAAAGTGTCATTGAATGATTCTCGGTTATTTATATATTTTAAATACAGCACTTTCGTGACAAATTAAACAATTACTGATCCATAATTGTTTTTCACTACAAAATAGTAAAACTCTCAATTATATTGAAACGATATATTTTCTTTCAATATTTTTCGTTTGTTTACTATGAAAGATAGATAAAAATTAGTTCTACCTATAAAACTGCCATTACTCCACTGTTGTCTGTTATCACTAACCGTAACCGTTACAAATAAAAGAGAACATCAATTCGCACTCATACGACATCGACAGCAAAAAAACAAAATTGATATATTTAATTTCTTGACACCAAATTTTTAATATATTGTTCGTAAATAAATTAATTTTTAAGAACAATGGGCACTGACCGGGCCACTTAAAAATGTTCGGTGGGGCACATGCAGCCCGCTGACCGCAGATTGAGTGTCGCTGTTATAGATATGTTTGAAGCAGATACATTTTGTCAAACATAAACATATCTTCTTTATTTGTTCTTTACATATTTAGGAAATTACATCCTTAAATATTAAATTGTTTATTTTTATTTGCAGGGGGAAAAAAAGACAAGAAAAGAAAAAATCAAATACGCTAAAAATACGGTTTAGATTATTCAAAAAGAAAGAATATAAGCAGTTTTATCTGTTCATGAGTCTTCAAATCTATTTTTTGTCGGATCGATTATATTGTCCAACAATCTCATTACTAGAAATTTAGATTATAAACAGTTCGTAAAAATTAAATAAAATTACACTAAATTGCAGATTAATTCTCAAAACTTCCTAACTGTTTTTATAAAAGGAAATTCCCTGTATTATTTCTTTTTAATGGTAGGATTCGAGTAAACGTAGAAACAAAAATTTATAAATAAAGAGAAAGATTAAAGATAAAAGTGATGTTCCTTTGTTTTGCAAACTGCGTTTTATTGCAGTTCATAACTAAGCAGTATAAAGGATTAACTGCTGAAGACGTTTTGTATAGATTTCTAAAAATTATTTCAATGCGAAAAATAGAATTGAATAAAAACAAAATTTGGATAAAGATTATTTGCTTATATAGAATTTTGTACACTGACATTGATGTCATGTTTTATCATGGCACCAATAGCATTTTATTGCTCATTTCAAAATTAGCTATACTTGTGATAAATTAATTATAAGGAACAGTTTATAAGTTAATAAATTGATAGCAATAATTTTTTAATAAAATTATTTACAATTTATGATGTTCATTTTAGGGTAAATGGATGAACGGTTTGTAATAAGTTTTTCTGAAAATTTTATGATAGATGCTTATTATCTGTCATTGAAATTATAAATTACATATAAATGGCTCTGTAAGCATAAGAACTTTTGCACATCTAATTTACTGAAATTTGTCCCAATAATATGGATTAATCGTGTAAATAAATATTTAGCTTTTATGCAGAAGTAATGTAATTGAAGAAAAAATTGCAATTTAAAAAAGAATTTTTCATTCTCAACAACATACAATAAGAAAAATATATCATATTCAAAGACACACAATACTGTTTTGCGTATTTTTGTTATGTTAAATTTAAAAATTCATTCAATTTTTCTTCATAATCTTGCTGTGAATATATTTTAATAACAGCCTCCAAATTAAACATGTCATACTTAAAATATTTTGAGATGTTCTATTTTGATTTTAAGTATTATGAGAGAGATGGAATCAATTATTTAGTGTGTGTCTAAGGAACATTTTAACGTAACGAAATAAGATTTATTTTATAAAAAAATGCTAATCGTTTAGCAATACATACTTTAAGTATATCTCTAAAATTTATTGCATTATAAATACGGCTTTTAAAAAAAGAGTTGTTTTCTTAAAGTTTTCTTTTTATAATAGAATTACACTCTTAAAACTCATTGGCGCAACAGCCCATGTGGGCCAAAACATACTGTGTCCATCTCAGTTTTCATGATCTTGGGCACTGAGGTGCATGAGCAGATGTTCCAGTCAGGGGGTCAGTCTGACATGAAACCATCAGTGTTTAGTTTTCAAGCAAGCTGGGAACTCATTTATCGACCTACTGAAAGAATGAATTAGTATGAAGCATAATTCAAAAATAAATTCTGAATTGAATATATTTTTAACTATATACGAAAAAACAAGCAACTTCATCATTTTCCTCAAAGAAACTAAAAATGGGCAAAAATTGTAGGTTATTTTAATTGACTATTTATTTATGTCACGTTTTAAAGTAGCAAGATGACTATTCGCGAAGAACCATGTTATTTTATACTTCAGTTAAGGGGATGAGGACAACATTTCAAACTTCCCCACCATACTAATGCCAGGACTTCGATCATCGATAGATTTAACGTGTGTTAGTTCCTCTACGGAGCAAATTTTCAATGGCATGAAGCCTCGATAGAAACAGCGTCGAAGACGAGATTCTATTATGAAAAATAAAAGACAAAAATAGACACACACATGGGCAATGATGGTATTTATACAATATTCAGTTTTGTTTTCAAAGATCTTCATGCTATAATTAAATATGCTTCAATAGTAATATTGTGGAGTAAATCAAAATGAGAGAGTAAAAAAAAAATGTTATTTCTTGAAGAAATAAATAATTGAAAAAACTGTAAATGGTGGAATAAATTACATCGATCAGAATACATTGGTGAATTTTCGTTATCTCTTTTTATTATTAAATAAAATTTAAAATGTCCTTGGTTGACTGTTCATTATCTTCGCATTGCAAAGCAAGGCTGTTGGCGATTGATCTCGTAATTCTGAGCATCGGTCAAATGACGAAGATGACTCTTGAGCTGGAATTTACTCTTTCTAATTTTCCACACCATACCAACATGAGCCACAACAGATTTAACGTGCATCAGCCTATCAACCCGGCAAGTCTTCAGTGGCATTAAGACCCGAACTCATGACTCTTCCGCCACAAGTTAAGGACAAGGACCTCTCGGTTACCACAGCCCCTAGTGTCTAAAAATAATAATAACAGAGCAAATTACGTCTTAACCCTTTATCTACCGAAGGTACTTATAAGTACCACTCACTTTAAAATAAAATAGAATAACCAATTTTACGAATATCCTGACAATACTTAGCAGGAATATTCTTTGAAATCCACTCTTCCAAGATATATGGCAGCACGGGTTCTATGATGAGTGTTTTAGCGAGAAAGGCGAATAGTTTTATAGCAGAAATCGCGTTTTCAGCTGACGGCGTTTTCAGCGGATTGCAAAGATTATCATTTCTGTCTCGAAAAAAAGTTAATGTCAAAACTTAAGTGTCATTTTCTTGTATGTTAATGAGGACCTTAGAAAGCGAATTAAATCTTTATTTTAAGTGAACAGTGTATATAATTAATTTTACGGTGGAATATCTTTAATTAATTAATTAGCTCTAACGGATTAAATTTCTCAAAGTCGAGAATTTTTTGTTTATGTATATCCCTTAATTTTCAATGTAGTGATCCAAAAAAAAAAGATTGCATGAAAAATAACCGCAGTAAATCATAATGCGGTAGATAAAGAGTTAAACATTTATCTATCATGCCCTAGATAATCTCGAGCCCGGCACTAGTGCTTCAAAATGTCATGCCCGAATATTACACGAGGTAATTTTTTTTAATTAAATCTTATTGTCATACCCGAATAAATATAGGGACATGTTTATTTCGGTTTCGTCTTTATGTCAAATCTTAATCTACATCAGGAAAAATTTATTTGAACTCAATTCAATAGGTGAAGTTTGATGAGCACTATACATGATGCTTCCATGATCAGTCTCAAAAATTTAAAAAAAAAAGAGTGAAGATATATTCAAGCCATAAATTGTTTTTGACTACAATCTAACTAAGGGTGGTATATATTACCATGATCAGGAGATATCCTTTCATCTGACAATTCGAAAGCGCTAGAAAAAATATTATATAAAGATATTTTTTTACATTTTCTGGACAAGGTACTCAAAAACTCATTTTTGCTCTATAAAAAGTTTGTTGAGAACAGTATTACAATTTTAGAATTCTGACTCACAATTGTGAAATGGCTTTTCTATAAATATGATGATAATGCAGCTTCTGGACAAAAGAATCCTGTCAGACCACCTACAGTAGATAATTTTGTCCGTTTTAGTGAACGACATTTTATATCCCATATTCCCCCTACTTCTGTGAAACGTGAGCCAACAAAACAGTGTAAATTTTGTTGTTCAAAAAAGAATACAAATGGGGAGGGGGGAGATTAGGAAGAAAACATCTTTCATCTTGTGATTGGAAAAGGATTTTCAGTTATATTACACAAAACTAAATTATTGAACTACAATTGGGTATTCAATTTCATTTATTATTTTTGAAAATAATGCTCTACTAGAAATGAACTTTATTACTGTCACGTGGTTATTACTACTTCAAGCTAATATGCAGTTGCTACAAAACATTAATTTTTTTTGTATGTTATTAAAAATATAAATTTTTTACTACTAAACATTTGATTTTTGCAATAAAAAATTTGACAATTTATGTACCCAAATCATCTAATTAAACTGACAATTAAAGGGTCAATGATAAACTGTTGAGAATTACGATCAACATGCAGAAAGTTTATAAATTTGTTTAACGTTTAACTTTCAGGTGCTGTAACTCTTTAAATATATTATATAGATGTAACAAATATTTTTTACCTTATAATAACATGTTCTTGAAAAATTCAGTAAGATGAAACATTTTTAAGAAAATCACAGAACATTTATTCGTGTTAAACTCTCTTATTGATTACCAACATTTTGATCGAGACAAATTTATGTCATTTTATAATGTATTGTTGATATTCTATTTACTGCATAGTGCAGATTAATTGTATTTGTGCACATGCATTAAACAATTGAAATAAAAAAACTCAAATTAAGAACGCAACATATTTGTTTATACTTCGAAATGGGATACATTTTAATAACTGGAGTCTTTTTCATAAAATCTTGTATAAGAAAGATAGTCGCCCATCCGGTATAGCGGTTAGTGACGCTGACTACTGTGCCATAGGGGCTGGGTTCGAATCCCGCAGAAGACTTGGATGTTTGTTAATGTATAGCGCCTTCGCGGCTTGGGGATACTCTAAATAGCCGTCGAGCCGCAAGTCCTCTCGTGAGATTGGTGGAAGGGGAAAAGAGGTGGGAGGCCTCTGACCCCCCCCCAGAGTGTTCTCCCTCTAAATTGGGGTGGAACTGAGCCAAATCGTACTGTTACCCGTATGGTGCTCAAAGCTACGGCTAACGTCAGGCGTCACTTAGCCCTTTACCATGATGAATTTCGTGGGCCTCGATCAGGCCTTTGCCGATCCGGTGGCATTAGTAACAACATAAGGAAGATAAAATCAATGAAAAAGTAATTTTTCGCAGAATAAGTCAGTGATTTTTAAAAAAAGCTCTTACAATAATAAATATATATAAAAAAATATAGTATAATTTTTTTTTATCTAATCCTGTTTTCTTTTCTTTGTTTTGTATAATAATTTTTCTTCTCTTCTATATCTATTTATATGGAAATCATCGACTACGGAATCATGCTAGTACTTTGAATTCTGATGTATAATTATATTTACTGGATAATTTGGGTGTCTAATCTAAAACAAATCGAGAATTCGACACGAAAAAATATACATTCTATTTGAAAATTTTTCGGGAACGTAAATTTACTTTTACAAATAAAAAAAAACTATTAACAACGTCATGAATAAAACGTAATGGATTTTTAAACACTTTTGAAGTAATTTATTCTAATATTTGTGCAAACTACATATAAATTCTAATACCAACTTCTTACGTTCCGTATTGCATTCAGTTTACGTAGAAAAGAAGAGTGAGAAAATTGTTTAAACCTTTAGATAAGATGTCAGACATAGTTTCAAAGATAAATAATGTATTTGGGTGGCTGTCGCTTTACAATAAAAATTTAAGGAATTATCCTTGTGACGCAGATCTTTTTAAACAATGAAATACTTCTTTCAAATATTTAAGGTTAAAAAAAACTCCTTTTCCTGTTATAATAATGATATTGTGATAGTAAGAAAACTCTCTCTCTTTCACACACACACAAATCTCTTCCCACAACTGAACAACAAGTTTTATCGTGTTGCATAAGTGAATATTTTGAAACAATACATGCAAATATCTTCTAGCGTAATATAATAGACACCAAAATTTTAAAAAGTAAAATTTAGGTCCCAAATAGTAAAAAAAAGTTAAAATCTTTTGATGTTTTGAAACACTTTCAAATATGACCTGATATACGACATCAGAGAATCTATCAAAATGGGATTATTTTTCAAAAGTTCTGAAAACAAATTCGTGAAAAATAAGTTATATTTAGTTTTACAATTTCACTTAATTTCTTGAAAATTAAATGAGAAACAAAGTTTACTTTACTAAGATACATTCATTGGTTATTACATTACTTTTTCTCTAAAATTTCTAATTCCTGATACATAAATTATTTTCTTCTGTGTTTTTTGCTTATTCTTTTTATTACAAGCTATTTTATTAGGTGCATGAAAACTAGAAAACTAAATAATATAACAAGAAAAATAAAGTGCGGAGTCAGATGTTTTATTTAAAAAAACTCTTTTTATTGCTGAAAAATCAATGTGCATTATGAGGTTTTCAAAATGGAATATGCAAACATATTTACATATTGAAGAATGAAATGGAAGTGAAAAATCAGCGGTTGTGCTGCTTGCAGATGAGGTTTCATGATCAGGTAAAAGCTTAATTTAAGCATCTAATGTCATAAAGAACTATCGTTTTACAATATGGTACGTTGAAGTAAAAACTGCGAATTTGTGCTGAGTAGTATAAAATCTTTCTTTGGACACCAACCGCCGACGAAAGGATCACAGACTCTCTTATAAGTTGCCGAAGACGGTGTCCATCAACTTGCCGAGTTGGGATTGGTTATCAGCACCCTTGGATGGGGTTCCTGATGGTGGCAGGATGCTCTGACATTCTTCGCTGTTGGGGTCAAATCTCTGGCAGATGATATCGGGCAAGTCGGTCACGAGCATTTTCATGATGTTGCGAATCATGGTCACGGAGCCTTCACCACATCGCTTGCCAGTCATTTCTTCAGTCTTGTCATGGAATCGTCTGAAGCCACTGTTAAAAAAATAATAATCATTATTAATAAACTTAAAGATATCAATTCATTATTGCATTATCAGCCTTTTAACATTAAATACGAATCTCGGAATACGACGTTATAGTTAAAATATGATGACCTGGTGGATAGAAACTGCTTTCTGAGTGAACGATTCGAAGATACTAAATTGTTAATAAATGGCTATAAATTTAGTACACAAAGTTAAAAAATAGATACTTTTTAAGAATATCATCATATGATATATTGATAATTAGTGCTAAATTCAACTCTTATTACTTCATCTATACAATGATTTACTTCGAAAATTTTGCTTGAATTTGTTTGAAATCATGAGACGTCACATACATGAATGTGCCAAAGTCTCCGAAATATGTTGTACCTTTATTTGTTAGAGTAAAGTACGAAGTATGCTGAAGCAATGGAAATGCACGATGTTATCATTTGAAAAAAAAATGTCTTATTATTTTTTGAAAAAGGTTCTTCCATTATTGTTTAAAGGAGAAAAACTTACCAGCACATAAGAGGGAACCTTTTCTTGAATGGTACATCGAACATGGTTTCAATCATAACTTGGAGGTCCTTCAACTGTGTTTTGAATTCATCAGTCTCAGCGCCATCAGCTAAGCATTCGGAGTGAGACAAGTAATCTGAAGAAAAAAAGAAATGATTTAGTTATCAAAATCATAAAAGAACATCTTTATAAAATTTTCTTAGAAATTGGATTTAGGCTAATATCCATTCCATATTTTTCCGATTTCTCTTTTTCTTATGAATTACTATATAGTAGTTTAAGTAAGAAGTATACCTATGACTATACTGCAAAGTTAGGTTTCATTGCAGAACTATAGTATAGCTTAATATTAATCATTAATTTTAACCAAAAATATTATTATTTCAATGATATTTCGTTAGTAATTCACGAATTTATATACATCGGACTATATTTTTAGAGAGTTAATTTTAAATAATAGTGATGAAAATGATGATGAGGACTCAAAATTAAGGAAATGTATTTGCCAAGACCGAATCTCTTGGAGTTAGTTAATAAAAAGAATACGGTAAAAATACTGGAGTGGTACACACATGTGTTAATTGAATCAAATGTAATATTCTTTATTGTTTAGTTTTTACGGAATTGAAGATTATTTCTTAAAAGATGAAAATTAAGATTTATTTTCAGAAGATAATTTAGCATATTTTTTTTCCTAAGAAATATAATAAATATTCAAATGAGCTACTAAAAAACAAAGCGATTTCTTTAAGTTTCAAGGCGTTTTTCCTTTAAAAATGTTTTGAGAATTCCACCAAATAGAATTTAAAAATATTGGAATCCATTCGTATCAAGGTTTAGTTAAATAATTGAAATTTATTTAATATTTTTGATGTACAATATCTATGCAAAATGATAATAACGAATAATTAAAAAAATTTACTTAGTCGTAATTTATATATCCTTCTATAACTCCAAAAGAATTATCTGTGAAAGACTTCATAAACTTTATGGTCATTTAATTTATTCTAAAGTTCACAGAATCTATACTTACTAGTTCTGATTTCTGATCCAGATGTGCAGAGCTCTTTGCCAATTTCGTCAGAACCAGCGAAGAGACCCATAAGTTCTTTCTGAAGAGGAGAAAGGCACTTGTCTGTGAAGTTGCCCATGCATTCTCGAACTTCTTGCATAGTTCTAAGCAAAAAAACAGCATATGCTTATCTATATCAATCTCAAATGAAAAATTACTTGCTTCACTATTACAAGAATATTAAATAAAACTAAGCGCAGGCTATTTGAGTGATAAACAGTTTTGCATTATTTTATGTTTGAATAAATTTTAAAATGTTTGCATTCTTAATTGAGATCTATTTTAATTTACTTTAAAGATTTTCTTGTAAAGTCGTATTATATCTGGTTGTTCTGTACCTTTACCATTTCTTCCGTACTCGCTCCTTATATCACATTACTTATCGAATTTGATTACTAATTTAGATCATTTTTAATTGAAGATAAGTATTCTCTGTTCAGTTTTTTTATTTATCAAACTATAATTGGACAAACTCATTTGTATTTTCATCAATCTGCGAGGAAATATCCAATGATATAAGAATCAAACAGTAGTTTTAATTTTAGCTTGGTAATTAGTTTTGAGGAGATCATATTATTTTAAATCTCAATATTTATGATTGATACAAAATAAAAATATATATATTTATTTTTCATGATCTCATACTTAATAGTTATAGCTGTCGATAACTTAATTTTGATTATTAGATTGATTAAATTTCACCGAAGGAAAAAAACACTTTATTTTCTCGTTCCTTAACTTAAGATTTTTTTCTTCTAAATTTTTATATTTTAAGTAATTATGTTTCAAAAATTATAATATTTGAAGTAATTTCATATTTCATGGAGGAAAGTTAAAATGATTAAAAATTAATTTTTAAGCCGAATGGGTGAATATTTCTTACTATTGGTTTTTTTAATCTTTAAATGAATTATAATAAAAACAATTAATCACGGATTTATTAATTAATTCTTCATTTCATGAAACTAAGGCAGCACAATTACATTCAAATTAGTATTTTTTAATTATGTAAAAAGTATTCTGCATTCTGCGTGACCCGGTTATACTACAGGAACGGTAAAATTAATTAAATTTAGACAGTGCATGTATATTATGTAATAGTCATTTTAAAAATAAATAAAGTTTTTTCTTTTAATTCAACATTTTCAATTAGCAAAGCATATCTTAAAACTTATTCATTACTTTTTAAACTGAAGAAAACATGAAGTATACTTACTCGCACCATTCTGTCACTTTCTCATCATCTGGTGGGATTCCATTGCTCTGGTAATGGAACATACCAATTGCAACGCATAAATCTACTTCTCGTAGATGGCATGTTTGAGTGTATACTTGTTTTGCAGCTGAAGGGAAAAACACATCGTTATGAATCATTTAAAAATTAATTTCGAATCTAAATTATGTAATTGGGATATTCAGTTACAGTTTTCATTAGTCAAACACAAACGAAAAAAAGAAAAAAAAAATGAAAGTATCAAATTAAGATTGGACGAAATATAGTTTAACCTTTTTAACGTTTTCAATAACCCTTGATGTATATTAAGCTTTTTCCTTGAAAAATTAATCGCCAATAAAAAAAAAGAAAATTTAGATGTATTAACTGGGGATATAACATATTATCTTGGGTTATTGATTGAGAAACAGACGTAATTTTTAAGTTTGTAACCAGATAACAAAAAAAAATTATTTTAAAAATTTATAAATATTGTATCATTGTATTTACCAATTAATACTTTTAAATATACCTATATATGTTTCTGGTTAATCTTTTAAATATAACTATAAATATCTATTATAGCAAAAAAGTATACATAAGAAAAAAAATATCTTAACACTCATAAATATCATGCATTATTTTTTTTAAAATATATATATATATATAAAGGGTTTTGAATAGATATTTCATTAGATGTAACAATTATAAAAGAAATTCGAGAAATGAAAATCGTTTTCCAGCATTTGAAATTAAGAAGTATAATATTTTTCCTTTTTAAAACTTTGCGCTATTTCTCTCTCTCTACTAAAAGATGCATTTAATAATTAATTTAATATTATTATTTTCTTTCTATCAAGCGCAAAAGGGTCTTTCTCTTAAAGAAAACTACACATTTTAAATGTTAAATAAAAACATTTAATTAAAAAAAATCCTTATAAATTCAACTGATAATCAGCATAGTAATACATGATCTTTTGTATCTAATGTGAACACTGGCATCTAATTTCTCTTTTTAGTATACTAAAAAGGTATTTTGTTAAAAGTTAATAGCCACCAACTTACCGACTCCAAGCAAAAGAACGGCAAAGAAATACAACTTCATCTTCAGTCAAGTAATAATACGCTTAATCTATAACCGAAGATATAACAAGTGAATCCTTGGACAAAGTCAAGTTCTTTATATATCTACAGCGAAGTACGTTTTTCTTTATTTGCTTTTTTAGAAGTTTTGGAGTAGCTTTACTAGAATTTCCAGAATGAACAAAATAAACAACTATTGCAAATGATTTCAAGCACGTCAATTAACCGACCGTTGGAGTACGTCATAAACTGCTGTGATTCTTCTTTATTAGAAAAAAAAATTCACCCCCTCCCCTTTTCTAAACCTTTGGGCATGAATTATGCTTGATGGATACTTTGACACGCCTATTGGTTGTTAAAGAGATAGCCCAAAAGATTGCAGATCCCAAACGAAAAAAATTGCACTGCCCAAGGCACTGGGCCTTGAGAAAGTCTCCTAAGTGTGTGCATCAATCCTTCTAAAAAGGGGTTGACCTTCCATGTTCGGAAAGAAACTCGTAGGTTGCTACTGGAAATGACAGAGTGTGTTTATCGAAACAATACAAATAACCTGAGTTCGTAGTAAAGCTACCATCACCCCCAACACGCAGGGAACCGAAAATCGAATTCGTGAACACTCCTTTATTATGTTCATAAAACCTTTCTCTGGATTGCGAAATCAAAATAGGCAATTTTCAGCACGAATCTGAAAAAAACTATGATGAAATTATATACATAAACGTAAACAAAAGAAAGGGGAAATTTAGTGCAAGTCGCAGTTTGATTAGAAAGAAAAACATGAGTTTTCGAAATGAAAATGGAAATTGTACGAGGTGAAGAATTTTAAAACCAATTCCTAATTATATTTTCAAACCTGTTTAAGAGATTCAAGAAATAGCAGGTTTTCGTAACCAAAACATTAGATATAATTTTTTTTTAACAAAATCTTGTTTTTCTTGTTATTAATTTTAATAGACTTTGCGGTACTCATTTCATTAAATTTTTATTTTTATCCGAAATGAATTTAGTGGTTATTCTACTGCTAAGGGGTGAAGCGAAAGCTGAGTTATTTTAAACTAGTTCTTCGTCCTACTTTTTATTAACAATAACATCTGTTTTCAAAATACGCAATCAAAAGCATAATGAAGTAAATTTTTAATGCAGAAATGTATTGAAATAATAAAATACTCAAATATGGTTTCGAAATAATTTGAATTCCATTGAAATGTAGAATTTTATGTATTCATAGAAATAGTGTAAATTTTTAAAAAAAGTTCTAAGTATGTAGCAAAAAATGAAATTATAATTTTCTTTTTAAGTAAGAATTTGAATTCAGTATATTTTCGGTGATAATAACGGAAATTATGTAAAATATTTTTAGAAAATCCATAAAGAAATCTCTAAGCAATAGAGTGTATATTTTCACCAACAATTAAAACTGAAAAGAAAAGTAAACATTTTTTCTGTAGGTTTTAAGTATTTCAATGAAGTTAAATCATCTGAATATATGCATTTTTGTTAATAAGATACTTTTCATAATATATATGTTATGCATATATATATATATATATGCATAACATATATACATAATAACAGAACAATAAACAGTTTATGCTCTTACTATAAAACAAAAATTATACATTTTAACAATGGAAACAATGACTGAGGAAAAAGTGTGTCGAATACATCATTGCTTGAATATTTTTTTAAAATTTCTTATGGCAGATTATGAACAGTTATTAGCAGAGTTCATCAGACTACCTAGTACATTCACCGAAAGCTGGTATCTCTTTTTAGTGCGGCGCCTTATTGGCGGATACCAATTGCCGCAGGTAATTTTGACGCCCAGTTTCCTCCCTAGAGGGAGGCATCTCAGCTCTGACGATGCGAACCTGTACTAGGATTTAATTTTGCCTTAGTACCCCCTAGGGATCTTTCACATGCCGTATAATCAGACGACATTGATACATGTTTGAATATTAAATATATTATGTTTAAATATTTATGTTATGTCCTAAATAGCATAATGGCATTATTTGCCAATAATTTAGATAATGTTGAGTTCTGGCTGAAAAGAGTAACAATTTATAAAAATTTCAAAAATATTTTTATTACACTTTTAGGGATTCAGTGACCAGTTGCTGACGTAACAAATTCATTTGAAACATTTCCCTCTTAAATACTTCTATACATATTTTTGATAAATTTCTTTAATTGTTTATTTAGTGCCCTTATGAATTTTTACAAAAAATCAATCAAATGACTTGAAATAACAATTTTTCTTTTGTTTGTGTGTATGAACGTCATAAAGAGATCATACCAAATAATACTGCTATAATATTTTTATTCTATTAACTCATTGTAGATGTATATTGCTACTTATAACCTTTCAAAGGAAAAAAAAACCTGCCCAAATACCAAAACTACACTTTAATGTTTTCGTGGAGTTTTCTTTGCTTCATTTCCCTTATATTAAAAACAAATTTGTGAGATATGATTAATTTTACTAAGAATGCCTCTTTTGTTTAAATAAAAAAAGATATTTAACATATAAGGTACCTAACATAAGTAGCATAATTACATTTCTGAAATCAAATATAAAAAATTAGCAATAATACTAAAGAAACGTTAATTTTTTTTGAAGAAAATCAATTATGATATTAAATGTAATTTATATAATAATTGTTCTCTTATGAAATGACTCACAAAAGAATGCATATTTTCTTGAGACAAATATTTTACTGAGAAAGGACAAGTCAATGTAAAATGCCTTGAATAAAACAATTTTTGTGATAACCATGCAAACTATTCCATTTCAAAAGCAAAACATTAAGCTCTAACTATGCGCATCATTTTAGAACATGGAGCTTTTGTGATAATTTGGATACTTAAATTTGAAACACATTAGAATCAAGCCATTAGGCAGTGACCTAAATTTCGAGTAAATCTAATAATGCTGAAGAATTTATGACAAAGTGTAACAAGTCCCATATATTTTCTTGAATAATATAAATAAAAATAAATCTAATAATAAAAAGCAGAGGACAATATCATAAGAATTTCTGCCCACTTGTTTAACAGAAATGTGACAATGCAATTTATTTAAATGCATGTAAAAATAAGAAGAATATTTATAATATTTTCCACTCATACTTAAATAAACTAGAGAATATTCCTCTGCTTTCAATAAGAATTATATTCTTTCAAACAATATATGTGATTCGTACAGCTGTATCTCTTGAATATTTCAGAATATTATTTTTATTAGACAAATGATATTGTGACTTAACTATATACTACAGTTATAATAATATAAATTTCCTTCTGTATAATCCACTTTGACCATCCTATCCCATTTTCAATCTTAGCTTTTAAAAATGTTTGTTCAATAAACACATTTCTTCAAACAATTCGTCATTTTCATAGTTTTTCGTACATAAACATTTCATTCCGTATCTTTTCGGTAGAAAAAAGAGCCAAGGCTTTTCTGCGGTAAGATCTTTGAAACAGTGGCAGAAAGAAAACTTGACCCTTAAGATCTATAATCTATCATGGTTAAAAAAGACATGATTAGCTTTTAAATAAAGAGAATAAAACTCGATTCGAACTGACTTTACTTCCTCATTACTTCGTTAATGGTTGAACCGAGGTCTTTCTGTTGAGGAATCTAGAGAAAGGTGCTGATTGTTGGCTGAATTTTATTTCCCATTTTAATCTCTCGATATTTAAAATGTTGTTCATATATGCCGGGTCTAGAATTTTTAGAAATTTATTACTTTTCTGTGAACTATTTCCATATCTCAGAGTATTTTTCGCATTTAAAAAAGCATAAAACTCAGGTTTCAAAATAATTTTTGGTGGACGTGGTAGCCTCAGTGGCAAAATCAGGTTTTGCCTTTAAGGGAACACAGTACGATTCAATTGACCAAAATCGGTCAAAATATCATATTTAATTTTTTTAGTCTAATTATTTTTTATATACTTTTCTATAACCTCCTAAAATTTGAAAGCTCTAAACTTAAAAACGCAGAATTACGATAACTTTTATGTTCGTTTTTATTCACATCCCTATGGCAAATCAAAATTTTAAGCTGACTTATCTCAGAAAGATAAAATAACTAGTTTGTCTTCATTTAAAATGCTAAGGCATTTTTTCTATTGTGCCTACAGCTTTGAATTTTTTTTACCTATTCCCAATAGTACATGTAACAAAAGTTGGTATGCATTTTTGAATCAAAGCAATACTTATTTTTATAAAAATAATTGAACTCAGAATTTATACATTTTTTAAAGAATTTTCAATAAGCATTTATAAAAAGAGGTATTGTATGATTACCAATCATGTTACGGCAGAATCCATTCCAACTTTTGTTATACATCGTTTGACGTACTTGTAAATAAAATTTCATGTGTGTGCGTAAATTTTTGTAGGAGGAGTAGCATTTTAAAATCACTTCACAAATTTTAAGTATTTTCCTTAAAAAATTATATGGCTAGCTTTTTCTGAAATTTGAGCACAAAATCTGTTTTACATAGTATACACACATAGGAAGCAACCAAAAATATTTTAAAAATAATTAAATTAAAAAATTTTGCGTAAATCCTACCATGTCCCCTTATTTTTTTTTTTAAATTGGTTAAATATCACAGACTATGGGTTTCCAGAACAATGCTTATCCCCCCCTCTACGATGTGAGTTTGCAGGATTATATGTTTACCCTGCTGAATAGCCTAGTGGTTAGGGTCACGGACTCGTGGCTGGAGTGTCATGAGCTCGAACCCTAATGCCACTGATGGTGAAGACCCACCATCTAGAGGTGCCAATGTTGATAGGGTGTGATAGCTCGGAGAGGGAGTTTCTAGTTCAGGTGTCATCCTAGTCACTTTGTGCAAAATTAAGAGGTCCTTTGTAAATAGTCCAGGTATTACCTTATATTGCAATGTAAAAATAATCACTGAAAATAAATTCGTAAAAGTGTTTCTATTTGTTATTATATTGAACAGCGAGTAGATAGTGAAGATGCAGTCTCTGAAAGCAAATGTAAATAAATTGAAACCTGGGAAGAGTCAAAGTAATTTTAGTCGATGAATAAATTTGAAACTGGAATTAAAATAAGTTGCAATGTAAGAAATATAATATCAGTAAAAATATTTGTATTCAACCACGTAATCTCAAACACATTTTTTTCCCATTGTCTTTCATAATATTTTTTTAACTTTTGAATATATTTTATGTCAGAATGTATTTCTTGAATTTATGTTATTTTGTATGGACGTTCACAGAACTTAACTCTAAAATTATGGAAGAAATATGCATAGCATGCGTATGCAGCATTAATAATTACAAAAGTATTTAATTTGTATAATTTATCATAGGTTTTAGTATTTTATGAAAGACGAATGGTTATATCAAATGCATTTAAAGTAAGAAATATCATCAATTAGTAAAATATTTATCATTGTAAAGATTAATTGATCATTAAAGAAAATAAATGACAATGCGGTGAAACTTACATAACTAGAACAGAAGATTAATAGTAATGGATGGATTTGAAGCATGTTCTTAAGTTGCCATATTGCCCTCTTGCTAACCTAAAAAAGAACTTTTAAATATTAATAATGGTCAAGATTTATGACCTCATGAACTGATTTGCTTATAATCTAAAACATTCAAACAAGAAAACATTTTATTTTATTTATTTTTAAATATATTCAATGAAATAGAAAAATAAATATTTGACAACATTCAAACTGATTGTAGAACATGAACGTACACGTATACCTATACTTATTACTCTGCTAAAGAAATATGAAGTTTTTATTAATAAAATCTACATGTACCTCTAGCATTAAAGTTATGCAAAAATAATTAATGATATTCATATTAATTCACCTTTATGCAATCAATTAATCAAAAAAGTTGAAATGACACAACTAACGTAAGTTTTATGTATATTGCCAATATTTTGATCAATAATTACGTACGTACTTGGAAGAAAGCATAATCACTCTGCAATTTTCTGCGTATCCCTTATACTGTACATATCTTCCCAGCGTGAGTCTTGCATGCTAAGTTATATCATGTTTTCATTCTTTTTCATTGGTTGGTAGGGGGTTCGTTAGAATTCAGGAATTTTTTTTCTCTCTCTCTCTTTCTGTTTTCGACATACCCTGATTAGAAAGTCAGTTTTATAATTGACGTCATACAGATGTTGCTAAGAAGTGCAATATCATTTTCGAACTCTGAACTTGAAAGTTCTAACCGGATAGTTTTTATATGTTTATAATGTCCTTTTTTATATGTGGAAAACGCGTATTAAGTGGTTACTGGATTTACTCCCCTTTAAAGTCTCCATTCTAAAATTTTGAAAATGTTTATATATATATACCATTAACATGTTATTACAGGTGACTTAAAATAGTTACAGATGAATAACAGGAAATTTATACTTAAAAACAATTGTGAAAGTCATAAGGAGCGAGATGATTTTTTTTAGATGATTTTGACTTCGAAAACTTTTTTAATTCCATAGATGTTCAAGGTTATATCACGAAATAAAAATGGAAATCGTCAAACGAAGAATAAGTGCTTGTCTCAGAGTGTTATTTTGTTAACTCTTTAGCAAACCTACGTTTGCATTATTATTATTATTATTATTATTTTTGAAATTCACAGAGCTGATAATAAAACCTACATTCACTACCGTTACATATATGATTAGATTATTTTTGATAAAAATAGTCAATTTAAACGAAATATTAGATCCTAATCGTGATTAAGTTGTTAAAATCTAACTTTAACTCATCTAAAGACTACTCTTTTTAAATTTCGACTCGCAAATAACTAGTAATATAATAACTAATAATATTTATTTAAAAAAGTCATTTGTATTCCATATATTTGGAATAACTTTGAATAGCAACTTCGAAACAGCTGTTTTTAGGAATATACATTAAATTAAATTATTTACTTTGAAATAGTCTTTTAACCACATACATGGCAGTGCCATTTTGGCCACGAAAATGTTAGTATACATATGAAAGAAATTTATATAATATATCAAAAACAAATATATAGATATCATCTCTCTCTCTCTCTCTCTCTATATATATATATATATATATATATACAGCCAAACCTCTATATTGCAAATTTTTCTATATAGCGAACTTTTTCCTGGAACCTTGAACACTTTACGATTTTCTTCAAAAAATAACTTTTCTATAACGAAGTGCATTTTCTATAAAACGAACTTTTTCTTTTGTGATTCGGTGTTTTTTCTCCCTATTTTTAAAGTATTTCTGAACACATTTCAAGTTAATCTTTCTTTAACACATTTAATGGTGTTCATAAATCTTGAACTGGTTTTATTAGATTCCAACTCGCCTAGAGCAATAGAGTTCTGGACATTTCATCCAAGAAGTACAACCCTTAACCCCCATTGTCCGGTTCACTAGAAAATTCTTCGATATCCCCTTTCATCCTCAATGGAGTTGTCTAGTGTCCCCATGTTCTAGCTTTAGAATAATGTATGTTTAATATTACTTGTGTGCTTTAAATTAGAAAACGTCCTTAAAATTCATTAATCTTAATATAAAATTATTTTCTTAATGGTGAAAGTACAAAGAGTACAGTGTTCTTCGATATTCTTTTTTCTTGTTTTCCTTGCAATTCTTTGTTCGTTCTTTTTATTTATTTTTTTTTGGGGGGGGGGATTAAGATGTATAAAATAAACATATATATTAATTTTAAAAAAAACCGTGTGAATAATTTCTTTTTTTTATAGTATATAGTGTTAATGAATTTAAAATTTGTTTTATGTGGTTTATAAATTATATTGAAAGATGAACCTCTATATAACGAATTTTCCATATAACGAACTTTTTTTTCTGGATTTAGTGACTTCATTATATAGAGGTCCGGCTGTATATAGATATAGATGATCTTTTCCATTGAAAAGTGAGATCTTATAAATATAATCCAATAACTAACAGACCGTAAACCAAATTTACATTTTTTTTTCAATACTATTTTCTTTTTCATATGTATTACAAATCTATACATAAAACATAAAAAATCAATCTAACTATGTATAGTAATAGAAGACAGTGCAAAAAAAAATGCAAAATATACTCTTTTCTATTCATACAGTAGTAATATCTGTGAATTTTTTGACACACACATACACGTTTTAACATAATTTTCTTATTTTCTTTACTACTTTAACTGTTATATTTTTTTGGTCATTAGTACCTATCTTCATAAGTCAAACGTGTATATGACAGAAATTTCACAATCGATGTAGGAGTCATTCTCGTCGTGTGATCAAAGCTCACAGACAAAATTTATCCCTTTCAGCTCTCTAGATGTGTGTGTGCACTAATTAAACAAAACCAATATACTAAATTATTTTTTTCACACAATTTTCAAATAACAAGGTATACGAATTTCATTTTTTTTTTTTTTTTTTATTATTATTTACGCAAATTTTTGTTCTAGCACGGATTTTTAAGAAAATTGGAGATTCGTGCTCCTTGGAAGAGGACGATTTGATTGAATTCATGACAGTTTATGATCACGAAGAAGTCTATAATGACGAAGAGTTGGAGGTGAAGTTCAGCTATTAACAACTGATGTCAAATGAGAAGGCTTGAAACTTGTTAGTATGGAACAACATTTTCTTACTTATGATCCTAACATATAGAGCAGGGGTACTCAACCTTTTTTCTGCTGGGCTGCATACATATGTCTGCTGTTTTACGAGGGCAGCATATATATGTTAGTTATTTCACGCGGACCGCAACATGAGGATAAATGGGGGAGAGAGGGAGGAGAAATATACTTTATGGCCAAGATAACTTTGGAAATTTAAAAGGTGGAAAATTAATCAAAATTATATAACTCCTGTTTTGCTTTTTTTTTAATTATTATTTTTTATATTTTTTATTTTTGTTACTAACACTAAATTAGAAGTATTTTAGAAACACTCTTTCACAATTTCTACATCAGTAAACGGTTTCATAGGATTACCAATAATGTAACAAACTTTATAGGATGTCTTTGTCACCGCTATGATATTACCACCGACAAAACACTTTGTTGTTGTTACAAAGATTATTCAAGAAAGCCTATTTATCTCTTCTTAAAAGAGATCTTCGAAGAAAAGTATCATTGAATGGTTCCTGTTTATTGAGATTTTTTAAATACAGCACGTTTGTGACAAATCAAGCTCTTAACGATCCATGTTGGTTTTTCACTACAAAATAGTCACCCTCCCAACCACCTTGAAACGATCTATTTTCTTCGAATATTTTTCGCTTGCAATATATGGAAGCTAGTTAAAAATTAATCCCACCCATAAAATTGTCGCTACTCCGCAACTGTTATCACTAACCATAATTGTTCCAAATAGAAAAAGAATATCAATTCGTACTCGTTCGACACAGATAGCAAAAAGCAAAATTGATATATTTGATTTCTTGACAAAGAATTTCCAACCAAATTTTTAAATAAGTTTTTAAATAAGTTAATTTCTCAGAGAAATGGGCAATGACCGGGCCACATGTGGTCCGCGGGCCGTAGGTTGAGTATCGCTGATATAGAGCGTACATTAAAATTTCAACGTTATCGTAAGTTTTGTGTAGCGGGATATCAAGAATTGTTTAAACAGCTTGAGAAATAAAAAATACTCTCAACAACGACGTCTGTAACAACGACAACCCAAAACTGATTCCATTAATAGTGAACGAAATTCTTCATTTGAATTAAAACAAATAGCTGTACTAGACATGTATGACACATCTACCGATGATAGCAATTTTGATCGAGTTTATAATAAACGTGCATGCTTGTTTTCAAGTATTTATGAATAGTTGTTAGTTATTAGCCATATTCCTAATTTGAATTTGAATTTTTAAATGGTAAACTGTTTCACTGTACACTATATTTAATTTTTTGTAATTTTTTTTTTCTTCTTTTTTTTTGTAATAAAATTGAATTATGTTTGTTTTATAAACATGAAACTAGGATTCCATTATTACTTTTTGCGCTGTTTTCGGGGAAAATATTTGGAGATTTTTCATTTGACACGATTTTTTTAAAGTTGTGGAACATATCCCGAAATTTACCATTTGCTGCATGTATTTTTTACACAATATTTTTGTAAGGTTTTCTAAGGAAGATATCAACCGTGTAAAAAAGAGTTGGGTGTGCTTTAGTAAAATGTTTATAGCATATTCCAATGATATGCTGTAGTAGCATAATGTCAATTAAACACAGGAAAATTATCTTTTGTTTCTATTATATGTTTATGTTACCATTAAAGCGTGAAATCCGTTAAATCATGAAATAACTAGATCAGTCTGTTAAAGTACATAAAATTATTGAATTCTACGATTTAGCTAGGTATTCTTTAGAAAAACGATTACTTGATCGTTAAAGTATGAAATACGACAGTTGCGAAAGGTCTTTGAACCGGTTCTAGCTGCTTTGGGAAGAATTTTTCCGATTAGGTGGAATGAAACAATTGTACTCCAGATATCAGTTCAGTATATGTCAGGGAGAATCAATTTTCATTGAAGAAGTTCCAAATATTGACACAACTCTTCGATCTATTGCAACAGCTCAAAAGTTGCGCTACTGGACGGGATTTAAAAAGTGTTCGCGTAAAAAAAATGTGTAACACTAAACAGTGTGCTTATTTCAAAAAATAATAAGCAGTTCAAACCAAAATGCCATCTCAGCAGTCCTTGCTCTAATAAATAATGAAAAGTAAAATAAAGATATCTCATAAAATTTTAATTAATATTTTGTCACATTTTTGTTTCAAAAAGTTTACACAATGTTTTTATGAAGCAACAGTTTTTCTTCCCAGCATATATAGTTTTGTTGATAATGCTTAAATATAATCATTTTGCAACATATTCTTTTTCCCCCTTTTCTGTTTAACTAAGAGTAATATGAGTAATATAATAAATTATATCATATCTGTTTTCCTTTATTATTTATCAATTATTCATCCGCAGAAGGGAGAAAAGTATTTTTCGAGAGATTTCAGCTATTTATGATCAATTTATTTATAAAGCATCTTTGAAATCATTTATTTTTTACCTTAACGGTCTATTCCTAGTTATTTCATGGAATGCCTAGCTATTTCATAGAATAACTAGGTAAAGTATGGAATTCTTCATCTATTATATATTTTAACTGATTTGTCTAGTTATTTCATGAGATTCCTAGTTATTCTATGAAATAACTGAATTATGCACTTAACGGTAACATAGAAATACACAATAAATTAAAGAAATAAACGATGGGCGAATTAATTATTCTACAAAACAGAGAAAGCCCCAAATCTGAATCATAAGACCCAAAACATAAAATAACAATGTTTTAGGAAAAGTCAATTAACCAAAATGATATGTATATATCGGAACCTAACTAGGTATAATTCTGTAATTAAAAAAAATCTAATGGAAGAACTTTAACAAAAAGGAGATACAAATAACCGCAAAAATCTCTTTTTCCTTCTTTCTTCTCTTTTTCAATTACGTCATTAGAATGGTTGTTTTGCTTATCAGGGCATTTATGTGCGCTTCCTACTTGCCCACGTGGCTATGTAAAAATACGACTAAGAAAAATATATTTAAATTGGTCAACAGCGGGAAAAAAATGCTGTTTCTTGCCTTCCAGTTGTCTATTCAAGTTGCCCTTTTTCAACAGATTTATTCCTGATTTGTTTTTCTCCAAAATGTGCGGTTTTCAATAACAACAACATTATTGATTCATTAATTTATCTCTTTTTTTCCAAGGTTAGGATGGAGTGGT
>BMAV01012394.1:42900-59393 GCA_019973955.1 Trichonephila inaurata madagascariensis | reverse complement strand
ATTACAAACCTCAAATTTACTAACTCAACACAGTGGTAAAACACCAGTCTTAATCTTTAATAAGAAGTAAAACCTTCTTCAATCTTACCTGAGTAGCGAATAAAGCTGCTCCCTGACTCTTTCTCTAGAATTACAAAACTCTGAATATATATAGTCGAACTAAAATCTGAATATTACGGTTTCTTCTTGAGAGAGATGGCTGTGAATAAAATGCGAATGTGCTACCCCAAGGAGTCTCTAAGAGGATTAGTGAGAGGACACGTAAAGATTCGTCACAAGCTTTAAAAATAACAAAAGAGATGAGTGTGAGCATAAATATATTTTTGTTTAATTTTACATGTATTGAAATACTGTTTATTTAAAAGAAATTATATATACTTGCGTTATGAACTAAAAAAATTATAGCTCTAGAAGTATACTATTTTTTTCAAAAGTCTGGGATAATATTTCAAATAAATGACTTCAATACTTAAGAGCAACGCATATCAATTATTCAGATTTTTTCGTTAGAAAATGAATGCGCGTTATACGGCGAATATACCTAAAAATTAAAAAAAAAATAGATGCACGTTATACATCGGTGGGCGTTATACGCCGAAATTTTACGGTAAATGTTTTATTCTTATGTTATGTTGTTTTGAAAATTTTCTCTTTGTTAGGTCAATTTTCTTAAAGTCCTCCTCACTTCATGTTTAATCCTTATGCCGCAAAATTTATAGGTAAGCCCTGCTTATTGAGATATAAAACACCTTGCTTATTTACATTTCAATTGAAGTGTATATTTTTGCTTTATCTGTCTTTGATTATTTTTATCTTTGCTTTTGATCAAAGTTTAATTAGTTATTAAACTGTTTTAACGGTATCTTAGAAAAATCAGCATATTATTTACGTTGAAAAATAAGATAAGATGCATATATCATAATTTGAATAAATATGAATTTATATTTTGAACATTAAAATATCGAGTGGATTAAAATCCGTGTACTAAAAGGTGTATGGTTAGCGTCATTAAAACATTTAATCTGATCATTTTGCGTCCCCACCCCCTTAATTAGAGAGATGCGAAAATGTGCTTTGAAATATTCGTACCGGACCTCTTAACTTTGATCCTCAAGAAAGTGTAATAATATATATATATAGAGAGAGAGAGAGAGGAATCCAGAAAGTAAGTTTCCAATGAGTCTTAAACAGGAACAAAACATATTTTACTGGAAATATTTATTGGCCTAGAAAAAGGAACCTTTTAGCTACTTCTTAACGAAAAAACCTCTGGAATTGAAACATTTATCATACCATGGGATCGAGTTTTGGATACCCGTCTCATAGAAACCAACCATTTGTGATTGAAGTTTGCATATGACAGCCGTCTAGATGTCTTCCTTGCTAAGAACGTGCCGACCGAAGGGGAACTTCGAGTGCAAGAAAAAATGGAAGTCAGTAGGAGAAGATAGGAATTATAGCTTGGATGGTCACAAACTCCTATTAGCTGAATTCCTGCTACAGGTGTTTTTTGTCCTTCTCTATATATGAGTCCTTGCCTAATACAACTCCTTCTATTCTGAATGACTTGCAGCAGTTTCCGTAATGCTATAAATAACGGTTTATAAATTTTGTCACTATTTCGCGTCGCAGAAAGTGGGAAAAGAAATGAAAACTGATAACTTCGACCTCTACTAAAATGTTGCCGTCAGTTATCAGAAAGTGCCAATTGAGATACTAGAGGAATCTGTCCACGAGGCACATTCGTGTACTCAGTATATCTTCTGTCATCTGTTCTGGTGCGAGAAATTTTTGTTTTCTAGATGACCCTCATGTGTATATAAACGTGTGTGTCTATCACATTTGTCTCCTATTTTCTGTATTTGTCTGCCTGTGAACTTTTAAGCCTTTCGAAATTGAACGAGTTAAGCATAAAATAGTTAATCTAGTTTTCAGCACCTACACTTTCAGTTCAATGGGATAAAAAGATTCCCAAGAACCAATTTAAATTATTTGGGGAAATTATTTTAACAGCCATTAAATATTTTTATGGAAGTCTAGAAAATTGCTTTCACAATTCATTAAATTTCATAGTAAATTATAAACTTGTTTTGCTTGTGGTTAGACTATTTATGCCGGCCATTCTTCGGCACGTTATTTTAGAAGGACAATAACACACGACGTATAAGCGACTGATCCTCTATGGCCTGAATGAAATTGTCATCATTACCTGACTGGCAGCCTTATTTGATATCTCTTCCATTAAACATGCGTGGACTCTTATTAGAGGAATTGAAATCTTCAATAGACTTTGCTTGACAAGGAATATTTCAAGACACCATTATTGGCCTCATAAACAGTATGCTTTGTTGTTTTGAAGTTTTTTAGCTGCCAGAGGAAGTCGTATTATATACCGAATAATATTTTTTTAAATCTTTTGCATTCGAGCCTAGTATCTACTGTCCCTTCATGGTATTGCAGTTTCCTGTGGCGTAACGGGGATTATTAGGGCTCCTCTGTAAAGTCAGGTTTTGGGCCCCAAGCCGGATCTTACAAGGATTATAAAACCATAGCCTTCAGGCTTCCCGCGATGCGGGGGTTGCGGGATACGTTATGCCACTGGCAATTTTCCATTTGAGGAATTTACACTTACATACACACAGTGACGTACACAAACCTCTATTGTATGGTGGGGGGAGGGGCTACATTCTAAAAAACACGTAGACTTAAATACGAAGGAGGGGGGAATCTCTACAGTGAAAAATTAAAAATTTGTTGGTCTATGGGGGGAGGGGGTTGAACCCCCAAACTTGGGAGGGAGGTTAAGCCCTTGAGTACACCACTGCACATACACATATTTTCAAATCAAGAAGTTTTTCAAGCTTTTATGGAATACGATGAGAATCATTTCAGAATTATAGGAAAAAACACATAAAATAAAAATACGAAGAAACAGCCATAATTCAATGCATAATAAGCATAGTATGCTATAGACTATTTTAACGAGGTAAAATTAGTTTTACTACAACTTTCTCTCTTCTACTCATAAAACCAAGTTAAAATAAAATATTTATAAGAGATTGTGCATCAAAAACTATAACAGAATTGCAAAACTAGGCACATACTTAAATTCTCAGCTATCTCCATGATTGCACTACGAACCAAATAGCAAATTTCAAAGTAGTTATATGGAAAGATATCATTACAACCCATTCAAGACAATCGAAAAATTTATCATGTAATATATTCATGTGATTAATCATGCTAATTATTATTATATGTCGTTTGTTTCGCATTAATTATTGTTTATTGCGTTTAAATTATGATTTTTATGTTATCTTATTTTAAAGAATTGAGATCTTGATAAAAGTACATATATATTTCAAATGGGTCCATTATTTGCATTTCGAAGTTTAACAGTTCTTTTTTGGTTGTAGAGTACTAATGATCTATTCATTGTGTGTGTGTGCATATTATTATGTAATTGTTGTCCTTGAAAAATAAAAAAATATATATATAATTATATATTTCTTGTTAAAATTTAACACAATACACTTAAGAAAATGCATAGAAATTTAATTAGGAAAATCCAGTTAGCAGCCGTTTCTAAGAATGTGTTCAAAATAAAAATGTAAAAATCTGTTCATTTATTTAAAACATTGATTAGAAAGCTTATTGCTCAATCCATACAGCTAATTTAAATTTATGTAGGAAGGGCAGTTGCTGTTTTTCTAAATATTACGTCGGTTTGAAGGGGAAATATCATGTTTTTTGTCCACGTGATACCGACCTTTCTCGATGCACTTATGACATGAGTTACACGATGAAATCTCAAAAATGAAAATGTCTTTTAAAGATTTACTTCTAAATTTTCTTTGGCATGGAACATAAACACGTGACACAAGTTAAATAATGAATACAGAATACAATCGCTAAAAATGGTATGACTTTTTTTCAGGGATCGATGTTCAAGGGCAGACTTGTTAACTCGCTTCTGAATTTTTTACTTCATTAATTATACAGCTTGTTATTTTCTAGGAATTTTTGTTTTTATTTCTTTGAAATAATAGAAATAATTGATTATTCCAGTCACACAAATTTTGAGTATGTTTTATTTTTATGCCAATTTGTTCCTCAGTATATGATGAATTATATTTGACAGTGATACAAAAGAGGTGATTTAAAATTTATTTCCATTTATAGAAAGGGATTGCGTATTGGAATAGTTACTTGAATTGTGATCAACTTTTGATAAAAAAAATAATGCAACATGACGAAATATGAGATGTTTAATTTAGAAGGAAAGACTACACTTGAAAACGATTGAATCTAATTTACTAAATACAAATAGTTAAAATGTATTCAAAATTATATTTTGTGGTATTTTATTATTAGTTAAAGGACAATTATTTAAAAATAATTATCCCTAGATATAACTTACATTCATGTCAAATAATAATGAAATTTTGGTAAAGGAGGCATTACAGAAATCCATAGATATGTGTATTCTATTTATGCAGTGTTTAAGTTGTAAAAATAAAGTATACTCTCATCTTCAATGTGACAAAAAGGGAAAAACTCTTGTTTTAAAGTTTAAGTAGCAGAATAGAATAGAGTTTAAATTTTATATTCTATTTTGTTTTACTGAAACATTTAAGTTTCTCATGTAGTAATTATTACATTCGTGTTTTTCCCCCCTTCTTTTTTGAAATTTTAGCAATACCCAAAACTACACACGCTTGCAAACTAATACGTTTAAAGAATTTGCGTATATTCAAATGCAATGCATTAGATTTCAAAACTAGAAAATTAATCAAATTTATCTTTCCAAATACACATAGTTGTGGCAAACATTTTTATTCTAATTTAAGTTTGAAAATAATAACTAAATTTATAAGAGATGTATTCTTATTTACCTTATTACAATTTCAGGTCACCCAACCGGTATAGTGGTTGCGACGCTGACTGCGGTGCTGTAGGGACTGAGTTCGAATCCCGGAGAAGACATGAATGTTTGTAAATGTATAGTGCCTTTGCGGCATGGGGGTACTCTAAATATCCGTCGAGCCGCAAGTTCTCTTGAGTGGTTGGTGGAAGGGGAAGAGAGGTTGAAGTCTCCTGGCCACCCCCAGGGCTTTCTCCCTCTAAATTAGGGTGGAACCGAACAAAACCGTACTGTCACCTGCATGGTGCTCAAAGCTAAGGCTAACGACAGGCGTAAAAATTCTGGCCCTTAGCCACGATGTGATGAATTTCGCGGGCCTCGATCTGACTTCGTCAGGCAGGTGGCATTAATCACAACAATTTCTAAAATTAATGTGTATGATGGATATGACCATCGTCTCGTAACCTAGTGGAATCGGGTTTGAATCCCGAATAAGGCATGGATGTATCTACGGGAAAAGAAGTCTGACTTCGCTTGAAATGGATTCCAGTCTCGAATGGAAAGCAGCGCACCCCTTCTGTTCTATGCTGGGATCATCGTTCGTAATTAAGTCTATATTCTTCTGTGTTTTTATTGTATGTTTCTGTTCTTCCATCTCTCGTCTTTCATATGTATCCCAGGTCCCAGAACAAAAAACACGACAACACCAATGTGTCAAGCATTTCAAAAGTTTTTTTAGCTACAATGTGACGCCAGTTTCAATTTGTTTTTATTTTTTGGAAGTATCTCCTGCGTAAAAATAAAAACTGTATTACAAAATCAGGAGTAAGATTTTTGTGGATACGATATTTTTACTATACATTGGGGCTAAGTTAATATAAAATGCATTAATGCAAGTCAATTTCTTGCTTAAATAATTTTTATAGAAAAAACCAGTACATTTAAAAGTTGGTAGTTTTATATCAACCTATAATACAAACACATTACCTTTCCAGAATTGAATGGTGGGAAAAGGAGATGCATAATTCATAATCCGTAACTCAACCATTCTTATACGAAATACCCATTTGAAATAATATTTCGTCTTTTTTTATTCAAAAGGCCTTTAGTTAGCATTACTATTGTATTTTTAAGCGTCGTGGGATAAAATATTTTATCTGAATATTTATCTTTTCTCTTAAAATAATTAATAAATCAGAAGCACTTTGTTTGTCTTGTTTTCTAAACTAACCTTAAGTAGACTTCATAAGTTTAATATTTTTACCATTATTCCTCATTTATTATGTTTAAAAAGTCAGACGGAAACATTAAGAGAAAAATCCAAACTTACCGTGAATTTAAAAGTAAAATTTTTCAAAAAGATTTACTAATTTAATCCTATAAAGTATATGCCTTAGGCTGCCTGTATATCAAGAAAGGATGGCATTTAAGAGGTTGTGAAATAATAATTTTTGAATGGCTTGAAAACAAAATCACAGTAATTACCTTTATAGATTAAACTTATAACATATTTTCCATGCTAAAAATGATAAGGATCTGTTTTTGACAATATTCCAAGGCATTAGATTCCCTCCCTTTAAATACAGTTGTAAATATTAATGAAGTCGTGACTGGTAAAAAAGTTTTAAAAAAAACTGTCAAGAACTACGCTTTCTCTGGTTATCTGTGAGTTTTGCTTGAATTTTAAAAATATTCTTAGCCGTTTGTACTTTTGCTACCGTCTCTTTCCTTTACTCTGTCTTTCTTTACATCATATATGTGCTGGCATCTGGGTGTGTACAACTGCAGAATTAATCATTTTACAAATATAATGGTTAATTGTGTGCAACTAGTTTCATTAAATTGTAGGAATATATAATCCCTCTTTCAACAGATTTTTAACTTATTAAAAATGTGTTATAAACGTGCAATTTACCTAAGAATGACAAGTTTCAGTTTCATAATAAAGTACACTTTATAATGACAAGTCAGATTACAACATTTATAAATTGTGCTAATCATAATTAGTTATTAAAATTAAGATGAAATGTAACACCGTTTTAGATTGAAATCAGCAGTTGTAGAGTAAAAAAACTTTTAAAAATAAAACATGTTTTCCATAAGTAATTATTACTGGAAAAAAGTTTTATTTTCATTGATGTAATTTTAAAAAAAACTGGCATTAACCCCTTTATTGCCACCGGCGTTTATATCCATCTCGCTCAACCAGTGCTTAAAGTGCCCTAGACTTATATACACGCATTTCCGAAGTACAATTTTTTTCTGTGCGCTGCTATTAATAAAAACTATTGTGAAGGCTTTGGAATGCGATAAAATGACCTCAACAGGGTTTGCGAAGAATTAAATTATTTCAGAGAAAAATGTGCTTATTTGTGCCTTTTCTTTTCCCGCCAATACACCAGATACGCGCACCTATGTAAACAACGGTAGTACTGTGCAGCGAACTACGTAACTTTTATTAAGGGTTAGTTAAAATGTTTTTATCGTAAATCAAGTTGAATTTTTTTTCATTTCTTAATCCTTTAAAATGAGCCTACTAAAATTAGAGAAAACTTTTCAAATACTATTTAACTTTAGAATGTGCACTCTCTTTCAACGATACTAATCAAAAACATATAGTTTATCTAGAAATTATACTAATTCATTTAATTTGTGAATGCTTTTATGATGACTGCAAAAAACCAATTAAAAATTTTAATCTTTAAATTAATAAAATAAAACTTTAGGAGGAAAAACAATATTCCTAACATTATACTAATATGAAATTTTAGAATTAATGAAGTGAAAGAACGTATCAACTAAAATATTTTTAAAAGTTTTTAATGACGTAATTACTTATAATTAATATTTCAGAAAAAGAAATATGGACTAATGTTATTTAATGTTTAGATTTTCATTTCCATCGCATAATGAATATCAGTTAACTGTATTTCATCGTCATATCACAAAAGTGAAATTTATGAGTGGCTGTTGGCAATATTTTTACACAAAATTATTATTATTACAATTTCACACTTGAAACGAATTTCCCAGGGGCAGTAAAACATTTCAAATTCTGTATCTAAAATATTTCATCTGGAATATGATCTGTTCCTTTTAGATTGTAAGAAAAGTTATTTTGGCCATATATGAATGGTTTAACAAGGAACTTATTTTGATTTACATTTGTTCGATATTTTATTAATTATATTTTACAATTATAAATTAAAAATTATGAATTTCTTGTACATGCTTATTTCATTCATCAATTGGATACAAATTATACTTATCATTAATTCTCTTCTTTCTAAAATTCCTTCTACTTCAAGGTATTTTAGAAAATTTATTTTTATTCTAAAAACTAATAAATCAATTTTGTCTAATGCAATAAATGTAATCTCATAATAATAATAACGAAGCGCAATAAACAAAACGAATTGCTTTTAATTTTGTAACTGAATGTTTTTGCATTTTAGATATCACTTACCAAGAGTAATTGTGGGATTTCATTCGTTAATTGTAATTTCAAATTAATTCATGTCACTATCCATTGAATAAAACAATGCCCAATATTGAAAAACAAAACAATATTTTTATTAAATCAAAAAAATGATGCTACAACAAGTTAACATTATCACTGCCAATTAGAAATAGCGGTATTAAGGAACTGAATGAGTTGGATTTTGGAGTTGGAGCCCTGGGAAGGTGTTCCAGAGGGTGGAAGGAGGCCATTGCACTGGGCTGCTCCTGGCTCGTAACCTCTGCAGAATATGTCTGAGACACTAGAAGCGGACATACCGATCAACATGCTTCCTTGGTCAATTACGCCTTTACCACACTGACCCTCGACAATATCCAACAAGTTCTTGTACATTCTTTGAAGGCCACTGAAAATAATTATCAACGAATCTATATTAGAAGTGAAATAATTATTATCATCATAATATCAAAAAGAGTACTAAATTTTTGAACCTTCCGTTCCATTTTTGTGGTTAACACCGAGTTAAATCTCAAGTTTATTTTTTAAAAAAATTGGCACTTTTTTAATTTGGTATTTGTTGATTTCATCTGTACCATTATTTTATTCTCTCCAAATATTAGCTGCATTTGTAAATGCTTCATAATTTCAAAAAGTACCATAAGGTTTTACTTTTTATTTCGTTTTTTTATATTCTGAATGCTAAAGTGTTTTTTTCCTACATTTTTTTAAGTGCAGTTATTTATTACTATAAAAATGCCCTGTGTGTGTGCATTACAATGTTGTGTTTTCTATTTTCGTGTTCTTTAAATTTTTTTCAAAGTAAATAAGTATAAATAACTATTTTTTTAAAAAAAAGTGATTATTGACTCACGATATTTCCTTGGCATATAAAAAAGGTATTTAGATATTTAAAAATTATTTACTTTGAATCAAAATTAAAAGTGTAGTCTTTTTAAATAACATACACTGCATTTTGAAATTTGTTTCCAAAATGTATGAATGCAAATGTATTGACAATTTAGGTTTAAAAAGTTATATATTATTATATATCATGTATTAAAATCTACACTTAATCTATTTTGAATAAAAGGAAAACTTTATAAACAACGAATTATTTCACATCGTTCTTCTTCTAACTATCGTGTTTTAGTTCTCATTACATTTATCTTTATATACTTTGTGCAGTACATAATATCCCATAACATTGGAATACAATAGCTCTCAAGCATTAGAATTTCCGTGACTCCTTCTTTTAATAATTAGATATAAAATAAGCTAAAAACTAAAATTTTACATCATTTTGATTTTAAAAATGCTTTTCTCCTGTGATCCTCATATATTTTTTTAAAAGTAGGCCTGATAAATAAAACTGTTCTTACGGAAAATGTTCTATCAAACCACGAAATATTCATGAAAACATTGCGCTGATGCATCCCTACTTTGATGTTCATATATGCGTATTAAACATTACTTTCAAACATATATGACTGAGGTATTCATGAATTGGTTTTGAAATCTTTTGTATTGCAAAACCTACCAGCACATGATAGGTACTCTATTCTGGAACTTGTCTTCTGCGGCCTTTTCCAAAGCGGCCATTAGATCTTCTAAATGAGGTTTCATGTTGTCTTGGGACAAAGCCTTTTGTAAGCATGGAGCCTGCTTCAAGTACTCTGTAAGGAAAAGATTTAACATATATTTATATTTCAGTACATTACTAAGCTCTTGATACGTTACCAAAATTATTATTTTACATACAGCGGTATTGTTTTAAAAGGTAGTTAAAGAAATAAAATTCAACTAGGAGATAAATTTCCAATGTAAATGAAATTTACTTTAAATAACAAGTTTTTTAAGACCTGTAATTACTTTTCTGACAATTAAAATAATTCATTTACATGATAATTAATCTAATTTTTTGGGCTTAAATAAATCCTAATATTTGAGGATTAAACATATAAATAAATATAACAGTACATAAAAATTAAAACCTATGATATGTGTAGGTGGTCTTAAAACTGTACTCCATTGAATAAGCATGAAAGTATGTACATTAACCTATCGGTGGTGAATTATGATAAAGAGATAATTTCTGATAATTTTACCTGCTCGTTCATCGGTACCATGTGTGCACATAAGGTTCTGGTATTTTTTGGGTTCAGATATCACCATGTCAAATACTTCTTGAAGGAGAGGAGTGAAGCAAGAGCTGGAATAATTGCCGATGCATTCAATTCCTTCTTGAACTGGTCTAAGAGGATAGTAGAAAAAAAGATGTTAACATTTATTTGAACATCTTTAAGTGATACACATAGTGATATAATATAATTTGAGTTATCTGATAATTTAAATCTAATTGTAAGATTTTTGAGCAATTAGTAACTAAGTGGGGTGAAAGTGCAAATTTTGAGGAATCCGTTTACTTACACATTATTATGAAACACGTTATTTACCATTTCTTCTTACAGCAAAGGAATATTATTTGACCAAAATAAAAAAATTCAATAATGAACAATACTTTTAATTAAAATTAGAGAAGTGTTTGAGCATTACAGTTGCCTGAAATTAGTAATGATAAAAAATAAGCTGATATTGTCACAAGAGAGGATTGAAAGCTTTATCTGAGAAAATATTTAAATAACAGTTCACGAATGAAATCATTAAGATGCAATAATTATATACATATTTGAAAACAGGACAGCTTTATATGCGGGTTCCATTACAGAGGAAAGTCGTTTTTCAGTTTTACGCGAATAAAACGATTTAATTATCTTTATATACTCGATAAGTTTGTTGTGTATACTTTAATTTGACTGCTTATTATTTGCAGAATTCAATAATTTGTAGAATAAAAAGAAAGTGTTAATAATTAATAATGTATTATAGGCTCAACTAAAGCTTTTTTGGTACATCTGAAATTTTTTATTTGTTTTAATCACTTTTACATATAAGTTTTTATATAAAGAAATTTTTGAAAAACAATATTTGAAACGAAAAAAATATAAAGCAATTTGATATTTCATTAAATTATTTTTTAAATACAAGAGTGAACAAAGGATTAGAAAGTAATTTGCTGCTTAAAATTCCAAGTTTAAAAAGTAATTACAAAATATTTTATCACTAATATTATTCCACGAAATTGATAACTCAACTCGCTTTCGAAAAAGTTTAAAAGACTTAGATATTATTAAATACAGAATAATTAATCTGTCAGAAGTAAAAAATACATTACAATAAAGAGTAATGTAATTTAAGAAAGAAAAACTATTTCTTTATTTTCAAGATAACTTATATTGGGGATTTCAAATTACATGATCAATGTAATAGTTTGATTGTTTAAATAGTTCAGTCTAATCAATAAATTAATTGTCTACATTTGATACTTACTCGCAAACTTTATCTAATTCTTCATCATTAGCTGGAATTCCCTCACTTGCTCCAAGAAGAACAGTGGCCAAACACAAATCAACTTCTCTCAAATGGCAACTGGCAGCCTCAGCCCCTTGGAGGCTAGCACCTAGATTAGAATCAATTAATTATTTTTAGAACTTTCTGACTAAACTGTAGTATTTGAGCAAGCACAAAAATAACATTTTATTTATAATACGAATGCTTTTTTTTTCCTAACTTGTAATTCAACATCGAATCTGTTAAACGAACTTCTTCAATTAAAGTAATTGAAAATGTAGTACTAAATTTTAAATAATAATAGATAAATTTGTATTTTTAAATTTCTTTCGAAAATAAGGCTTAACATTATTTTCTCGAAAATAATAAGAAACTGGTGATGATCAATTTGTAGTAATTTTTATTTGTTTCGTACTCAAATTTGTAATCATTTAAACATTATTATTAAAATTACAATTTCTTAACATGGCTGAAAACAATTTATTTATAGTATTTTGGTATCAAAATAACAGCAACTATCTAACAGTAAGCTGGTAATACTTCTATTGATTTATATATAGATTTCTCATATGAAATATTTTTATGCAATACTACTCATTTTGTACAATATTTTTTCTTACACAAAACTGTATAAAAAGTTTGAAAATTATTGAATAAAATATTAAAATGCTTAATTTTAAAATAAGCAAAAATTTAATTTTAATTTTATTTTTAAAATCTTAGCTTCAATTTACAAAAAAAGTGATAAATAATATTTAAGAATAGGTAAAATAAATTTTTGAAACTTCTTTTTTAATCCTGAGAATTTAACTATATGTGCTGTACAGAATGAAAAATAAAAATATAACACTTACTATCATAAATTATGAATGAGAAATGGTTGTAAAAGATTAATTACCTTGATGGAATATGCTATTAAACTTCAGATATTTTGGGTTTTTGTTTATGTAATAAAACATACTTTTTTAATAGCATTAGTGAGGAAATTATGAACATAAGCGAAATAAAACTAGTAATTTTTCACTAGCCAATACAAATGTTTTGTAGAAATTGTACTGTATAACTTACAATATATTGATTAGTCAAAGTACGCTTTAGACATAATCTTATCAGTTTAAAATTGAAATATGAAAAATTGGATCGTTTGAACTTGATATTTTACTAAACACAATGATCTTTTGTAATACTACTTCAAGTTATGTTTAATTGAATCAATTAAAATAATCATAATGCATATTCTGAAGAAAAATGCAGAGTCATTTAATTTTTATTAGATTTTATAATTTACTCAGATAAAGAACACAAACTAGTTGTTTATCATTTGAGCTTATATAATTTCTGTGTTATTTTCAGAAATTATTTATTAGATGCAGTAGATAAAATAACAAGTATAAATATACAGTAATGCATTTAGTGTATACTAGCAAAAATCAATTATTTAAAGGGGAAAATATGCATAGCATCTTAATTAATCTATCATATTAATATTAGAGAAATTTCAAGTATTTTTGAATGAGTGAGAGTTTTTTCAAGTTAAATTATTTAAGTTAAATTAAAAATCTGACGGAGAGGTCAAATTAATTAAAAATTCTCTTCACAACTTACCCAAAGCACACAGAACTAGAGATAGGACGAACAACATTTTTGATATGTTTTAGCACACGAATGTGACTTCTTTTATTAAAATTTGCGCTTACATCCCTTTTATGCTTGTCTTAAGGAAATTTTACTAAAGCCTCCGCCATCTCACGTCACATCCACGTGGTTTTATTCTTTTGTTTCATTTATTGTAAAACCAGCAACAGGGACAAAGAGGGAAAGAAATTCGAATTTTCAATGGTGGTTTTCCTGTAGGCGCAAAGGATTGTGGGAAATCTTAACCGATGCGTAAATAAACCTTACAATTGTTAGGATATCATATGGCCTAATCCTTTACTTAGATTGTGTACAGTAATTTTTTGTTTTCATTCTATTACAAAAGCTAGGAGTACCAGATAGTATTATTATTATTTTGTTTCCTTTCTACACAACAAGAAAATTATTTCAACAAGTTTCAAGAAAGCATTTCTTTCTACTTGTAAAACTGAATAATTAGTTTCATTCATAATAACTAATGAAATAAATTAAGATGCGACAGGTGTAGTTAGTTAATTTCGAACAATTACGTCAAATTACTGAGAAACCGTTGACGTTAAGATTTCATTGCAGGTTGGCAAGATTTATATTGACCAATCAGATGGAACATATACTATTTTTTTTTCTCAATGGCAATGTTAAAAGTACATAAACGAAGGTCAGTGTTATCGATAGAAAATCAGGTTTACGTTACATTTTTCCACGTGACTTCAATGTCACAGATCCTTACGTCAGAGAATAATATTTAGGAGGGTTAGAAGTAGTTGGAAATGAAAGGTAAAGTGAAGATAACTTTCATTTAATTTAGTACGCATAAGATGAGATTTTATCTCATATGAGACCTATTTTGGTACACTAAACTCTTCCTACTGAAGCATTTACCTTTTGAAATAAATTGTAACAAAGTTTTCAAAGTTATTTGAGAAGTCGGAGACTTTTTTCTTTCTTTCTTTTTTTTTCTGTAAGAAATTAAAATGGAGAAGTTTTTTTTTTAATTTTCAGTAAAATTCGTAAATATTTAAAAGCCAGAATAATGTATACACCGTATTTATTCAAATCCAAGCCACACCCCAAATTCTCAATACGTCTTTGTGAAAAAATAAAAAAAATGGTTTTTGGGGGGGGGGCATATCCAGTATTTCCAAAATTAAAAACAAATTAAAATGAGAGCTAATAGGAAATGAATAGCTAATTTAATTTACCAGTATTAAGTACTTTTTAAATATATGCATAAACCTGTGATTGCTCTAACTGTGAAAGTGCCATGTTCAATTTACCCCATCAAGGAATTTTTTTGCATTCGATTATAAGCTGCACCCGATTTTTATTCGAATAAATGATATATATATATATATATATATATATATATATATATATATATAAAGGTTATAAAAAAGTTATGTATTTTTAAAGTATTGGATTTTTTTTACTTTCTACACTACTGCTTGGAATTACTTAATAAAAATAAATAAGAGACATTGCGCAGTTTTGAGGTAAAACTCTTTAAATGTATAACATACCGTAAAATCCGGCGTATAACGCTCATCTATACTTTTAACCTGTATTTTTTAATTTTAAGATATATTCGACGTATAACGCACACCCCTTTCTTATGAAGAAACCTGAAATGCAAGTGTGCAGTGCTGTTATGTTTTGAAGTCATTTATCTGAGGTATTATCCCGAGATTTTGAAGAAATAGTATACTTCTAGAATTACAACCCTGTTTATGTTCATAAAGAATGTCATTTCTGTCAAATAAACAGTATTTCGATACATGTAGGAGCCTAATTTTTTTATACTCATATGTTTTTTTTAATTTTTAGAGTTAACATTTTTGCACCCAGCGTATAACACGCACCCGTAAATTTCGATTCTATTTTTTGGGTTAAAAGTGCGCGTTATACGCCAGGTTTTACGGTAATTGGTTTGTTTACTTCCAGAGGAAAACCAATTGGATCAAGAAATTGCAGGCAAAACATGTTCTACATAGAAAATTGACTTCTAAAAGAGTTGTAAATTGCTATACTTAGTTTCTCAATCTATAAAAATATCTGTATTTGCGATATTGTACATTAATTTGTCACAATCACCAAATAACTAGAATTTAGAAAGAAAAAATATATTGATATTAATATTGTAGAAAATATACTACATGAATGAAATCGTCTAAATTATCACTGTAAACAAAAATAAGATATTATCGTTTAAAGCGAATGAGAAAAAAATTCATTTTTAGAAAATGTGTTTTACTGTGAATATCATGAGTCATTTTAGTCATACTAATAATAATCAGTTTCAAGTAGTGTTGAAAGATGTTTGATAATAAGGAAGCACAAAATGGATAATTGCGAAGTAGCTTCTATCTAATAGAAAGCTTAAATTGTTCTAACAGATACAATGGGGAATTTTGATTTCTTAGCAGTATCAAGGAAAACTACTCATATTATAAAAACGATAAAAAGGAAAAAGTCATGATTTTTTGCTAATAATTTAAGTGTCTTTTTCCTTCGATGAAATTTCCTCTGTCTTTATTTGAGTAAGACTTCAATAAATTTTAGGAGAAAACTTATTTAATATTTCTTAGAAAACAGTGAAAGCATTAAAAAATAACACTTTTGTGTTAAATGCTTTAATCTTAAACTGTTGTGATTTGTAATAAATTATTGAAAATGATTCTGATTTCCTTTAAAAATTGTGGAATATTCTATCACAAAAAATATTGCTTTTTTTTAAAAATGAAGTATAGCAAATATAAATTTTAAATTCCATAATGACATAAAAATTAATCTTAAAACATATTGGTCCACAAACTATTAATTTTTATTTTGTGAAACAAATTTTTGAATACATAATGGTTGATAATTCTAGCTACATAAATTGTAACTTAAATCTAAACACTTATTTAACCCCTAACTGACACTGACGAATATATTCGTCTCTCTCAGCCGATGCTTTAAGTGCCCCGGATGCATATTTACGTTTTTCCATAATAGATCTTTTTCTTTACGCTGCTAACATTACAACTAATCCGAAGGCTTTATAATGTAATGAAATGACTTTGACAGTGTTTGTGAAGGATTTACTTATTTCAGAGAAAATTTTGCTTATTTGTGCCTCCCCCCCCC